>JABYQN010000013.1:600000-976149 GCA_022606135.1 Fomes fomentarius | reverse complement strand
GCAGTGAGGCTAGTAGATGAGACTTATCAGAATCCCTGGTGCAGCACAGATGATGAAGTACGTGCGGCTCTGAGAAGAAGGTGATAAGACTGCCTGATCATTTCAAAGGACTCAGTAGAGATATATAGAACCTGTGGTGCAGGTGGTGCCAGGACCTTTGAAAATGCAAAACTGCAAACTCACTGAGGACAAGTAAAGCTGAGGTGGAGAATGTTCAGTGTTGCAAGGATGCTACCAGTGCAGAAGACACTTTGTCAACTTCACCCCAACAAGGTAAACCATCCATTGTAGCTATGGTTGACACATACCCAAAATACAGTGTACCTGCCTAGCAATCAACAACAACCTAAACAAGGGTTTGGACAATGGTCTGATACCCACCATTTCTAAACAAGATGCTTGAGAGGGAAGTTCCCTGCCAAGGACCTTGATATCTCTGCTTGTCTTATATGTTGCTTTCCATGTGATACACATGACAAGCAGATCTGATATGATGAGACAACCCTAGAAATTATAGTAACTACAAATCATTGTCAGTATCAGTCAAAATGACACATGTAAGAAAGGAACTACAGCTAGTGCAAATGCATGTGAGTGACAGTCTTGAAGGTAAGTATGCACTAGACATACTGAATTTGGATAGTTGCAGGCAAAGGTCATTGATGATACACCCATCAGAGGTTCCCATAATTGACCAATAACCCAGTTTAACCTGCAATCTGTGTCATGACATCACATGGTGAGTATTGCAGTAAGCATAGCACCTACAAAGTTGATGATCAAGGGTGCAAGAGAAGAAAGCAGGACCAATGTCAATATAGACCATCGCCCTCTGATTTCTGAGCTCAGTGCATATGCCCTCAGAGTGGAGAACACTAGATGTATGCCAGTGGTGTCATCCAGTGCACAAGGTTGAGGATAGAATGGAACATGTACTCACAAGCCCATGGAAGATACTGAAGAAATTGCAGACTGTTTGATGTATAGTACACTGCTGCACAGCTGGCAACTTCAAGTGAGTGAACAGCTTGGCAATGTTATCTGCATACACTGACCCTTGCAATGGATGTTGTGTAATTACACTAGGTAAAAGCAGTAGGTAAGCTCACCTTGGTTGTAGTGGGGTCTGGAAAGGGCATGTGCAATACAACAATTACAAGGGCAAGTACCGGTTGACAATGAATAGAACAGAAGACCCAGTGATTGACCGCTTCCAGAAGAACTTTGTCTCACGATCAAATGTGATCATATACTCATAGGCAAGTAGACCTGGGGCAGAGGAAAGAGATCATTATCGAGTTCAAAGCATGAACTGAGCAGGATTACACAAAATAGCAGTGGATGCATAATGCTCCATTTGACTAGTAGAAACTCAATGTCAGAAATGGTTTGATGTTATCTACTCACTTCACTTACAGAGTACTGTATTCCTCAATCAGTTGTGCAGTCTGTGAGTTATCAGACATTGTTTTGCAGCTGTGTGTGTAGACTGAGGCAAAGGATGTGTGGATGAGGGAAGAGAGTTGCAGAGATATATAAACATTGTGTACATTGATCACAGAAGGGATGATGAATATGAGCATACAAAAATAGCCTGATACATCTCTTAGGTGTACCCTGAGCCAACATCGGAACCACTAAGTTATGATGGTTGGAATCCACCAATGATCTCGTGAGGATTGAATCTCATCTCATCCTACATGCATTGCAATCATATTTGTTGACTGGCGATGTTGGGCTTTGGAAGTGCATGTTTGTCTCTCCCTTTAAGATGCATGATCTGGGCCTTGGCTGTGTTCGGTCATGATTCAATCATGATACTAGAGAGCATGGAAACAATTACGGACTTACCCGAGGGTGATAACTGAGGTGATTGAGACAGGACTTACATTTCCAGTTCACACTGCAAATTGGAAAGGCCGAAGTTGAGGGGTGAACGACCTGAAGCATGAGCAATGTCAACATATCTATCGAACATGATACTATTCAATTGGGGTGCTCGGAGGCAAGGTGGCACCCCTAGACTAGAGGTGCATACTGCTGACCTATTTCTGCTGCGGGTCCTATTTTCACAAGCGAAAGAATGAACCTCACTAGATCCGGTTGGCAAGTCAAGATGAATAACGATGAGAGCAAGGATGAGGAAGTGTTCTGATCATCCTTTATGATGATGCATTTGACGAGGTCAAAGTGAATTCACCTCGCAGCTAGCAACACCATCTCCGGCGAGCCTCGCGAAGCCCCAAATCAGTATCTCCATGCGGTGTTGGCAGATAGGCCTCGCATCTCCCTGTCTACTGTGCAACGTCGTGCTGCACAGGAGGCATCCTGATGTAGTCCAAGATTTGTAACAGCGCCATCTGATATCGTACAGACCAGTTGCGGGTTGCTGAACAGATGGAGAAGCGAGACAAGATGAAACCGCTTTAGAGATGACGTTGCTAGCAGACCTGAGATGCCGGCCTTAGTGCATGTGTTTGGCGTGCACGAGTCTCTGTATGAAGAAGTTCGTGCATAGTTGCACATGTTCCGCATCACACACTTGTACTGAGGAAGACATACAAAGAATAATCACGGGAACGAGTGCGATTGAAACGGGGAGCCCCTTACACTTACCTGTCTTCTGTAAGATCGAAGGTATTGCTTTTAGCTGGTGCCGTTCAGTAGTTCGGCTACTTGGTGTGCCACACGTCCCAGGTGCCTGTAAGGACCATCGTCATGAATAGCACGTTCTCTAGTGGAGTAGTTTGTAGCGCAGATCTCAGAGACGTCGATGATGCTGCGACGCCGCGACAGACTCGCCGAGCGATAAGGTCAACAGTCAGTCACCGAGCACCATGATTGGCCAGGGCTTATGTGGTGTTTGTGCACAACGCGTCTCAGCGTCGTTTTGGCACACTCAGTTGAAGGTGACAGTGACAAACCCGGACAGCCCGAAGGACAAGACTCAACCAGAGCCTCATTTTCGTGACGGTATAAAGCGTACTATTAGCACGGATGATCTTGACAGTACTTGGTACAGCGCCGGATTCTCAAAGACCACACCCGAATCGGAGTAGTACTAGTAGCCCGAAGCACCTCTACCTCATAGTCGACTGCAATGCTTGCTGAGCGGGACAGGACTGAGCCCTGTACGTGGTAGGATTCCGTTCGTCATATCTCAGGGTTCGAAGTGTGCATGAACTGCAATGGATGGAAGGCGTTGAGGGTGAGATGTATGTCGGTAGTCTACGAGCCCTGGTCGGAGCGTGACCAGTGCACCCCTCTGTACGTGTTCCTTCTAGTCAATCAGAATCATCGTCAGCACAAACGTCCCACTCGCCCAATGTCCGCGTGCCCAGGAAGAGAATCCGAGTATGTACAGCATGTCCTGATGCGGTGAACATGGTGATTACAATCAGGCATTTGCACTGAACAACGCTCATACCTTGAGCTCCTGCACAGCAGGTATATTCGGGCGATCGTGTCATGAGATGGAGAAGAGGAGCGGGATGCACTGGTGTGCGGTATATGGGATTGACAGCTCAGCAAAGCACAGCTTGCGGCCATGCATGAACTGTGGGTTATCACTCACTGGCAGATCAACAGTGCCGAGGTGCTCCGCGTCTCTAAGTGCGGTATCGCCTTGAGGGGATCTATCCGGGGCACACTCTGCAAGCGTGTGTTCGGACATCCTTTGATAAGGCCGTGGGGAGCTCATCGGAGGCCAGCGCATAGCAAGGCACCGCAAATTCTGGACGCGTCTGCATGGTTGTTGTTCATACTTGTACAGCAAGCAGCGGAGGAGATCTTTGCCTTCGTTGTGTGCCTGCATGCGGTGTGGGATCCGAGTCAATGTTCCGCGATCCCGACGAACACTCACCTCCCTTAGTCATATTCACATTCGTTGACACTGCCCGAGACCAGTGACAAGAAAGTGATGGGATATCGTAGAGACAGCTACCGATGCTATGTCTGATGTCAGAAATTGTAGACGTTCCATATACACAGTATGTACACAGGATATCCGAACAACTATCATCGTCTTTCGCCCGACCTGTACCCGAGCCCGAGCCGTACTTGAGCTTTGACCTAGTCTTGGCCGCCACGCGGAACCTTGACGACGAGCCTTCCGGTTTCGAGCTTGAGTACAACTCAGCTGGCTCTGCGAAGGTCATTCGCTTAGGGGTGGACGTGCTGGACGAGCGATCGCTCGTAGTTCGAACGAAAAAGTCCAGGATGCTGAGCAAGGAGGGTGAAGGTGACGGCATAGCGGCGGTGACGGGTGTACAAGGACTTTCATAGACAACTGCCTTGGGGGCGACGGCGCACAAGTAGAAGTGGGGGGCCACTGTGAACAATCTAGATACTGACGCGGTCGCGTTGGAGGTACCTGAAGCCGGTGCGACTGTGGGCGGGAACAGGAGGGATGGTCGCGGGACAGACGGAGCGGAAGAAGTGGAGGAAGAACGAGGTTTACCAGATAGCTGAGAAGCACTACGCTGCTTCACGATTAGTAAGCGGAGAGAGTCGACCGTGCGGTCGACATGCAGAGTGGCAGATTCGGAGGATGTATAATCAGCATACTAGTCATCGAAAGGTGAGGTGGGCGAGATTGTCTTGGAGCAGGAAAACAACAAGGAGCGGCAGAACACGAACAGCGGGCGGAAGAACTAAGAGGAGCATCTCCGGTTCGAATGGGACGTGAATCGTGAATCGTGACCTCTTCACTGTGGCCGGAATACTACTAGAAGACGGACGACGAAGAGCGGAGGAGGAAGGGAGGACGACGAATGGGGCATGACGTACGAGGCTAGCATCTCCAATGGCCGCTTGCTGTGTTGTTCTACAGGAGCGGACGCCAGCATCGGGTCCAGGTCTTAAGCAGTGTGTGCGATCTGGTTGGGATTGGTGGCGGACGAGCGGCTGGACGACTGCGTCAGAAGAGTCGATGTACGTGTACATCGTAGTCGCGCCCCGGCTGTGCACAGATAGCTGTAGATTGGTAGACCTGGAGCTCGAGGCGGCGTGGTGTTGCTGGGATGTTCGACGGCGCAGTCTGGGCAGCTACAATCGAGCGCACACAGTGAGACGCGCTCTCTGTCGGAGTCTGAAGCTTGAAGTGACGTCACTCCACGATCGGGTCTATCCTCCATGTCCTCTTCCAGGCAGTCACGTCCCATCTTCTCTGTGGTTAGCTCAATCAGGCTGCCAAACACAGCGTCCACTCCGGGCCCACCGAGCGCGTCATCTACACCTGCCTCTCACCCACAGCTAAACATACTAATCTTCAACTTGTGTACAATTCTGCATCTCGAACTTCTTCACCTGAGAGCGTGTAGCATGGTTCTAGCTATGGTCAATGGCCACGACACTGCAGCCATCCAACCCCTCACTCGCGTGAGAGCTGAGCGCGCTGAGTGGAACGCTTCCTGGTCTGTCCTCTTCGCTCGCGTCTGACCGTGTCAAGGTACGTGCGCTCTCCTGCCTTCACATAAGTACTACCGCAAATCTTGCGGCGACATGAGATGTTGCATTCTTGCGAACCGGAGAACCCTCGACATTCAGCGTCGTGCGCGTCACTTAACAGGGATTGACTTGTCTGGCACAATAGTTTCTAGAGTAAACTATCTGTCCTTATCTTGTGTCTTCTGCGACATCGACGGCACCCTTCCCTCTATCAACTACTCGTTTAGCCATGCAGCGGTATACGTCTTCGCGCTGACCACGATGAAAATCCTTGTAGTTGCTCTCTTTGTCGCCTTCCCTGTCATCTTCGATCTTGGCGAGTGGCTGCTGTCGTTCCTCGGGACTAGTGATGCTGCGCAGGTCATCTTGTGCGTGTTCTCCCTGCGTTTCGTTCTGGGAAGGAGTTTGTCTGACTCATCCCATCTTCCCGCAGCACTATAGGCATATTCCCAATTGTGACGAACGTGCTGCAATCCTGGCTCATTGACTCCATCGTGAAGGGTTCGACCAACTACGCGCCGCTGGCTCTCGTCAACGAGACACCGCGCGGATCCCTCGATCCAGACAGCGAGCCACTGTTCCGCCCGTCCGAAGACGACAATGACCGTGGCAGTATCATTATACTCGCAGGGCACGACATCGAGAACCCACGTCCTCGCCCGATCTTGAGGTCGTGTTCCCGGGACAAAAGCAGGCTGTCTGCGGGCGAACCGAACTCAGTCGGCTCAGATACGAACGACCGCCGTTGCATCTGGATCAGCGACTCCTATCCCAACACCAATCGACACTGGGGTATCTGTGCATGCATACCCGCCCGCCGGGACTGCATCATCGCCAAGCTCAGCGATGTCGCATGGGTCGTCGTCATCGCTGTCGAGGAGCCGTAGACGGTCGCCTCCCCCGCCATTATTGCTGAAGGCCTGCAGGGCGTCGTATCCCAATATTGAGATATCGAGGAGCGCGCCGCCGGAAGAACCCGAGCAGGACAAGGAGGGGTGGGCGTCATGGGGTGAGCACTGGACTAGGAGACGGTTAAAGGCGAGGAAGGTTGTCCGTGCTAGAGGATGTCTGGCGGAGGCACAGCCCTCATCCGCACACAGTTTCTGTCTCGTGAACATAGTCCACCTGCATCGGATTTTCACTCAGGTTATATGCAACCCCCGGCGGGCCTTTCTCCCACTTCGCGCGCACTCCAGCGGCGCTCTTCTTCCGCAGGGGCCCCCAACAGCCGCCGCCAGGGGGCCCGACCAAGTCTGACGAAGAGACGGGCAACTCGTCCATCCAGTCTTCAAGCGACTCTGTCGAGTCCGGAAGCACGTCGACACAGCCCTCGTCGCCTGTTGCGGGCCCCTCGTCGCCCGGGATGCCCCTGCCTGACCGAGCTCTCGTGGACGGGAAGAAGCGGACGAGGGTGATGTTCGCGGCGAAGGACGAGCTGCTGATCGGTTTGCTCGCGAGCGAGGCGATCGTGGATAGCAGCGGGTACGATAATCTGAGTGCTGAGAAAGTCGAAGAGCTCAAGAAGGTGCACAAATACGCTTGTCTCGATTGCTAACAGATACCGAGCATGGTGTGCAGGAACAACAAGTGCTCTCATCACGGCTCGTTCCTCTCTCGAAGAAGCTCACGCTCGAGACGAAAATACGGGATGCAGCGACATCGCTATCGAGAGCGAAGGCATCGTACAAGAACGTTTCAAAGCAGTTATCCGAGCAACTCGAAAACGCGAACCGGAAGGTCGACCTCGCGCAGCAGGAGCTATGGCGTGTCTCGGACAAGGCAGCGAAAGTCAACGGGAAGCTACTAGAACACAATTCAGGCGTCCTCAGCTACACCGAGCGGAGCACGGTCTCTGGAGAACCAACTCAAGGTGAATAGTGGTATGTTCCGTGTGTCGTTCAATACTTTACGATGCTTCGTGCACAGGAATTCCAAGAGTCCGGGAATGGGCCCATCATCCAGTATCAGGGCGACGCGGCCAAGGTCGCTTCCGTTCTCCATTTGATATGGGCCATCCATCCTTCCACCGAAGCTCGCGCACAGAGAGCGCGAATGCCGTTGCTTCGCCCACTACCGCCAGCCCCGCGAATAAGGGTGGCGCATCGCTCTCCGAGATGGATGTCCGTTCGCTCAAGAGAGCAACAACGCCTCGTCTGCAGACGTGACGCGTAAGAGGCAGGAGGGCACGAACAAGTGGCTCGAAGGCGAGGTCAAGCGGCTCGAGGGCGAGATCCAGAAGCTCGAGACGTCGCTCGCCGAGGCGCAGACCGCGCTGAAGAAGGCACAAGAGGAGGTCGACGAAGTGCGGATATCGCAGCAGACACAGCAGATGGCGCTCCTCGAGGAGCTCAACTCGGTCCAGACAGAGAACACGAATCTGCGTGCGCAGCTGCGGAAAAAGTGAGATTGCTAGTAGCTACCGCTGTCGGTCTTGACGATCGACGACGGCCCGGACTCTGGTTCCAGGGTTTTAACGTTGATTCCACCTATGCACTTCCACATTTCCCGACGTCTCTCCTTCGACCGCTTGTTTGCTTATGGTTGCTGTGTCCTCCCTATATCTCTTATCCTCTCCTCGTCCCAAGGCTCTCTTCCATCCGCATTCATCGACGTCTCATGCAGCTTTTCCCGCCCCATCTACCTACACGCACTCTGACTGGACGCAGGCTCTCGGCTCTTCCAATTGTTTGATGCACGCATGATCGTCGTCGATTGTATCTCTATCGCATAATGATATCCGCATCGCTAGCTCTACTTATTACACCACATGTTGCATCCTCGCCCATGTAATCGTGAATTCCTCTTGGATCGCCTCAGAGATCGGTCGCTCCTCGCCTTTACGGTAGATAGTTATATACGTCATGACGTTCTGAATGCATGCTTTTTGTAAATACCTCCCAACCTCGTCTGCTGCGCCAGTACGTCAATCGACGCAACTGCTTACGGATGTGTATTCGTTGAAGATCGTCGACGGGTCTGCCTGAGGAACGTGCAGTATGCTTGAGTGCGAGTACTGCACCCCAATATTATAAGCACGGTCCCTTCATGAGAATGTCCGAGTTCAAGAAGCAGTTTACACCATTCAGTTGAACCACCCAACGTACAAGATCCGCGACCAGCGCGTGCAAAGTCCAACACTCGGAGACAGAATCACACAAGCATCTCGATTCCCATCGCCTCAAAACATTCCCGCACATGCTCCCTGCATTCCCATACTTCCGCTTGCCTCGTCCGTAGCGCCTTCACTGCCGTTTCCATAACCTCCTCCATCGCCATCAGCATTGCAATACAGCCTCTTGCATATAGAATGACAATTTTGATTTTCGTCTCTTTGTTTGTCCCGAACAAGCAACTCCCTAATATGGTAATCAATCTCCGATCGAGCAGCGGGTGCTTTGCCTCGGCCTCATCGTCGTCGTGATTATATCGGGGTTATATTTGAACACGGTGTGCTCATTCTCTATGCTTATATCGTCAACTACTCATCTGGTCATGAGACTACGTGGTCCAGAATTGGGGGGGCCTGAAGTTCGGTGCATCTCATAGAAGCTGCCAACTCTCGTGAGTATGCGAGGGGCTTGGTGGTGGCAAGACTGTATCAGTATGGTTGTATCGACGAAAAAGCCTGTAGATGGTTCTGGTGTTGCAATCAACACGCTGGGAAATGTCTTCAGGAGGTACATAGTCGTGGTGAGCCCTGCAGACGATATGCTTGTGCAACTGAACATCGAGGAGCATGAAGCGCCCGCTGCCCGATCGGAGATTGCTTACCATATTAGGAGTTGTTTGCTCGGGACAAACAAAGTGACGAAAATCACGAAATTGTCATTTTATATGCAAGAGGCTGTAACCGCCTCCATATCATCTTCGCCGCCTAAGGTCATCCACTTGGCTAATCCCAGTTTTTCCTCGAGGCTTTGCATCAGAGTCGTGCTTGGCGGGTGGGCTAGAGGAGAAGGCAATGCACCGCAGGGAGGGGCAGCCACTTCCCCTCCTGAAGAGCACCAACGTACCTGCTTTGTCTTGCTCTCCACCACACCCTGGGCAATCTTGAGCTTCTTGACAGGCCGGCAGATGTCGTCCAGGTCATCCAGGTCGTCAGACTTGGAGGCGCGGCGCTTGTCCCCGGCCACGGTCGACATTGAGGTCTTGAGCTTCTTCAGTGTTCACACTCCTCGGAAGGACCTCTTCCTCCTCTTCCTCCTCATCCTCTCCGGCATGGCATTTGCCAGTGCGGGGAGCTGCACTGTGTTGATCGCCAGCATACGTACCTAGCTCCCCAGCGTCATGTCTGGCCGGCTCCCTCAAATCCTTGTCCGACTTGTGCGCATCTTCTACCGGGATGTCGACCGTCGCATTCTTCCCTGCAACCTGTTACGAACATTCCCGTTTTGGTATCTATTTTTGAACTCCGCGCTTGCGCGCCCGTTGCCGTCTGTACGCTAGTTTCACTCTTTTCGCGCCTTTCTGATTCGTGCTGGAACCTGCTGTAGATACACGAATGATGCGCATGTATTTAATAAGAAGTTCCTAATATAAAAATGACCAGTCAAGCTCGGAGAAGCCTCCAGCTTCGACTTGGTGCATTTTCCGCTCATAGCCGTGCTTAGTCATGCGTAGCCGAGTGTCGCCGTATCATAAGTCGAAGCTACCTTCCCGGACCGCAGGGACAAGCGGATTACCCCACACCCAGACCGCAGGGTTTAGCGGAACTACCTTACCATCTATACGCACCGTTCCCTAGTACAGCCGCGACTGGCTTGTATCTACACGGCCGCTACCGTCACTGCGAACTTTTGGGCATCTCGGTAAATCCTGTGGGAAACCCAGGTTCGGTCGCTTTTTGCCGGCGTGCCTCATACCCTGACCCGGTCACTGAGGGCGGCTCACAATTGCGCAAACGCGTGGAGGTCCCCCGTCCTACTCAGTACATAGTTATTACTTCTTACTTACGTTTCCTGCGAGGGGTTGAGACCTCGAGGAACCGACGTCCGGATCAAATGTTTCGAAGATCTTATCTAATCGCAGTGATACGGGGGTACGGCCTACGGCTGCATGAGGATTTGATCGGAGATCCCAAAGAAGTGACATCACCATTTCCTTCCATACCTACCGACACACCCAGGCCATATTGTTATCTACGGATTCGGTCCGATCCGACACGCCACCCAATATGACGCAACCGATCATGATGACGGAACAGCAGTTCGAGAGCTTCCTCGATAGGATCGTCAATCAATGGCAGCCGATACAGAGCGATCAGAAACTCAAACCAGAGTCCCCACTCACGTTCGACGGGGATAAGTCTAAATACAGGACATGGAAGAGTCAGATCGCACGGTACATGTCCACTCGAGCAGCCGCCAACCGTCATCAAATTATCACTTTTCTCATGTCCAAAATCCACGGGGAGCGCATCAACCAGTGGGTCAACGCATACACCGACCTACATTTCAATTCAGCCAACGGAACGTGGAACATCACCGTCGATGAGGTGTGGCAGGATCTCGATCAGGCGTTCACGGACCGACTTGCTGAGGGCCAAGCCCTTGATAAGCTCGAGCACCTCCGACAGGATCGGAGGCCTGCAACGGAGTTCTTCCAGGAGTTCGAGAAGCTCCTCATGCAGGCGGGGTACACGACTGCGGACTGCTTCGCGCTGGAGTGGGTCAAATGAGGCATTAACCCCAGGTATCTGGATTCCATCTATTGCAACACGCCGCTCCCAGCTACCTACGACAAGTGGAAGACGCGCGTCATCCTCCTTGACGACGCGTGGGCACAACCCCTAGCACTTCAGGCACACACCCCACAGGCCCGGCCCCAAGTACAGTCCAGACCGCCACTGCCACCAAGGGTTCCGGTGGTTGCCGAGAATCGTGTGCCGGCGCCCGCCGTTGCCCAGACCCGAAACGATGGAACAGGTACCGTATATGGAGGAAGGGGACAGCCAATGGATCTAGACCGCGCGGGAGCCGCGCGAGTATGCTATAGTTGCGGGAGGAGGAGAGGCGACGCAGCGCCCGGCTGCAGTAATACATGGCATGTTATATACTGTGCAGCGGGTGCTCCAGCAGCTACCACGCAGCCAGCAGCACCACAGAAGGCGCGCGCTATGTGGGAAGAGGATGGCTTCCGTGAGAATGTACGGAAATGGGCAGTGGAGGACCCAGAGTCGTTCAAACAGGCGGGTTTTGGATTCGGGTCGGCGTAACCGCACAACGTTCTGACCCTAGACACAATCGATATGCACTACTTGACGTAGAAGAACCGAAGAGTGATAGTTTATCTATTTTTGACCTTTCCCAACAATTATATAATGACAATGTACCAGTTATCCTCCATTCAGAACCCAATATTATTAATAAAAACACGCACAAAACCGATAAAAAAGCCAAAAAGGAAAAAGCCAAAAAAAACATAAAAGACTTGAATGCGGCGAGCCAAAAAATTGCCACAGTAGATAGTACCCCTACTTATAGTATTACTAGAGAAGGACCAAAGCTATTCAAAGTAGTTAGAGCACGAGGAACCCGCAGACAGATGGACGTACCAGTAGTCATTGAAGTACCAGAAACGGGGAAGAGAGTGGATGTGGAAGCATTGTTGGACAGTGGGAGCACCGGCTCTTGCGTGCACCAAGACTTCGTAAGGAGACACAGGGTCGAGATTGTGGCCCTAGACACGCCCGTTCCAGTCTACAATGCCGATGGCACGGTCAACTCAGGCGGAAGCATCACGCATTACGCACGCCTAAGAGTCAGCATCGGGGATCACCGGGAGACGATGACGTTTTTGGTGACAGATTTGGGGAAATCGGACATTTTCCTGGGATACGAGTGGATATCGCATCACAACCCTTCCATAGACTGGC
This sequence comes from Fomes fomentarius, assembly GCA_022606135.1. Taxonomy (NCBI): domain Eukaryota; kingdom Fungi; phylum Basidiomycota; class Agaricomycetes; order Polyporales; family Polyporaceae; genus Fomes; species Fomes fomentarius. The sequence continues at coordinate 963,827 of JABYQN010000013.1, read as the reverse complement.
GCCGCAAGGTCATTGAATTCAATCGCTGCCCCAGCACCTGCGAGCGAGTACTAGGAGAGGGGGAGCAGATCTTCATGCTGCACACGCAATCATACTTACATCAGCGAGGCAAGCGGCTGCGAGCCGCTAAGCTCCGAGCCAAGAGCTCTGTGGCAATGGAGATTGCGATTGAGCAAAGCCGCGCCAAGGCCGAGCGCTCATTTGAGGAGATGGTGCCTGAGCAGTATCGTGATTACGATGACGTCTTCGCAGAAGCCACCTTTGATGAGTTACCGGAACACCGGCCGTATGATCACGTCATTGAGCTGACGCCTGGAGCGCAGCCACAGTGCAGCAAGGTGTACCCCATGACAGTGGAACAGCAACAGGCGTTAGATGACTTCCTTGAGGACAATTTACGGACTGGACGGATACACCCATCTAAGTCCCCGTGGGGAGCGCCCTTCTTCTTCGTCAAAAAGAAGGATGGCAAACTCCGTCCAGTCCAGGACTATCGGAAGTTGAATGCGCTTACCAAGAAAAATAAGTACCCATTGCCGCTTATTTCTGAGCTATTTGACAAGCTAAAAGGGGCGCAGTATTATATGAAGATGGATATCAGATGGGGCTACAATAATGTCAGGATGAGAGAGGGAGATGAGGAGAAAGCCGCGTTTCTGACGAATCGAGGGCTATTCGAACCCCTTGTCATGTTCTTCGGACTATCGAACAGCCCTGCGATGTTCCAGATGATGATGAACGACCTATTCCGGGACTTGATTCTGCGTGGGAAGGTGATCGTCTATCTAGATGACATCTTAATCTTCACTGAAACGCTGGCGGAACATCGGCAAATTGTCCGCCAAGTGTTGCAGATCCTGCGTGAGAATAAGCTTACATGCAAGCCCGAGAAGTGCGAGTTCGAGACAACCGAGACGGAATACTTGGGTCACATTATTAATCATGGCGTGGTAAAAATGGACCCTGCAAAGGTTGCTGGAGTAACGGAGTGGCCAATTCCCACGTGCAAAAAGGAGGTGCAGAGCTTCCTCGGGTTCGCGAACTTCTATCGCCGGTTTATCCGAGATTTTTCGAAGATCGCGGCTCCGCTCAACCGGCTCACCGGCCAAGTGGAGTGGCAGTGGGGCCAGGAACAGCAGGAGGCGTTCACACGGCTCAAGGAGGCAATGACTACAGCGCCTGTACTTGCGATACCAAATGATCAAGATCCTTTCCGAGTTCAATGTGATGCATCAAACTATGCTGTTGGGGCAGAACTCGCACAGAATCAGGACGGGAAGTGGCGGACAATTGCATACCTCTCACGTGCACTGACTCCAGCGGAACGGAACTACGAGATTTACAATCGGGAGATGTTAGCCGTCATGACAGCGCTCGATGAATGGAGGCATTTCCTGATGGGGGCACGGCAGCCATTCGAAATTCACTCTGCTCATAAGAATCTCGAATATTTCCGACGTCCGCAAAAGCTAAACCCGCGGCAAGCGCGCTGGGTAGTGGAATTACAGAACTATCGCTTTACGCTACAACACCGCCCGGGTTCGTCAATGGGAAAGGCAGATGCACTTCCGCGCCGCGTGGATCACAACGAGGGAAGTACGGAGGGGGAGGAAACAGTAGTCCTACGACCGGAGTGGTTTCGGGCGCTGGTAGACGGAGCTGAACAGCTGTTGATGGGGATTCGGGAGTTTGGGGAATTGGTGGAGAATTCCGTGCGAAACAAGCTTGCGGCAGGAGACCGGGAGTATTTGACCGAGGACGGTCTGATCTATCGGAGGGGGAGGATTGTCGTGCCGCCGGACAAGGCGCTCTGAGGACGCATCATCGCATCACATCACGATTCCATCGTGGCGGGACACCCAGGACGTGCCAAGACTCAGGAGCTTATCCAGCGCTCGTATTGGTGGCCGGCCATCAGACGTGACGTGCAGACCTACGTGAAAGGATGTTCAATTTGTCAGCGCACCAAAATAGATCGTCAGCCGAGGGCAGCTCCATTACATCCCAACCCAGTACCGGAGTACAACTATGAGTACATCTCTGTCGACATGATCACGCATCTGCCAAATGCGCAGGGTCACAATGCCATCCTTATGATAATAGACCTGAAATCTAAGGATTACATTGCTATCCCCACCACAGACGAGTTGAGCTCAGAGGGATGGGCTAATCTGCTCGTCAAACACGTCCTCTCACAGCACGGGATCCCACGCCGTATCTTCTCCGACCGAGGCTCTATCTTTGTCTCCAACACGATCTGCGATCTTTACCGGAAGCTCGGGATTCAAGGGAATCCGAGCACCGTGTATCACCCGCAAACGGACGGACAGACCGAATGCCTGAATCAGGAAGTGGAGAACTACTTACGGATCTTCATTAATCACTGGCAAACGGACTGGCCGGAGTGGCTCCCGCTTGCATCGTTCTCTTACCGAACGCGGGTACATTCAGGCACCGGCTACTCCCCGTTCTTCATGACGCATGGAAGGGATCCGTTTACGGGAGTAGAGACTGCAAAGGAGGTCAAGACAGAATCAGCAGAGCAATATGCAGCATGGATGAAGCGGATACAGGAGGAGGCAGGTGCTGCGTTGACCCTGGCTAAGGAGGCAATGAAGCGCCAGTATGATAAGCACCAGAAGGAAGCGCGGGAGTACAAGCCCGGGGACTGGGTGTACCTGGATTCGTTTAACATCACTACCGAGCGCTCGAGCAAGAAGCTCGACGACAAGCGATATGGGCCCTTCCAGATCGCGTCGAAGGTCGGCGCCAGTGCCTACAAGCTGAAGCTTCTGAAAGGATGGAGGGCGATCCACCCCGTCTTCAACGAGGTGCTACTTACTCCGGCAAACGACCCCGAGTTCCCTAATCAGAAAGTTGAACGGTCTGTCCCCAACGTACTTGCGACAGGGGACGAACCGGAAGAAATTCTGGACTCAAAGGTTAAGCAGGGGAAACTCACCTATCTTGTCAAATGGAAGAACCGGCCGTGATCCGATGCGACCTGGGAGACGCGTGGTCGACTGAAAACGGAAAGTAAGGCCCTCCTGGACGCTTTTAACGCCAAGAATCCGACAGCGCCGCGCATGCCTACCATCAGAATCCAGCCGCGGCATCGGTCGAAGCGAATAGGCGTCCCCCAAGCTCGAGCACGTCTCCTCCAGTCCAAGCACCGATATGAGAACGAATGGGATAGTTGGGATAGATGGCAGGCGGTCTTCGCGAGGTGGCAACAGCGACGGAAGGACGCGGGACTAGAACCATACCCAGACGAGGTGCGGGTGGTTTCGATACTTGCGCGTCCGAAAGAGCATGAGAAGTCGGAGGGTGGCTGAGCTATGACGTTCCGCATGGACGCGAACCTGAGGGGGGGTGATGTTACGAACATTCCCGTTTTGGTATCTATTTTCGAACTCCGCGCTTGCGCGCCCGTTGCCATCTGTACGCTAGTTTCACTCTTTTCGCGCCTTTCTGATTCGTGCTGGAACCTGCTGTAGATACACGAATGATGCGCATGTATTTAATAAGAAGTTCCTAATATAAAAATGACCAGTCAAGCTCGGAGAAGCCTCCAGCTTCGACTTGGTGCATTTTCCGCTCATAGCCATGCTTAGTCACGCGTAGCCGAGTGTCGCCGTATCACAACCGCGACCTTGATTTTCTCTGTCTCTGGGGTCACTGCAGTGTGGTGAGCAGCTGCTAAGGAGTGAGCATTGAGCAGCGATAGAGTACTCACCAACTTTGGTTGAATGGCCCGCTGTCCAATGCTTGTGCTCCGTGAGGACACGAGGCTTGATGTTGAAGTGAAGCTGGATGAAGCGACGGCCGCTGGGAGTCCTAGGAAGGCACTTGGCCAAGGGCGAGAAGGAAGATATGAGGAAAGAATAGGAAAGGCGTACTATATTCAAGTTGAAGGTTCTGAAGGCGTTGGCAAACGACTGCACAGCAGTGGATGAGGGCAAGAGGAGGTGAGGGGTAAGTATGGGATCAAACCATCTTATATGCTGCAGACGGGAATGGCAAGTAGGTAATATGCGGCCTGTGGCAGAGAGAGTTGGGATTGGGATTCAGACCAACAACTTTAGGGGTCTCATTAGCAACATCTAGACTCCAGCACGAGCAAAACTTGGTCAATATTCTTGTAGAGTGCACTCTGGTTAGTTGATGCAGATACTGGACGATCCAAGAATGGCATGTTCAACGAAGAGGAGAAGAATTGAGCAGCGACGGAGGCGTGTGGGACTCAACTTGAAGTTCGTTGACTGCCCATTTGGTAGCTTGTCACCTGGGCCGGTATCCCTCGGCATCTGTGGCAAGCACAACAGGTGCTGACCGGGAAATGGCTTACAGAAATTGCAGGATAAACCCAGTCGAATGTGGCCTTTGGCGAAGATATAGCCAACATTTCTGAGTCCCTCAAAGGTCTCATTTGCAGGATATTTGTGTAAGTTTTCAGTCAGCCCAAAAGGAAACCTCAGGAGTGAGATAACATGCAACCTAGAATGGATGAGAAAGGAAACCTACCGAAGGGCTGCAAAGGAGCCCTCCCAAATGTCACCTTTATGGCACATGATAATTATGGATACAGGTCACCTATATGATGTTTTAAGACTTCCTTACCTCATGTTAGCTGATATTCTATGGGTCTGATTACCAGTTGTACCAAATGTGACCCATCAGAAGCCTATCTTTGTGCCAAAAATGACTCTCTGTAATCTCTCCTTTGTTGCCGCTGATAATCACATTAAAATTCCAAGAGAATGAAAACTAAAATCTGGCATGATATACACCCTGAATCTCTGCTGCAGGCCACATTCGACTGGGTTTATCCTACAATTTCTGGCGGCTGTTTCTCAGTCAGTGCCTGTCTACAGTGTGCAGGAAGTCTGAGGATTGTTTTTGTGTTTTGAGAACCTCACTTCCGTGGGGGCATTCTCACACTGCCACAAAGGCACTAAAGTCTCTCTCCTCAGGCACCTGTTTGGAGGGTTGCTCATCACTGGAGATCTTATCTGTTGAGATTATCAAGTGTTTGTTATCTAATCTCAGGGCTGCTGGAGATCAAGTGATAGGCACTCGTGTCAATTCCACCTCCAGAGGTGTTTTCCAGAGCGTAATAGACTCTGTAGATCCTCAATAAGTACTTGCTGCAGGAGGTATGTACTCACTCTCAAGTCTCTCATTCATGAGCAACCCTCCAAACAGGTGCCTGAGGAGAGAGACTTTAGCACCTTTGTGGCAGTGTGAGAATGCTCCCATGGAAGCAAGGTTCTCGAAACACGAAAACAATCCTTGGACTTCCCGCACACCATAGCCTGTCATGAAGGTACATGTCTCTGGGCACCTTCAAGTTCAAGTTGTACTTGAACTTCTCTCAGAATCTCTGAGTCTAAGTTGTCCACCTCACGGCCCTTGGTGTGTTCTGATATGAATACAGCCTTGCCCAGTGTGTGCTTCCACCTGACCAATGGGAGAAACTGTCAGCATCATGAGCAGAGAGTTGAAAGTGCATGACACATGACCTAGGGAGATGGACAATCTCCCCTGGGAAGTAGAAGACTCCCAGTGGGATGGACTGCCACACAAAACCATCAAACATGCTCCTGGTGTTGCCCTTGCTCATCTGGTAATAAATGTGTGTGGACTCTCCAGGACTGTCATGGGAGAACCAGTAGATGGAGAACCATTCAAGAACTAAAGAAGGGCTCAGAGCTGTTGTCAATGTGGGAGAGAGAGACAACCTGAATGCATCACAGTACCTTCATCCTCCTCCCACAGATAGTTATCCAGCCAACCAACTTCTCATAGATCCAGGCCAAGAGCAGAACAGGTGAGTCACTGAGACCATACACAAGGATCTGAGGACAGGTCGATTGTTGATGGTTGTAACCAGAACCCATGAGGTCGAAGTGCTGGGTCATCTTCAAGCCCTCCAACTTGGCCTTCCTGAACAGCAGAAGGAACATTTTCAGGAAGACTAGCAGATGTTTGAAGAATGAAGGTGGGCCACCAGTGCTAAGATCACAGTGAGCACGATAGTACTGTGAAGCAGGTCCTTTGACTCAGAGACATACAAGGGGATGTTGGAATGCCACACCTTAATGTGTTTGTGGCCATAGTGAGTCACAGCATGGGGGCCAAGCTAAAAAGGACATAGGTCAGCATGAAGTCTTTGAGAAGAGACAGACTCAGCTCCAGGATACAAGAAATATGTCCCCAGTCCTCACCTTGATATACTATACCCAACGGTAGCATCAGTAAATTGTTGGACTATATTAGCAAATCATGATGGCATACCGCACTCATTATATCTGAGCGCCAACATCAGCTTGTTGAATAACTGCATCCAGGAGCAAGCTGTGAGATTAATTGACTCTGCATCAGTCATCAGGGACATTGGACACTGCCTTACCTCAGCATATTGTGGCCATTTGAAACCCAGTTTTTGGGAGTCTCAGAAAAGCTGTATCCTGGGAGGCTCAAGGCAAAACTACATGAAAGCTCAGGTGGTCTGGGGAGCTCACTGTCATCAGTGGGAGCAACTTCCTGAGGAATGCACTCTACATGTCAGCCTATATATGCATTGTTTTTGCACACAAGTCTTACATCCATGAACAAAGAGGAGCAGGATTGCATTTTCCACCTTGCTTTTTTGGTGGATGTAGTGAATGCTGAGAGTCCCAAAGCTGGTGATGTCAATGTCACACATGAACATGGGTAGCTCATTTATTCTGGCCTCCACCTTGCACCAGTCATACTTGTCCTTCCAGTACATGACAAGACTCTTGATATCTGCAAGCAGGGTGCTGTAGTCCCATCCTATGCCCTCGAGCTCATCAGGAGACTGTACAAGTTTGAGCTTCTTGTGGAGCAGCTCTAGGTTGCTGTCAGGGACAGTTAACTTAAATAGCTGTTTAACATTGGATGAAGGTGACATGCTGTAGCAGAGTCAAAAGCAAGATGTACTGGAACCTATGAGCAAAGCTTTGGTGACAATGACATGCCATGGTCAGGACAGGATGTGTGAACTTGGGAGAGACTTTGTTCATAAATGGCGACTGTGGCATTCACTTATAGCCTGATGCTGCCACCATATTGTTCAGTTGTGATTACTTGAGTGTGCAGGTGTGGCAGTTGTGCAGAATGCAAGACACATGTACGTTGTGACCAATGTCAGAGGTCACAGGTGTGCTGCAGAGGGCACCCAAAGTTGAAGAGGTTGTCCTGCAACTTTACTCTTGCTCTTTCTCAGTCTCTCTCACTTTGCAGTCAACATGTGGACATTAGACCTCGACATCAAGCATCGAGGCTCATATTCTGCATGCACACTTACCACTCAGAAACAAGCAGCAGTGCGAGGGTGGATGGAGGCTGGCATGGACATCCCTGCACAAGTCAGCCCTGTCTGCTGCGAGTATATATAATCCCAAGTGCTGCACCTGCTTTTGTTGATTATTGGACACCATCACCTTCGCACTCTATCTCTTGGACAGAACACACATCTTAATCACTACACTACTTGTTCCAACCACGCTCCTTTACCATTCATCATGACACTGTCCTACCACCTCGCTCTTGCACTCACCATCTCCTGCTTCAGCTTCACTGCATTTGCCCTGCCAGCTGGGTCACCTGTTGACCAAGCCACTCAGTGTGTGGGAGTCACACACACACACACATGGGTGCAGGGACAAATATTCCTCCACAGGTGAAGGTGGGGGCTAAACAACTTGGCCCTAGAGTATGTGCATCTTGTCCTTGGGCCCATTGGCAGGTCTGATCATGCACTTCTCATATGAATGGCCTCCCTATCAACATTACTGAGGGTAACAACACTGATGGGTCCTTTGTCCCCATGCAAAACTACAACAATAATGTTGCCTGCATGCTAGTCATGGACTGATGAACTCTGAACCTGTAAGGCGAGGAGCAACTGTAAGTCACAACAAAGAGAGATCTTCAGTCAGTGAGTGAACAGCTATATTGCATAGTGAAGTACCTGTAAGTCACAACAAAGAGAGACTACAAGTACTAAGTCAGTAAGAAGTAGTAGAGCATATGTATGTAAGGGACTTACTCTTCAGTCAGTGAGTGAACAACTGAAGAGCAGAGGGCGAAGAAGGGACTGCTTATATACATGAGGGACGGGTCCATGAGTCAGCGAATGAAGCAGTCACATGTAGCCATAAGACAATGAGTCATAGTCCGTATCGGTGTATGAGTCAGATACGGTCATAGCATGAGTCAGACATAAGGTCTGGAAGAGTCCAGTGCAGTGTAGAATGCACTGGTACACACAGGAATGCACAGTAACCATATGGTCATGGGAAAGTACAGTAGAAAAACAAAGGAAACCATATATGGTAAGAAGAAACACAGCCTATCTAATCATATGACCATAAACAAGTGTACACAACTCCGGTCCGAGCACAGCTGGTAGTCCAGAAGTTCAACACTCCCACTCATTCCAGATGCAACAGAAACAAGACTGATCTCATCAACGAACTTTGCCAAAATAGAATAAGACATGTTCTTTGTGAGAGAATCAGCCAACTGATCCGCAGTTGCAACATAGAAGATCTCGACAGAGCCAGACTCTGGTTCACGAATGAAGTGGTAGTGAATCTCTATGTGCTTGGTACACTAGTCGACTACTGGATTGACTGACAGGAAAATCAAACCCTGGTTGTCTAGACACATGGGTGTCGGCCTGGTCAAGTCATCACCAAGTTCATTGCCAAATGTCCTCAGCCAGATTAACTGACGACAGGTATCAGAGGCCGCTTTATATTCCACTTCAGTAGAGGAGAGCAAAATGGTAGGCTGACGCCTCAAAGCCCACGGTATAGCACCACCTGCCATCAAGAAGACGAAGCCAGAGGTAGAATGCCGATCATCACAGTCTTCAGCCCAATCCGAATCTGAGTAGAAAATCAGACCGTCATTAGACACTCCCTTGTAGCGCAAGTGGTACACCTTTGTCCCTTGAAGGTAACACAGGACATACTTCGCATAACTCATGTGCGCCTCAGAGGGATTGGCATTGTACTTTGATAACCGTGTGACAGCAAAGGAGATGTCAGGACGTGTTCTGAGCATGGTGTACAAAAGACTGCCAATGAGACTCTGGTAGCGTTGCCTGAACTGATCGGAAGCTGGTTTGTCGGCACTTGCCAAGACAGCACCAGCAGGAAGGGGTGTACATGAGGGTTTACAGTCAGCCATCTGAAAGTGCTCAAGAACAGACTGGATGTACTCTTCCTGGTCAATGTTGATCATACAAGTAGATTGATCACAAATGATGTGAAAACCAAGGAAGCACTGTACAGATCCCAAGTCCGTCATCTTGTACTGCTTAGAAAGCGAACACTTGACTTGTTTGATGTGACTAGACTGATCCCCCATCAGATGTAGATTGTCGACATACAGAATGACAATCGTGATGTGATCCCCCCTTGTCGCTGATATACGTAGATCCCAGCATCAGAATATGTCTGTGTGAATCCCAGATCTAGAAGCGATTGATGGATTTTCGCATTCCACTGACGCGATGCCTGCTTAAGACCATAGATAGCCTTTTTGAGTAGACAGATGTGATCTTCCTTCCCAGGAACAATCCAGCCTTCCGGCTGTTCCATATAGATCTCCTCATCTAGATCACCATTCAGGAACGCGGTCTTGACATCCATTGACTCAATGTCCCAGTCCTCAAGCGCTGCATACACGAGTAAATACCGGATAGACTCAAACCACGCCACTGGAGAGAATGTCTCATGGTAATCCTCTCCCCACACCTGAGTGAAACCCTTTGCAACAAGACGAGCCTTGTACCGCCCATCATGTTTGATGTCATAGACCCAGTGGTTAGAGACGACATGCCGGCCCTTGGGATGAGGAATGAGAATCCAAGTCTTATTCTCCATAAGCGACTCAAACTCTGACTTCTCAGCTTCGCACCATTTCCCAGCATCAGGTGAATGCATGGCTTCCTTGTGTGACTGAGGTAAGCCAGCTTTATACTGAGCAGCAGCTAGGAAAGCGAGTATCATCTCTGCTTCATGCAGATTGCCATCCTTGTTGATCTGATTATCAGCACATGCAGGATCGTCATACACATTGTTATCAGTCCTGTCCTTGTGGGGAATACCAGCTTTTTCGCAACGAGGATGGTCACAAGCAATGCTTGGTTCATTCGCTCCCACTGGAGGGTGACGACCACATTTGTGAGGAGGACGAGGAGGAATGACAGGAGGCAGCGTAGGAGGATGTTGCAGAGGAGGAGGTGGAGGAGGCTCAGCAGGAGCTTCTGCAGGAGGAGCAGGATCGGCATCCACTGGAGGGTCAGGTTGTGGTGGTTCAAAGAGGTTGGGAGGAATGAAAGGAACTGCATCATTGGGATCGACCAAATCAGAATCATCATTCGAGGAATCATCCAATTGATCATCTGAGAACGGACTGTTGTCTGGGGTAGAAGGATGGTTGCCAGGTAAGTTACAAGCAGGGAAAGACTCTTCGTCAAATGTTGCATTGCAGGACACAACGATAGAGCGGTTGGCTGGATTCCAAAACCTATACCCCTTGGAACCAGACTCATACCTGACAAAGATCATCTCAACAGCCTTCTTGTCGAGTTTCCCTTTGCGCTTTGCCTTCTGCACGTGGACAAAAGCTTTGCACCCAAACACTCTGAAGTAAGAGACGTCCAGAACAGTACCATCCCAAACAGTGATGGGGCATGACCACTTGTGTCGTCGCATAGGTTGATGATTATAGATATGAACAGCTGCATCAAGAGCAAGTTGCCAGAAACCATGACTAAGGCCTGCTTGGTGGAGCATAGACAAAGCCTTTTCAGTGATAGTGCGGTTCCAGCGCTCAGCACGTCCATTCTGTTGAGGCAAACCTGGTAGAGTCTTCTGGTGCTCAATACCATGCGGACAAAGAAGTGTAGAGAACTCGTCTGATGTGTATTCCCCCCCTCGATCTGAGTGGATCGATCTGATCTTCTTGCCAGTCTGGTTCTCAGCCCACGCCTTATAGTCTTTGAATGCTTGGATCGCATCAGACTTGTGATTAAGGAAGTAAGCACAAGCAAGACCAGAATAGTCATTAATGAAACCGGCAAAGTATTTCCAACCTCCAATAGCCTGAGTGTGCATTGGTCCATCAAGGTCCATATGGACTCCCTCGAGAACTTCAGTAGCACACTTCACAGAAGGTGGAAAGGGGTTACGAGTGGATTTGCCAAAAGCACATCCATCACATGGTTCTTTGTCTGCAGGATCAACAGCATCAACCCCCTTGGTGTGCTTAGGAAGGTTGCGCAGAACATCCTTGCCTGCATGACCAAAGTGACAGTGCCAGGTCTTGTACTTACGGGCATTGAGATGGACGCGCTTGCTGTTGTGAAGCTCAATAATAGTCCAATAACAATTAGACGAAGGGTTGTATCATGCCTCCAGGATCTTACAACTCTTGATATGAATCGTCGAACCATGTTTGACAGCACCATCAGGCAGCTTGTCGAAAATGCACATGCACCCATCCCCTTGAAAGAGGGAGTAACCATTGCGCTCAATGGAGCCAGTCGAGAAGATGTGACCAATGGTGCCTGGTATGTAGTAGACATGGTTTAGAGTAATTGCTACCTTCTGACCATCTAACCAGGTTTCTCCAGACAGAGTTCCTTCCCCAAGTGCCTGAATGATGCTGCTATCACCTTGTCCAGAAGTGTTAAATAGTACAGGCATATCGAAGGGTTGTACTCAATGAACTCAGAGAGATCACCAGTGATATGTTGAGAGGCTCCAGAGTCCATCAGCCATGCAGTCCAGCTCACACTGTTCGAGGCCATAGCCTCATCGTAGAAAAAAGCAGTGATGTTAGATGAACCAGCTACAAGTACAGATGATACAGACTCGGTAGTGATGTGCGCATGATTATGAGAAGTGTCCTTATTCTTCCCCTTGTCCTTATCCTTGTCTTTGTCCTTCCCTTTCCCCTTGCCCTTGCCTTTGGGACACTTCTCAGGATACTTCTGATAGCAGTTGGACTCATGATGAGAGCCACTCCCACAATGAGAGCAGGGACCCTTGGGCTTCGGCTTGGTCTGGGAGACCTTGTCCACAGACTGGCCATTCTTGCGCATGGACTCCTCAGCAAGGTCTTCGACTGGATGTTGTCGAGGTAACCTTGTCGAGGTCTGTAGTCGCCATAAGCACAGAGACCATGGACCAGTATGACTCCAGGATCTTGGACATCAAGAGAAGGGCTTGCATGTTGTCAGAGAGCATGACACCGTTGCTACTGATTTCGCACAGGCATGTGATAAGACACATCATCTGATCCTGAAGGGGCTTCTGTTCATTCATCCAATGCTCTGCAATGAGCGACTCGAACAAGCCCCAGACTGGGCACTGTTAGGCTTGCCAAACTTGTTCTGTAACACTTCCCAGGACTCAGCAGCAGTCATGTCCCTGGGTTGTCCACCCGAGACAGGAATCTGAGTGTCCAGAATGTAGTGAAAGTTTGGTGCGACACGCATGTACATCATGCCGCGAGCTTGCCCATCAAGTTTATCCCACTTGTCCTTGGCAGCTTGCTCAGTAGGACGAGTAGCGCCTTTGACAACACTCCAACAGTCATGAAGATGAAATAGCCCTTCATCTTGGCAGACCAGTCGTTGTACTGATTTGCCGAAGAGAGGACAGGGATAGAGTCGACTTTGATATCTCCCATGATGGATAAGAGGTATTGGGGAGAATGAGATATTCTTCCTTGAAGTCTAGAGTGGATGTGATAGGCGCGACAGGGGGCACAGTGATGATAGGAGGAGGAAGGTAGACTGGAGGAAGACGACTTGAATTGACAGGAGGAGGATTTCCGAAAAGCGATTGGAGATAGAGATTAGGACGAGACAAGGAGGGCTGTGTGTGAGTTTCTTCCTGAAGATAGGGAAGAGGAACTCCGTGTTGTGGGTCAGTGTCCTGCTGCCAAGCTGCTTGATATGCCCAGTGGAAGGTTGGTTTGTATGGAAGAGGGAGTTGATTGTAGCGATTGGGACAGAGCTGTATGCCACACTGGTCCCACTCCTGCTCTCCGTTGTCATAGACATAGTGATAACGATTGACCTGATCATCTAGATCAAAGAGATGGGGCTGTTCCGAGCAATCAAATGCTGATGCAGTAGAATGATGCTCTGCAAGTTCAGCGTTGACTTCAGCTTCAGAGTCGGGGCTGAGCTGAGGACTATTGGCAGCAGTAGGCGGCTCCAGTACAATGGTTCAGAGAAAAATGTGATGATTGACTAGCCACATGCGAGATCTGGTAGAGAGGAACACCTATTGAGGTGAGCCAGAAGGTCAGGAAGCCAATATTCCCAACAATCCAGATAGAAGTCACCAACTGTGCCCAAGAAAAGCTATACAAGTCTAGGTATCAAAAAGAGTATAGTAAGGAGGGTCCGATGTAATGGGCTGTGGCCCGAGCCCAGCGAGATCTGAGGACAAAGACTTGATTCAAGGGTCTGAGACGTAGTACAGGGGTACGGAGGATGAGGTGGGACAGGGCTCAGGTACCAACACTGTGTACTGGCATTGGTTTGTCTAGAGAAATGAGATGTAGCATAGAGCGTAACTAGGTGAGTCCAAAACGGGAAGGTCACAGTCATGGTGCCATTACACTACCTCCTCCTTTAAGCTGCGGCTTGAGGAGTGGGTGACGAGAGACGGAGCTACTAGTAAGTATGCAAGCAAGGGGACTAAGTAAAGAATGCGAGAGGATCAAAAAACATAAAATAACTGAATAACAATAAGCAGTAAACAACATAGTGCATGGACGTGATACAAAACAGGGGCAAGCAAGAAGCAGGGGTGGACAAGATGATGTGGGGGACAAAACATGAGATGGGAGAGGACAGGATACGAGACAGAGTGCTATGAGAGCCATAGACGAGATGAGAGGGGTCCGTACATACCAAACCTATGGTTATGTCGTTGTCCAGGGGAGAGCGACTCCCTCAGGACTGAAGCTGTCAACCCAGAGGGACAGGACCATGGGAAGACCAAAGATGAGGGCAAGAACAAGAAGAGCATCGAGCCAGTTAAAACCGTAGCCTAGGCCTGGACATGACCCCTGTAAGCCAAGAATACGAGGCACTCGACAGTTAAGACCATAGCCTAGGTCCGTGAGTTCAAGTGGATGCAAAGGAGGACGGGATGGGAGGAAGATACGGCCACTGCCGGTTCTACCTGGGTGTCGACACAGTTTGACCACTGCCAAGGTGCGTGCAACCAGACAGAAGGATGCACTGGGAAAGAACAAGAGTTGGGGAGCAAGGACAAGGGATGTGATGTGGATGCGATAGCTGAGCGACGACGAGAGATGATGGTGCTGAACATGAGTCAGGGTGCGCAAGGAAGAGAGGTTGATGATGATGTGAGTGGGGAGTGCAGGATGGTTGTGGGTCAAGTACATCAGTGAGATAAGTCAATGGGAGACCAACAGCGACTGGATAGTGACAAGTTGAGGGAATGGAACCAAGCATAAGTCAGGATGCAGTTGAAAGGAGCGTGTTGATGATGGGAATGAGAGAGCAGATGCAGTTGAAATCGGGGTATGCCATGGTAACAAAGGTCAAGAGTTACGAGAGGGGTCAAAAATTGGTCGAGATAACATGAAAGGAACGTGGAGCAGGTGTGAAGGTGATGATAACGAGGGAAATGGAAAATGTTTGAAAAAATGTTGAAATTACAGAGGACACCGCTCGTCCCGAGGCAGCGTCCAGTGAGAGGAAAGGGAGAGCACGTCATGCTGCATGCTACGACAGCCAGGAAGAGAGGCCCAGGTGGAGACCTGCATCCTTGCGATGTTCTCCATGTCCGCTGCGAACCTGCGCAGATGCACTGACTGTGCTCCGGCGTCCTACGCACCCTTCGGCCTGCCTCCGCAAGTCGTCCAAGAGGTCTCCACAGATGCTCATCTGTCACGCCTGCTTTGTCCTCGCATCCATCTGGAGGTTCCATCTACACTACACCTATCCCCCTTTTTTTTGCCGAGGCTTTCCTCGATGGAGCCTGAGGAGAGGAAAGGCGAGGCAATCTGAAAGAAATGGGCCAGAGGAGAGGGGATGGAGGGCGGGCTTGACTTATAACAGCGGTTTCAAGGGTGAGAGTGAGGAAGACGACAGCAGGATGGGAGGATAATTGGGCCGTGACAGGGGTTCGAGAAGATGATCAGGAGGGTGGACAAGGAGGAAGGAGAAAGAAAGAAAAAAAAAGAAAAACTGACAGCGATGAACTGTTCGCATGCATCAAGTGAGCCTTCGACTGCAAGCGAGCTCCAACCATCCATGGTAGTGGAGTGGGCGATGGCACTGACGGGCCATACAAGCGACGGGAAGGGAGTTGCTCTGCAGGCAGATAGGGGCTAGGCAGGCAGTGTCGAAGCCATGAAAATGTGCTGGCCTGTGCAGCATTGACAGGCGGGTGCAGCCAGAGTGAAACGCAAAGGCGAAGCAAAGGGATCAGGAGTTGATGGTGACTGTGAGGAACGACAGCCAAAGGAGGGTGCAAGGGCCAAACGGCTTGACGTCTTGCAGGTTCGGAGATGGACCAAACTGTAATGGGCTGTAGCCTGAGCCCGGCAAGGTCTGAGTGCGAAGACTTGATTCAAGGGTCTGAGATGAAGTACAAGGGTATGGAGGACAAGGTGGGATGGGGCTCAGGTGCCAATGCTGTGTACTGGTGTTAGTTTGTCTAGAGAAATGAGACGTAGCGTAGAGTGTAACTAGGTGAGTCCAAGACGGGAAGGTCACAGTCACAGTGCCATTACATCCGAACGGTTGTCCTCCGGTCCAAAGGTGATAACCACCCTGGTTACAACAGCTGGTGGGCGCAAGTGCGTGGCCTGGCTGAGGATACTTATAAAACCTGTGTGCTGCAAAAGCACCAAAGGTTGTACAATGATACTAGTGATAGCAACTACTAAAAGCGCTCAGGGCTGCATCACGAGCACAGTAAAGTCCCCCTGGCAGCAGTGTCGGAGGGCACAGTCAAGAGTTAGGGAAAGTGGAGGAGAGTGCATGGGCAGAGAGTCGATGAACAGAGTTTGTGTGCAGAGTGTCGACAGAGGAGCAACTGATTAGAGCACAGGGCTCATAACCTAATGAACTCTGAACCTGTAAGGCGAGGAGCAACTGTAAGTCACAACAAAGAGAGACTACAAGTACTAAGTCAGTAAGAAGTAGTAGAGCATATGTATGTAAGGGACTTACTCTTCAGTCAGTGATTGAACAACTGAAGAGCAGAGGCGAAGAAGGGACTGCTTATATACATGAAGGATGAGTCCATGAGTCAGCGAATGAAGCAGTCACATGTAGCCATAAGACGATGAGTCAGAGTCCATATTGGCGTATGAGTCAGATATGGTCATAGCATGAGTCAGACATAAGGTCTAGAAGAGTCCAGTGCAGTGTAGAACGCACTGGTATGCGAATGCACAGTAACCATATGATCATGGGAAAGTACAGTAGGAGAACAAAGAAAACCATAAAAGGTAAGTAGGAACACAGCCTATCTAATCATATGACCATAAACAAGTGTACACAACTCTGGTCCAAGCATAGCCGGTAGTCCGGAAGTTCAACAGAATCCTCCTGCATATCTCTACACTATCAATGCGTACAGCCAGCTTCCTGACGAGCTCACTCACCGCCCTTTGCCCTTGGCAGAGGTGGAGATAGCTCCTGACTGTTTTAGGTATCCCATGCTGGCCAAGGGGCACCAAGATCTGACTATGACCAGTGTCCAATATGAGGTGAGGAATGAAGAAGAGAAGGATGTCCCAATGGAAGTGGTGAAGATGGCAAGTCTGGAGGTCCTGAATGGGTTGCGGGCACAACTGCCTTTGTTGATGAGCCTCAAACGTGTACGGTCTGGCACAGAAGACCCCAAGCTTATGGTGGCCCCGTGCAAGCATCTGCGGACACAAGCATACATCACCAAGATCAAGGCTCAACAGGAGTGGTTGGCACAAGGCTTCACCAAGGTCAAGACTGCTCTGAATAGGCGGCTTCTAGTTGGCTGGCATGGCCTCTGTGCGCATGATTACCAACCAGTGAGCATCTTCTTTGTTATCACTCATCTGCGCCATTACTGATGTCCATTGATCAGTGGCAGTTGAAAAAGACTGTGTGGTTCCCGGGCTCAGATTACTGTGTCTCTGTTGTACTGGACTTGAACTGCACTTGGACATATCATTTGTGTATCGCTCTCGGACTTGGACTTGTGGCTGCTAATTAATATTGACAGGATAGTGGGGCAGGCACACAGTCACAAATGGAGTCTTCATTCTTTGCATCTCGTGTTGCTGATGGTCACTGGGCTGGCTCGTGGAGGGAGTGGCTACCTCTCTGTTGGTCATGTTCAGCATTGACTGCCCTGTGAAGGTTTCTTTCTTACTTGGTGAGCACTGTTCCCTTTTGGTTGTGATAGAATCATGTGGCTGACTGACTAGGTGTCCACATCAGTTTTTACCTGTTCTAGTGCATTGTGAATGTATGCTATGGATGCCCGCTGGCAGGGCTTGAACTTGGAATAGTGCAGTGTGCATGTGCTTGTCCAGCTTCATGTTTCATCTCCATGTAGCCATACCATATCACCAGTGGATTGTATCTGGCCTGGACTCTGCTACGACATATACACCTAATAAACTGGATCACTTTATGCATATCCATTGCTGCCAGGCACGCCCTGTACATTGGCCCTCCCTTCCCATACATCTTGTGGAGGTCATGTGTGAGCAGTGCCGGCTGCTCGAATGCTGCAAATTGTCTGCCCTTGGTGTGTTCGATACAAATATCACCTTGCCCAGCATGTGTGTCCACCTGACCAATGGGAGAAATTGTCAGCATCATGAGCAGAGAGTCAAAAGCACATAACACATGACCTAGGGAGATGGACAATCTCCTCTGGGAAGTAGGAAACTCCGACTGGGATGGACTGCCACACGAAACTGTCAAACATGCTCCCGTGTTGCCCTTGCTCATCTCATAGTAATTGTGTGTTGACTCTCCAGGACCAGCACGGTGTTGTGCACTTCTGTCTCTATGCGAGGAAAACTCACAAAGAAAACTACAACTGGGGAATGGCTTAGGGTATAGTGTGAGGGGTCATCTCTTGGTTCCCAAGTCAAGTGCAAAGGGCAATTAATGGTTGACACTTGCAAAGAGAGTGTGCACAATGGCAAAGCCATACACGGAGGCTGCGAAGGGGGCAGGCATGTGCACAAGGGGAAAACAAACAATAAAACTTGATAGGATCACAACTCTTGTGGGCTCCACTGAGTTTGTATGGTGCTGCACTTGTGAGGAGGGGAGGGGATGGACATCAGCAAACCCTTTCATTTTCTAAACACACTAAAAGCACTAACTAAGAGGTTTTAGAGGTTTTAGACATGTTAGATGCTTTTAGTTTTCTTGAGACTAGAACCTTTAGATGCCACTTTAGAAGTTTTAGAAGTTTTAGAGGTGCTGTGAAAGTTATATGTTGGCCTTTTATTGAACACAATCAGCTGAGTAAAGAGGGTGACCGCAGATAGAGATGACAGGTTGTGTGATGTGTAGAGGACAGGAATTGGAAGAACAAACAGGGAAAATAAGTTGCCACCATCAAGAATCAAACCATTGACCTAATGATGTCACACCATGTGAGACCAACTCAAGCATGTCAACCACTACACCATGTTGCCTGAACATAACACTATAGTACAGTTAATATATACCCATTGGCATTTGCTGGACTTGAGAGATTTTTTGTAAGTCTGACTGCTTCAGTGTACAGAGCCATTGCTACACTACACTGCAGTCCATTGTTGACAAGTCATTGTCTCTGCACTACGTTGCAAATAACTGATGGATTACAGCACTCATTTCTGCACTACACAACTATAGCAAATTGATGGCATCCATTCAACCTCAGGCTGCACTACATCAAAGCAGATCATAGTTGACAGGTCAGTGTCTCTGCACTGTACTACAGCAAAGCACTCATGGCTTTGTAGCACTTACACTGAGTCAAGGTAGATGGGTATATATTGGCTGTACTATAGTGTAAACTGAAGGCAAAGTGGTGGTTGACATGTTTGACTTTGTCCCACATGGTGTGACATCATTAAGTCATTGGTTCAATTCTTAATGGTGATAAGTTATTTTCCCTTTTTGTTTCTTCCAATATCTGTCCTCTACACATCACACAACCTGCCATCTCTAGATCTACATCACCTATTTACTCAGCTGATTGTGTGCAATAAAAGGCCAACATATAACTTTCGCAGCACCTCTAAAACTTCTAAAACTTCTAAAGTGGCATCTAAAGGTTCTAGTCTCAAGAAAACTAAAAGCATCTAACATGTCTAAAACCTCTAAAACCTCTTAATTAGTGCTTTTAGTGTGTTTAGAAAATGAAAGGGTTTGCTGATGCTGGTCATTGTTGTGCACCTCAATGAACAATTTTCTGATCCAGGGCTCCAGCAGAGCAAAGACTCTGTTCATCACCACTACTTCTGATGGTGCAGGGGCTGGCCCTGCTTTGTACATACACCAAAAATTTAGTGTACTTTTATTGTAACCATGAGAGATTCAATGCGCTGATGTACATTGGCTGCAGTGTCTATCACCACCAGCATGTCTTCCTTCCTCAGTGTGCACATGGCATGGAGCAATTGGCTGGCAGCACCTGTATGGAGGCTCAGCTTAGGTACTGGGAGCCTGGGGTGACCTGCTCCATCAGTGAGGCAACAGCCACCAACAAGCTCATGCTCAAGTCTAAATGTTGGCTAAGTAGAGGAAATCAATGTGTCTCCTGCAATGACATAGGCATTACAGTCCACCTGTACACTAGGCTGTCTGAGACTAAACCCTCACTCTTTGAAATTTTGTTGTCAACAAGGTTGTGTGTGGATATATCTATAGTTGTGTAACACAGTACATCAGTGCAAGGTGGGTGATCATAAATACATAGCAGAGGCAGAGCTGAGAGTCTGAGACCAAAAGTTAAGATATCAAAAATATTGCATGTGGGTATGCCTGCTCTGCAGAAGCCTGTGTCTATGAGATAGCCTGAGAGGAAAGTTCTATGCACTAGTATCTACGGAGCACCATTATCAAGTTCAGCCACCCCATTGTCAACCCTCTCTATCTCCATTTCTCCATCATTTCCCTGCAGCACACTCTGCACTTCAGATGTCTCCCCTGGTGCCAGCAATGATGAGCCTAATGATCCTATGACCCGACTGAAGTTCAGACTTGACATTGATGATACTTGAGAGTGCTGGTGTGTTGCTGCATTGGTGGCTTCCTGTAGGTCCATCAGGAACCTGGACACAAGAAATGCAGTGAGGCTAGTAGATGAGACTTATCAGAATCCCTGGTGCAGCACAGATGATGAAGTACGTGCGGCTCTGAGAAGAAGGTGATAAGACTGCCTGGATCATTTTCAAAGGACTCAGTAGAGATATATAGAACCTGTGGTGCAGGTGGGTGCCAGGACCTTTGAAAATGCAAAACTGCAAACTCACTGAGGACAAGGTAAAGCTGAGGTGGAGAATGTTCAGTGTTGCAAGGATGCTACCAGTGCAGAAGACACTTTGTCAACTTCACCCCAACAAGGTAAACCATCCATTGTAGCTATGGTTGACACATACCCAAAATACAGTGTACCTGGCCTAGCAATCAACAACAACCTAAACAAGGGTTTGGACAATGGTCTGATACCCACCATTTCTAAACAAGATGCTTGAGAGGGAAGTTCCCTGGCCAAGGACCTTGATATCTCTGCTTGTCTTATATGTTGCTTTCCATGTGATACACATGACAAGCAGATCTGATATGATGAGACAGACCCTAGAAATTATAGTAACTACAATATTGTCAGTATCAGTCAAAATGACACATGTAAGAAAGGAACTACAGCTAGTGCAAATGCATGTGAGTGACAGTCTTGAAGGTGAAGCATGCACTAGACATACTGATTTGGATAGTTCAGGCAAAGGGTCATTAATGATACACCCATCAGAGGTTCCCATAATTGACCAATAACCATTTAACCTGCAATCTGTGTCATGACATCACATGGTGAGTATTGCATAAGCATAGCACCTACAAAGTTGATGATCAAGGGTGCAAGAGAAGAAAGCAGGACCAATGTTAATATAGACCATCGCCCTCTGATTTCTGAGCTCATGCATATGCCCTCAGGTGGAGAACACTAATGTAGCCAGTGGTGTCATCCAGTGCACAAGGTTGAGAATAGAATGGGAACATGTACTCACAAGCCCATGGAAGATACTGAAGAATTCCAGACTGTTGATTATAGTACACTGTGCAGCTGGCAGTTCAAGTGAGTGAACAGCTCTGGCAATGTTGTCTGCATACACTACCCCTTAAATGGATGTTGTGTAATTACACTAGGTAAAAGCAGTAGGTATGCTCACCTTGGTTGTAGTGGGGTCTGGAAAGGGCATGTGCAATACAACAATTACAAGGGGCAAGTACCGGTTGACAATGAATAGAACAGAAGACCCAGTGATTGACCGCTTCCAGAAGAACTTTGTCTCACGATCAAATGTGATCATATACTCATAGGCAAGTAGACCTGGGGCAGAGGAAAGAGATCATTATGAGTTCAAAGCATGAACTGAGCAGGATTACACAAAATAGCAGTGGATGCATAATGCTCCATTTGACTAGTAGAAACTCAATGTCAGAAATGGTTTGATGTTATCTACTCACTTCACTTACAGAGTACTGTATTCCTCAATCAGTTGTGCAGTCTGTGAGTTATCAGACATTGTTTTGCAGCTGTGTGTGTAGACTGAGGCAAAGGATGTGTGGATGAGGGAAGAGAGTTGCAGAGATATATAAACATTGTGTACATTGATCACAGAAGGGATGATGAATATGAGCATACAAAAATAGCCTGATACATCTCTTAGGTGTACCCTGAGCCAACATCGGAACCACTAAGTTATGATGGTTGGAATCCACCAATGATCTCGTGAGGATTGAATCTCATCTCATCCTACATGCATTGCAATCATATTTGTTGACTGGCGATGTTGGGGCTTTGGAAGTGCATGTTTTCTCTCCCTTTAAGATGCATGATCTGGGCCTTGGCTGTGTTCGGTCATGATTCAATCATGATACTAGAGAGCATGGAAACAATTACGGACTTACCCGAGGGGTGATAACTGAGGTGATTGAGACAGGACTTACATTTCCAGTTCACACTGCAAATTGGAAAGGCCGAAGTTGAGGGGGTGAACGACCTGAAGCATGAGCAATGTCAACATATCTATCGAACATGATACTATTCAATTGGGGTGCTCGGAGGCAAGGTGGCACCCCTAGACTAGAGGTGCATACTGCTGACCTATTTCTGCTGCGGGTCCTATTTTCACAAGCGAAAGAATGAACCTCACTAGATCCGGTTGGCAAGTCAAGATGAATAACGATGAGAGCAAGGATGAGGAAGTGTTCTGATCATCCTTTATGATGATGCATTTGACGAGGTCAAAGTGAATTCACCTCGCAGCTAGCAACACCATCTCCGGCGAGCCTCGCGAAGCCCCAAATCAGTATCTCCATGCGGTGTTGGCAGATAGGCCTCGCATCTCCCTGTCTACTGTGCAACGTCGTGCTGCACAGGAGGCATCCTGATGTAGTCCAAGATTTGTAACAGCGCCATCTGATATCGTACAGACCAGTTGCGGGTTGCTGAACAGATGGAGAAGCGAGACAAGCTGAAACCGCTTTAGAGATGACGTTGCTAGGAGACCTGAGATGCCGGCCTTAGTGCATGTGTTTGGCGTGCACGAGTCTCTGTATGAAGAAGTTTGTGCACAGTTACACATGTTCCGCATCACACACTTGTACTGAGGAAGACATACAAAGAATAATCACGGGAATGAGTGCGATTGAAACGGGGAGCCACTTACACTTACCTGTCTTCTGTAAGATCGAAGGTATTGCTTTTAGCTGGTGCCGTTCAGTAGTTCGGCTACTTCGTGTGCCACACGTCCCAGGTGCCTGTAAGGACCATCGTCATGAATAGCACGTTCTCTAGTACAGTAGTTTGTAGCTCAGATCTCAGAGACGTCGATGATGCTGCGACGCCGCGACAGACTCGCCGAGCGATAAGGTCAACAGTCAGTCACCGAGCACCATGATTGGCCAGGGCTTATGTGGTGTTTGTGCACAACGCGTCTCAGCGTCGTTTTGGCACACTCAGTTGAAGGTGACAGTGACAAACCCGGACAGCCCGAAGGACAAGACTCAACCAGAGCCTCATTTTCGTGACGGTATAAAGCGTACTATTAGCACGGATGATCTTGACAGTACTTGGTACAGCGCCGGATTCTCAAAGACCACACCCGAATCGGAGTAGTACTAGTAGCCCGAAGCACCTCTATCTCATAGTCGACTGCAATGCTTGCTGAGCGGGACAGGACTGAGCCCTGTACGTGGTAGGATTACGTTCGTCATATCTCAGGGTTCGAAGTGTGCATGAACTGCAATGGATGGAAGGCGTTGAGGGTGAGATGTATGTCGGTAGTCTACGAGCCCTGGTCGGAGCGTGACCAGTGCACCCCTCTGTAAGTGTTCTTTCTAGTCAATCAGAATCATCGTCAGCACAAACGTCCCACTCGCCCAATGTCCGCGTGCCCAGGAAGAGAATCCGAGTTTATGTACAGCATGTCCTGATGCGGTGAACATGGTGATTACAATCAGGCATTTGCACTGAACAACGCTCATATCTTGAGCTCCTGCACAGCAGGTATATTCGGGCGATCGTGTCATGAGATGGAGAAGAGGAGCGGGATGCACCGGTGTGCGGTATATGGGATTGACAGCTCAGCAAAGCACAGCTTGCGGCCATGCATGAACTGTGGGTTATCACTCACTGGCAGATCAACAGTGCCGAGGTGCTCCGCGTCTCTAAGTGCGGTATCGCCTTGAGGGGATCTATCCGGGGAACACTCTGCAAGCGTGTGTTCGGACATCCTTTGATAAGGCCGTGGGGAGCTCATCGGAGGCCAGCGCATAGCAAGGCACCGCAAATTCTGGACGCGTCTGCATGGTTGTTGTTCATACTTGTACAGCAAGCAGCGGAGGAGATCTTCGCCTTCGTTGTGTACCTGCATGCGGTGTGGGATCCGAGTCAATGTTCCGCGATCCCGACGAACACTCACCTCCCTCAGTCATATTCACATTCGTTGACACTGCCCGAGACCAGTGACAAGAAAGTGATGGGATATCGTAGAGACAGCTACAGATGCTATGTCTGATGTCAGAAATTGTAGACGTTCCATATGCACAGTATGTACACAGGATATCCGAACAACTATCATCGTCTTTCGCCCGACCTGTACCCGAGCCCGAGCCGTACTTGAGCTTTGACCTAGTCTTGGCCGCCACGCGGAACCTTGACGACGAGCCTTCCGGTTTCGAGCCCGAGTACAACTCAGCTGGCTCTGCGAAGGTCATTCGCTTAGGGGTGGACGTGCTGGACGAGCGATCGCTCGTAGTTCGAACGAAAAAGTCCAGGACGCTGAGCAAGGAGGGTGAAGGTGACGGCATAGCGGCGGTGACGGGTGTACAAGGACTTTCATAGACAACTGCCTTGGGGGCGACGGCGCACGAGTAGAAGTGGGGGGCCACTGTGAACAATCTAGATACTGACGCGGTCGCGTTGGAGGTACCTGAAGCCGGTGCGACTGTGGGCGGGAACAGAGGGATGGTCGCGGGACAGACGATGCGGAAGAAGTGGAGGAAGAACGAGGTTCACCAGATAGCTGAGAAGCACTACGCTGCTTCGCGATTAGTAAGCGGAGAGAGTCGACCGTGCGGTCGACATGCAGAGTGGCAGATTCGGAGGATGCATGATCAGCATACTAGTCATCGATAGGTGAGGTGGGCGAGATTGTCTTGGAGGAGGAAAACAACAAGGAGCGGCAGAACACGAACAGAGGGCGGAAGAACTAAGAGGAGCATCTCCGGTTCGAATGGGACGTGAATCGTGAATCGTGACCTCTTCACTGTGGCCGGAATACTACTAGAAGACGGACGACGAAGAGCGGAGGAGGAAGGGGAGGACGACGAATGGGGCATGACGTACGAGGCTAGCATCTCCAATGGCCGCTTGCTGTGTTGTTTTACAGGAGCGGACGCCAGCATCGGGTCCAGGCCTTAAGCAGTGTGTGCGATCTGGTTGGGATTGGTGGCGGACGAGCGGCTGGACGACTGCGTCAGAAGAGTCGATGTACGTGTACATCGTAGTCGCGCCCCGGCTGTGCACAGATAGCTGTAGATTGGTAGACCTGGAGCTCGAGGCGGCGTGGTCTTGCTGGGATGTTCGACGGCGCAGTCTGGGCAGCTACAATCGAGCGCACACAGTGAGACGCGCTCTCTGTCGGAGTCTGAAGCTTGAAGTGACGTCACTCCACGATCGGGTCTATCCTCCATGTCCTCTTCCAGGCAGTCACGTCCCATTTTCTCTGTGTTTAGCTCAATCAGGCTGCCAAACACAGCGTCCACTCTGGGCCCACCGAGCGCGTCATCTACACCCGCCTCTCACCCACAGCTAAACATACTAATCTTCAACTTGTGTACAATTCTGCATCTCGAACTTCTTCACCTGAGAGCGTGTAGCATGGTTCTAGCTATGGTCAATGGCCACGACACTGCAGCCATCCAACCCCTCACTCGCGTGAGAGCTGAGCGCGCTGAGTGGAACGCTTCCTGGTCTGTCCTCTTCGCTCGCGTCTGACCGTGTCAAGGTACGTGCGCTCTCCTGCCTTCACATAAGTACTACCGCAAATCTTGCGGCGACATGAGATGTCGCATTCTTGCGAACCGGAGAACCCTCGACATTCAGCGTCGTGCGCGTCACTTAACAGGAATTGACTTGTCTGGCACAATAGTGTCTAAAGTAAACTATCCGTCCTTATCTTGTGTTTTCTGCGACATCGACGGCACCCTTCCCTCTATCAACTACTTGTTTAGCCATGCAGCGGTATACGTCTTCGCGCTGACCACGATGAAAATCCTTGTAGTTGCTCTCTTTGTCGCCTTCCCTGTCATCTTCGATCTTGGCGAGTGGCTGCTGTCGTTCCTCGGGACTAGTGATGCTGCGCAGGTCATCTTGTGCGTGTTCTCCCTGCGATTCGTTCTGGGAAGGAGTTTGTCTGACTCATCCCATCTTCCCGCAGCACTATAGGCATATTCCCAATTGTGACGAACGTGCTGCAATCCTGGCTCATTGACTCCATCGTGAAGGGTTCGACCAACTACGCGCCGCTGGCTCTCGTCAACGAGACACCGCGCGGATCCCTCGATCCAGACAGCGAGCCACTGTTCCGCCCGTCCGAAGACGACAATGACCGTGGCAGTATCATTATACTCGCAGGGCACGACATCGAGAACCCACGTCCTCGCCCGATCTTGAGGTCGTGTTCCCGGGACAAAAGCAGGCTGTCTGCGGGCGAACCGAACTCAGTCGGCTCAGATACGAACGACCGCCGTTGCATCTGGCTCAGCGACTCCTATCCCAACACCAATCGACACTGGGGTATCTGTGCATGCATACCCGCCCGCCGGGACTGCATCATCGCCAAGCTCAGCGATGTCGCATGGGTCGTCGTCATCGCTGTCGAGGAGCCGTAGACGGTCGCCTCCCCCGCCATTATTGCTGAAGGCCTGCAGGGCGTCGTATCCCAATATTGAGATATCGAGGAGCGCGCCGCCGGAAGAACCCGAGCAGGACAAGGAGGGGTGGGCGTCATGGGGTGAGCACTGGACTAGGAGACGGTTAAAGGCGAGGAAGGTTGTCCGTGCTAGAGGATGTCTGGCGGAGGCACAGCCCTCATCCGCACACAGTTTCTGTCTCGTGAACATAGTCCACCTGCATCGGATTTTCACTCAGGTTATATGCAACCCCCGGCGGGCCTTTCTCCCACTTCGCGCGCACTCCAGCGGCGCTCTTCTTCCGCAGGGGCCCCCAACAGCCGCCGCCAGGGGGCCCGACCAAGTCTGACGAAGAGACGGGCAACTCGTCCATCCAGTCTTCAAGCGACTCTGTCGAGTCCGGAAGCACGTCGACACAGCCCTCGTCGCCTGTTGCGGGCCCCTCGTCGCCCGGGATGCCCCTGCCTGACCGAGCTCTCGTGGACGGGAAGAAGCGGACGAGGGTGATGTTCACGGCGAAGGACGAGCTGCTGATCGGTTTGCTCGCGAGCGAGGCGATCGTGGATAGCAGCGGGTACGATAATCTGAGTGCTGAGAAAGTCGAAGAGCTCAAGAAGGTGCACAAATACGCTTGTCTCGATTGCTAACAGATACCGAGCATGGTGTGCAGGAACAACAAGTGCTCTCATCACGGCTCGTTGCTCTCTCGAAGAAGCTCAGGCTCGAGACGAAAATACGGGACGCGGCGACATCGCTATCTAGAGCGAACGCATTGTACAAGAACATTTCAAAGCAGTCATCCGAACAGCTCAAAAACGCGAAACGGAAGGTCGACCTCGCGCAGCAGGAGCTATGGCGTGTCTCGGACAAGGCAGCGAAAGTCAACAGGAAGCTACTAGAACACAATTCAGGCGTCCTCAGCTACACCGAGCGGAGCACGGTCTCTAGAGAACCAACTCAAGGTGAATAGTGGTATACGCGTGTGTCGTTCAATACTTTACGATGCTTCGTGCACAGGAATTCCAACAGTCCGGGAACGGGCCCATCATCCAGTATCAGGGCGACGCCGCCAAGGTCGCTTCCGTTCTCCATTTGATATGGGCCATCCATCCTTCCACCGAAGCTCGCGCACAGAGAGCGCGAATGCCGTTGCTTCGCCCACTACCGCCAGCCCCGCGAATAAGGGTGGCGCATCGCTCTCCGAGATGGATGTCCGTTCGCTCAAGAGAGCAACAACGCCTCGTCTGCAGACGTGACGCGTAAGAGGCAGGAGGGCACGAACAAGTGGCTCGAAGGCGAGGTCAAGCGGCTCGAGGGCGAGATCAAGAAGCTCGAGACGTCGCTCGCCGAGGCGCAGACCGCGCTCAAGAAGGCTCAAGAGGAGGTCGACGAAGTGCGGATATCGCAGCAGACGCAGCAGATGGCGCTCCTCGAGGAGCTCAACTCGGTCCAGACGGAGAATACCAATCTGCGTGCGCAGTTGCGGGAAAAGTGAGACCGCTAGTAGCTACCGTTGTTGGTCTTGACGATCGACGACGGCCCAAACTCTGGTTCCAGGGTTTTAACGTTGATTCCACCTATGCACTTCCACATTTCCCGACGTCTCTCCTTCGACCGCTTGTTTGCTTATGGTTGCTGTGTCATCCCTATATCTCTTATCCTCTCCTCGTCCCAAGGCTCTCTTCCATCCGCATTCATCGACGTCTCATGCAGCTTTTCCCGCCCCATCTACCTACACGCACTCTGACTGGACGCAGGCTCTCGGCTCTTCCAATTCTTGTTTGATGCACGCATGATCGTCGTGGATTGTATCTCTATCGCATAATGATATCCGCATCGCTAGCTCTACTTATTACACCACATGTTGCATTGTCGCCCATGTAATCGTGAATTCCTGTTGGATCGCCTCAGAGATCGGTCGCTCCTCGCCTTTACGGTAGGTAGTTATATACGTCATGACGTTCTGAATGCATGCTTTTTGTAGATCCCTCTCAACGCTTTTTGCTGGCTGCGCCAGTACTGTTCGCCAGTGTCAGTCCACGCAACCACTTACCCATGTGTAGAGTCGTTGTGGGTGTCTGACTGACAAACATGCAGCTCTCAGTAAACCAGGCAGAGCGAGTACTGCAAACCAGTATGATAAGCACGCTCCTTTCATGAGAATGTCCGAGTTCACAAAAGCTGTTTACACCATTGTACCACCCAAGATTACAAAACCCGCGACCAGGGCGTGCAAAGTCCATAAGTCCAAGCAGAATCACACAACCATCTCGATATCCATCGCCTCACAACATTCCCGCACACGCTTCTGCTTGCCTCAACCTAAGCGCCTTCACTGCCGTTTCCATAACCTCCTCCATCGCCATCAGCATTGCAATAACCGCCTCCATATCATCTTCGTCGCCTCAGGTCGTCCACTCGGCTAATCCCAGTTCTTCCTCGAGGTCTTGCGTCGGAGTCGTGCTTGGCGGGCGGGCTAGAGGAGAAGGCGATGCACCGCAGGGAGGGGCAGCCACTTCCCCCCCCTGAAGAGCACCAACGTACCTGCTTTGTCTTGCTCTCCACCACACCCTGGGTCTTGAGCTTCTTCACAGGCCGGCAGATGTCGTCCAGGTCGTCCAGGTCGTCGGACTCGGAGGCGCGGCGCTTGTCCCCGGCCACGGTCGACCTTCTTCAGTGTTCACGCTCCTCGGAAGGACCTCTTCCTCTCCGGCACGGCGTTTGCCAGCGCGGGGAGCTGCGCTGTGTTGATCGCCAGCATACGTACCTAGCTCCCCAGCGTCAGGTCTGGCCGGCTCCCTCAACTCCTCGTCCGACTTGTGCCAGTGTGCATCTTCTACCGGGATGTCTACCGTCACCTTCGTTGTGACCTCGATCGCTTCTGTCTCCGGGGTCGCTGCAGTGTGGTGAGAAGCTGCTAAGGAGTAGCAGCGATAGAGTACTCACCAACTTCGGTCGAATGGGCCGCTGTCCAATGCTTGTGCTTGGCCACGACGCGAGGCTTGACGTTGGAGCGAAGCCGGATGAAGCGGCCGCCGCTGGGAGCTCTAAAGAGGCGCTTGGCCAAGGGCGAGAAGGAGGACATGAGGAAGGAATAGAAATTGCGTACTAAATTCAAGGTTGAAGGTTCTGAAGGTGTTGGGAAACGACTGCACAGCAGTGGATGAGGACAAGAGGAGGTAAGCGGTAATTGCGGGATCAAACCATCTTATATGCTCCAGACGGGAATGGCAAATAGGTAATATCCGACCTGTGGCAGAGAGAGTTGGTATTGAGACTCAGACCAACAACGTTAGGGGTCTCGTTGGCGACATCTAGACTCCAGCACAAGCACAACTTGGTCAAGATTCTCGTAGAGTGCACTCCGGTTAGTTGATGCAGATGCTAGACGATCGAGGAGGACGCACGTGCAGGCCTCGACAAGCGCGAAGTGCTGGGTGAAGAGCTCGAGCAGGCACGGAAGGAGAGGGATGCCGCCAAGTCGGAAGCACGGTCTCTGGAGAACCAACTTAAGGTGAATAGTGGTATGTTCCGTGTGTCGTTCAATATTTTACGATGCTTCGTGCACAGGAATTCCAAGAGTCCGGGAACGGGCCCATCATCCAGTATCAGGGCGACGCCGCCAAGGTCGCTTCCGTCCTCGAACCGATATGGGCTATCCTTCCTTCCGCCGAAGCTCGCGCGCAGAGACTCGGACGGAGCAGGAGTGCGAACGCCGTCGCTTCGCCCACTACCGCCAGCACCGCGAACAAGGGTGGCGCATCGCTCTCCGAGATGGATGTTCGTTCACTCAAGACGCTGTACGACCCGAACGCATCCCAGCTGTCCGCGCGTCCTAGTGGCCCAGACAACCTCACTGTCGAAGCGTTCGCTGCGCGGGTGCAGGCTCTCATCACGGACGATTGCGCACTCATCGAGCGACTCATCCGGTTCGCGCAAGCGCATGATTTGCTTAAGAAGAATGCGGAGCGCGCTCAGAAGCTTGCGCAGGAGAGTAACACTGCGTTGGAGACGTACCAGAGGCAGGTCAAGCTACTCGAGGATCGCAATGTCTCGATGATCGCGAAGCAGACGGCCCTGTAAGTGACTGTCAACGTTCATGCAGGTTGCGCTCAATTGACTTGGATATGATTAACTAGGCAAGACGAGGTGCAGAATCTGCAGGAAGCTGTCGACAGGAAACCGCGGAGAAACTCGATCTTGAGACGCAGGTGCCATTCATGTCAGCCTCCGTCCGCTCGCGCTGCTGCTCGTTTCCGAGTAGTAAGTATGCGCGCACGCACAATGTGAGCCTCGATGATTGATGTCGAGGTCCAACGTCCGCATAAGTATTGACCGCGTAGAGAGAGAGAGACTCAAGAGAGAGCAAGAGGTGCGCAGGAGAACCCGTTCCACTTTTGGCGCCCTCCAGACCTTCGACATTGATCACACCATACACACAGTCTCGCATTCCGCTCAGCCGCCATACCTGCGCACTCAAGTAAGCACAATTGACCAATACGGCGGCAGCATCAGGTTATAAGGGAATGCGATCGCCATTTATGAACAAAGTCTGACCAAAGTTCACACAGGCCGTCTTCCAGTCTCGGGTCATGGCATGTCGTTGTCACCGACGTTTTGCTTGTAGCTTCCGGTACATCTTGCTCTTGACTCTGCCACTTCACTATGTCGCCTTCATCTGACGTAGAACAGCCATTCAAGCTGACCGTCCCCGACAGCGACCTGGAGCTGCTCCACAAGAAGCTCGAACTTGTGCGGTTTCCTGACGAACTCGAGGGCGTAGGATGGGACTACGGTGCCCCGCTTGCAGATATCAAGCCTCTCGTCACGTACTGGAAGGAAAAGTTCGACTGGCGCAAGGCGGAGGCCAGAATAAACAAGCTGCCCATGTTCACGCGTGACATCGACATCACCGGCTTCGGGACACTCAACATCCACTACATCCACCAAAAGAGCAAGGTGAAGAATGCGATCCCGCTTCTCTTTGTCCATGGATGTAAGAGTCATGTGCCACAAACACAACGCATATGTAGACTGATATGCAGAGTGTGTTCCTCAGGGCCTGGCAACTTTCTCGAAGTGGAGAAGTTG
This sequence comes from Fomes fomentarius, assembly GCA_022606135.1. Lineage (NCBI taxonomy): Eukaryota > Fungi > Basidiomycota > Agaricomycetes > Polyporales > Polyporaceae > Fomes > Fomes fomentarius. The sequence goes on along the minus strand of JABYQN010000013.1, from coordinate 931,996 downwards.
CTCCCGCTGCTGACGGCGAGCTCTCAGGACCACCCAAGCTTCCACGTAGTTGCCTTGAGCCTTCCGGGATACGGCTTTTCTGAGGCTCCCAAGAAACCGGGGTTCAAAGGGCCGCAATACGCCGAGGTAAGGGAGGGTCCGATGTCGTCATCTATATTACTCATAGCTCCTGGATGCAGTTATTCAACAAGTTGATGTTGGTGCTCGGATATAACGAGTACGGTATGCCGGTGCGACTTGCTTATATAGTCCAACAAATCACTAATGATACCGTCGGGTACAGTGTATCAAGGCGGGGACTGGGGACATATTGTTCGTATACCAGAGCTCTGTCTCTTCTCTTAGACTTCGTGCTGACCTGTGACCTTTCCAGCTTGGCCTCCACGCCGTGACTCACTACGGCCACAAACACATCAAAGCATGGCATTCCAACATCCCCTTGTACGTCTCCGAGTCGACTCAAGGACCTGCTTCACAGTACTATCGCACTCACCGTGATCATAGCATTGGTGGCCCACCTTCATTCCTCAAACATCCGCTAGTCTTCCTGCAAATGCTCCTTCTGCCGTTCAGGAAGGGCGAGTTGGAGGGCTTGAAGATTACACAGCAGTTCCACCTCACAGGTTCTGGTTACAACTGTCAACAATCGACCCGCCCGCAGACGCTGGCGTACGGTCTTAGCGACTCACCTGTTGCAATCTTGGCCTGGATCTACGGCAAGCTGGTTGGCTGGACGGATAACTACCCCTGGACAGAGGACGAAGGTACTGTGATGCATTCGGGTTGTCTCTCTCCCACGTTAACAACAGCAGGCTCTCTTAGTTCTCGAATGGATCTCCATCTACTGGTTCTCCCGTGCCGGTCCCGGAGAGTCCACGCGCATTTACTACGAGATGAGCAACGGCAACACCGGGAGCATATTCGACGGTTTCATGTGGCAGTCCGTCCCAGTCGGAGTTTCCTACTTCCCAGGGGAGATTGTCCGTCTCCCTAGGTCGTGCGTCATGTGCTTTCAACTCTCTGCTCACGATGCTGACAATTTCTCCCATTGGTCAGGTGGGCGCACATGCTAGGCAAGGTTGTGTTCGTGTCGGAACACACCAAGGGCGGACATTTTGCCGCATTCGAGCAGCCGGCATTGCTCGCACAAGATCTCCGCAAGATGTACGGGAAGGGAGGGCCAACGTACGGGGTCGTGCCCGGCAAAGATGGATACGCATAAAGCGATCCAGTTCATTAGGTGTACATGTTGTAGCAGAGTCCGGGTCAGATACAATCCACTGGTGATATGGTATGGCTACATGGAGATGAAACATGAAGCTGGACGAGCACACCGCACACTGCACTGTTCCGAGTTCAAGCCCTGCCAGCGGGCATCCATAGCATACATTCACAATTCACTGGAGCTGGGTACAAACTGAAGTAGACACCTAGTCAGTCAGCCACATGATTCTATCGCGACAAAAAGGGAATAGGGCTCACCAAGTAAAAAAAGAAACCTTGCGTCGCAGGGCCGTCAACGCTGAACATGACCAACAGAGAGGTAGCCACTCCCTCCACGCGCCAGCCCAGTGACCATATGTATCAGCAACACGAGACGCGAAGAACGAAGACTTCATATGCGACCGTGTACCTGCCCCACTATCCTGTCAATATTAGTTAGCAGCCACGAGTCCAAGTCCGAGAGCGATACACAAATGATATGTCCGAGTGCAGTCCAAGTCCAGTACAACAGAGACACAGCAATCCGAGCCTGGGTGGCGCAGACGAGTGATAACAGAGAAGATGCTGACTGGTCGGCGATCATGCGCGCAGAGTCCGCATCGGCCGTGGCAGCCGACTAGGAGCCAGTCTATTCAGAGCAGCGACCTCTCTGTCCTTCTCGTCCAGCTTCCGCCGCTCCCATGCCAATGTCACCTCGACCTCGGTCAGCTCACCGCTCCTCTCTTCCAGCACCTCCAACCGACGCTCCAGCTTGTCTACCTCTCGCCGCTTCTCTTCCAGCTCTATCCGCTCCTTCGACCACGTCTTCTTCTCATCCTGCAATTTGCTCACCTGGTCTCCGAGGCCTTGCATTTCGCTCATCTGCCTCTCCAGCGCAGCGATCATCTCCTCCGCCTGTCGAAGCTCTGAGCTCTTCGACAACTGCAGCATCTACCTCTCCGATTGTAGTGAGCTGAGCTCCTTGGACATCTTCTGCTGTTGCGCGTTCGCAGCGTCTAACGCGGCCTGAGCGGCAGTGAGCTGCTCTTGTAGTGCTGTGACCTCGGCTGATGAAGCTGGTCCTTTGGGTAGGGAGGGAACAACCGCATCGGAGTGACCAGCGAAGAAGTGTGCGCCATCGAACCGCGACCTTGATGAATTTGAGCTTGCGCTGCTCGTAGACGACTGCGTCGGGCTCATAGCCGAGTTCCTGTTAGGGGTGTTGTATCCCGACACGCTGAGCTTGCCATTGCCAGTAGCCTCGGGGCGCCATCTTCTCCATACTCCGTACGGTAGACACCTGCATTGTGTTCTAGTAGTTTCCTGTTAACCTCCGCTGCCTTGTCCGAGACATGCCATAGCTCCTTCTGCGCGAGGTCGACCTTCCGGTTCGCGTTTTCGAGCTACTCGGATGATTGCTTTGATGCGTTCGCTCTCGAAAGCGATGTCGTCGCCCCCCGTATTGAGCGTGAGCTTCTTCGATAGCAACGAGCCGTGATGAGAGCACTTGTTCCTGCATACCATGCTCGCTATCTGAACAAGGATATTTGCGCACCTTCTTGAGCTCTTCAACTTCCTCAGCACTCAAAATATCGTACCCCCCTGCAATCCACAATCGCCTCGCTCGCTCGCAAACTGATCAGCAGCTCGTCCTTCACCGTGAACATCGCGCTCGTCCGATTCTCCGACCCGTCCACCGGCTTCCGAGAGAGCGCTGTGACCCGCCCAGGCAAGGGCATCCGGGGCGACGAGGGGCCCGCAACAGGCGACGAAGGCTGTGTGGACGTGCATCCGGACTCGACAGACTCGCTCGAGGACTAGAAGGACGAGTTGCTCGTGTCTTCGTCGGACTTGGTCGAGCCTCCCCCTGGCGGCGGCCGTTGGCGGTCCTTGCGGAAGAAGAGCGCCGCTGTCATCTTCGGGCTCTCCTCGACGGGCAATCCGTTCTGCGGCAGGCAGGACAGTTTGGCGGTACAGCTGAGCGGTTCGACGAGAGAAGTTGCCGGCCCCTCCGCTGAGAAGATGTCGTACGCCGTTCCTCTCAACTCAATCTAAATCTCAGCTCGGTAGGCCGCTGAGAGGAGTGTGACGTGAATAACGAGGCAGGCAGGATGCTGCTAGGGTATCTAAGAGAGTACCGGGATTAACAGGTAGCGTACAATGATCGTGAGGCCAGATTCCGTTGCCAGAGCGGTAGTCCGGAGTGCGTGTGACGGATTGTTGGAATCCAGCTTCAGACCGGTGGTAGTAGTCGACAAAGCCTATGTAACAGGGTGACCACACGTGAAGCTGGAGCCAGAGTGCGCGGGAAGCGAGATAGGACCGCGTCGTGGCCTTGTTCACCTGGGAGCGTGTAGCATGCATATGATTCTAGCCATGCTCAATGTTCGAGATGCAGAATTCTACACAAAGTTGAATATTGGGATGTCTAGCTTTGGGTGAGAGGCAGAGATGACGCGCCATCGACGCGTTGTTTGCTATTCGGCAGCCTGATGAGTTAAAGAGAGAGAAAATGGGACATACTGCAAGCAGCAAGACTGCCTGTATGAGGACATGGAGGACGCGTGGAGTGATGTCAATTGAAGCTTCAGACTCCGACAGAGCGCGTGTCTCACTGCTCGTCTGCTGCCATCTCTCTGCCCATCGTCCCCAGCGAGCGAGGCCCCACCATGTCTCTTCGTACCCGGCCATTGTCGCTTGCCCCCGACCGACACCTGCCCAGACTGCGCCGTCCATCCCAAGTCTACCAGCGACACCACGCCCCCTCCAGGGCTACCAATCTACAGCTCGCTGTGCACAACCGGACTGACTTCATTGCCCCCGCTCCGCACGCCACTATGATGTACATCGACTCTGAAGCAGCCCACATGCTCGTCCAGCCGCTCGTCCGCCGCCGATCCCACTCCCGAACCAGATCGCGCACACTTATTAATAGCTGGACCCGATGCTGGCCTTCGCTCCTGTAGAACAACACAGCAAGCGGCCATTGGAGATGCTAGCCTCGTACGTCATGCCCCATTCGGCGTTCTTCCCTTCCTCCTCCCGTCTTCACCATCCGTCCTCCAGTAGTAGTCCGGCCACAGTGAAGAGGTCACGACTCACCCATCACGTCCCATTCGAACCGGAGATACTCCTGTTAGTTCTTCCACCCTCTGTTCGCGTTTTGTCGCTCCTTGTTGTGCTTGTCCTGCTCCAAGACAACCTCGTCCACCCCACCTATCGATGGCTGGTATGCTAATTCTACATCTTCCGAATCTGCCACTCTGAATCTCGACCGCACAGTCGAGTCTCTCCGCTTACTCCTTGCGAAGCAGTGTAGTGCTTCTCAGGTACCTAGTGAACCTCGTTCTTCCTCCACTTCTTCCGCTCCGCCTGTCCCGCGACCATCCCTCCTGTTCCCGCCCACAGTCACACCAACTTCAGGTACCTCCAACGCAAACCCGTCGGTATCTAGATTGTTCACCGTGGCCCACCACTTCTACTTGTGCACCGTCGCCCCCACCGCAGTCGTCTATGAAAATCCTCGCAACCTTGTACACCCGTCACCGCCGCTATGTCGTCACCTTCGCCCTCCTTGCTCAGCGTCCCGGACTTTTTCGGTCGAACTACGAGCGATCGCTCGTCCAGCACGTCCACCCCCAAGCGAATGGCCTTCGCAGAGCCAGCAGAGTTGTACTCAAGCTCGAAACCGGAAGGCTCGTCGTCAATGTTCCGCGTGGCGACCAAGACTAGGTTCAAGTTCAAGTACGGCTCGCGCTGCACGCAGGGACGCAGACGGAACACCAATGGGATGGGTATAGGCCGGGCAGATGATAGTGTACCCGTCCCTGTTCGGATATCCTGCGTACATACTGTGCATATGGAACATCTACGAGGGCGGTGTCAATGAATGCGAGCATCGACAAAGGAGGTGTGCTTGTCGTGATCGCGGAACATCGATTCGGCTCCCACATCGATACAGGCACACAACGAAGGCAAAGATATCCTCCGTTACTTGCTACAAGTCACAAAAAACATTAACCATGCGGACGCGTCCATAGTTTGCGTTGCCTTGATATGCCCTTGCCTCCGATGAGCTCCCCTCGGCTGTACCACAGGATGTCCGAACGCACGCTTGCGGAGTGTTCCCCTGATAAGTCCTCTCAAAGCGATACCACACTCAGAGACTACCCACGGAGCACCTGGGCATTGTCGATCAGCCAGTGAGTGAGAACCCACAGTTCATGCATACAGCGTCGGCCGCAAGCTGTGCTTCGCTGAGCTGTGGATCCCATATACCGCACACCGGTGCATCCCGCAATTCTGTTCCATCTTAATGGCACGATCGCCCTGATACACCTGTTGCGCAGGAGCTCAAGGTATGAGCATTGTTCAGTGCAATCGCCTGATCGTAATCATGACATCCACAGGAATACGTGATAGCTATATTCACTGCATCGGTATATGCGGTACATGCACTCGGCACGCGGACATGGGGCAAGTGGGACTTTGGTGCTGACGATGATTCTGAGAGACTTGAAGAATACTTACAGAGGAGCCTTGGAGTGACTCGGAAGGACGATAGGCTCATAGACCATCTCGCCCTGAACGCCTTCAGTACAGACTCAGCATTGAAAGTTGTGCACACTGCGAACGGTCGTTATGCTACCACATTCAGAGCTTGCCGTCCTCTTCTCCACCCACTTCGTCGTTCCCGTGTCCTTCCTCTCAAAACCTGTCCCGTTCAGCAAGTGTTGTGGCCGTGTATGGGGTAGAAGTGCTTCGGGCTGATACTCCGAGCCGTTTGGTGTGATCTCTGAGAATGGCCCTGTAAAAGTACTGTCCAGGTCATCCGTGTTCATAGTGCGCTTCATACAGATACGAACCGATGCTCCGGGTCAGTCTTGTCCTTCGGGCTTTCCAGTTTTGTCGCTCTCACCTTCAACTGAGTGTGCCACGTAAAAAATGACGCCGAGGTGGTGTGCATAAACCCCGCACAAGCCCTATGTTTCTCGGTTACTGACTGTGTACTTAATCACTCGGCGAGTCTGCCGCGGTGTCGCGGCATCATTGACATATCTGAGATCTGGGCTACAAAGTACTCTACCAGAGAACCCGCTATCTTAGACCGCTGGCCACACAGGCACTTGGGACATGTGGCGCACGAAGTAGCCCAGCTACTGAACTGCACCAGCCACTACTAGCAATACCCTCAATCTTCCAGAAGACAGGTAGGTTGTGAATTGTGGTCATCTCCCCGTTTCAATCGCACTCGTTGCTGTGATCACCCTTCATACGTCTTCCTCAGTCCCGAGTCTGTGATGCTCTCATGCGGGATGTTTGTAACTGTGCATAAACATCTTCATACAGAGACAGAGAAGATGTGCACGCCGAACACACGCACTAAAGCCGACATCTCAGGACTCCCTAGCAACGTCATCTCTGAAGTGGTTTCATCTTGTCTCGCTTCTCCATCTGTTCAGCGACCCCCGACTGGTCTGTACGATATCAGATGGCGCTGTTACAAATCTTGACTACATCAGGATGCCTCCTGTGCAGCACGACGTTGCACAGTCGACAAGGGCTGTCAATGTCGCATGGAGATGATGATTCGGGCTTTGCAGGGCTCTCCGGAGATGGTGTTGCTAGCTGCGAGGTGAATTCACTTTGACCTCGTCAGATGCATCATCATACAGGATGATCAGAACACTCAGACCATCTTCCCATGCTTCCTCTCATCGTTATTCGTCTTGCCAACCCGATCTAGTGAGGTTCTTTCCTATGCGCAAATAGGACCGGCAGCGAAAATAGGTCAGTGGCAGGCATGCCTCTCTTGGGAGCTCACCTATCCTCCGACGATATAGTATCATGTTTAATGGATATGCTGACTTGCTCATGCTTCAGGTCGTTCACCCCCTCAACTTCGACTGTTCTGATGTGCAGTGTGAACTGGAATTGGAAGTCCTGTCTCCATGACCTCAATCATCATCCCTCGGATAAGTCCGCAATCGTTTCCATGCTCTCCAGTATCATGATTGAATCATGACCGAACACAGCCAAGGCCCATATCATGCATCTCCAAGGGGGAGACACACATGCACTCTCAAAGCCCCAACATCCACCATCGCCAGTCAACAAATTTGGTTGCAAGTTGCAATGCATGTGGGATGAGATGAGATGCATTCCTCATGAAATCATTGGTGGATTCCGACCATAATAACTCAGTGGTTCCGATGTTGTCTCAGTGTACACCTAAGAGATGTATCAGGTTATTTTTGTATGCTCATATTCATCATCCCTTCTGTGGTATATCCACATGAGTAGACATGAGATTTATATATCTCTGCATCTCTCTTCCCTCATCCACACATCCTTTGCCTCAGTCTACACACACAGCTGCAAAACAATGTCTGACAACTCACAGACTGCACAACTGATTGTGGAATACAGTACTCTGTAAGTGAAGTGAGTGGATAACATCAAACCATTTCTGACATTGAGTTTCTACTAGTCAAATGGAGGATTATGCATCCACTGCTGTTTTGTGTAATCCTGCTCAGTCTATGCTTTGAACTCGATAATGATCTCTTTCCTCTGCCCCAGGTCTACTTGCCTATGAGTATATGATCACATTTGATCATGAGACAAAGTTCTTCTGGAAGCGGTCAATTACTGGGTCTTCTGTTCTATTCATCATCAACCGGTACTTGCCCCTTGTATATGCTGCATTGACCATGCCCTCTCCAGACCCCACTACAACCAATGTGAGCTTACCTACTGCTTTTACCTAGTGTAATTACACAACATCCATTGCAAGGGGTCAGTGTATGCAGATAACATTGCCAAGCTGTTCACTCACTTGAAGCTGCCAGCTGTGCAGCAGCATACTATACATTAAACAGTCTGCAACTTCTTCAGTATCTTCCATGGGCTTGTGAGTACATGTTCCCATTCTATCCTCAACCTTGTGCACTGGATGACACCACTGGCATACATCTAGTGTTCTCCACTCTGAGGGCATATGCACTAAGCTCAGAAATCAGAGGGCGATGGTCTATATTGACATTGGTCCTGCTTTCTTCTCTTGCACCCTTGATCATTAACTTTGTAGGTGCTATGCTTATTGCAATATTCATCATGTGATGTCATGACACAGATTGCAGGTTGATATGGGTTATTGGTCAATTATGGAAACCTCTGATGGGTGTATCATATATGACCCTTTGCCTGCAACTATCCAAAATCAGTATGTCTAGTGCATGCTTCACCTTCAAGACTGTCACTCACATGCATTTGCACTAGCTGTAACTCCTTTCTTACCTGTGTCATTTTGACTGATACTGACAATCATTTGTAGTTACTATAATTTCTAGGGTCTGTCTCATCATATCAGATATGCTTGTCATATGTATCACATGGAAAGCAACATATAAGACAAGCAGAGATATCAAGGTCCTTGGCCAGGGAACTTCCCTCTCAGGCATCTTGTTTAGAAATGGTGGGTAGCAGACCACTGTCCAAATTTCTGTTTAGATTGTTGTTGATTGCTAGGCTAGGTACACTGTATTTTGGGTATGTGTCAACCATATCTATGGTATATGGTCCAACTTATTGAGTGTCTGCCACACTGGTAGCATCCTTGCAACACTGAATATTCTCCACCTCAGCTTTACCTTGTCCTCAGTGAGTTGCAGTTTTGCATTTTCAAATGTCCTGGCACTCATCCATGCCACAGATTGCCGATATAAATGCTCCCTTGGAAAACACTCCAGGCAGTATTATCCCTGTCTTCTCAGAGCCGCATGTACTTTATCATCTGTGCTGCATCAGGGATTCTGATGAGTCTCATCTCCTAGCCTTACTGCAATTCTTGTGTCTAGATACCTGATGGACCTACAGGAAGCCAACAATGCAGCAACACACCAGCACTCTCAAGTATCATCAATGTCAAGTCTCAACTTCAGTCGGGTCATAGGATCATTGGGCTCATCATTGCTGGCACCAGGGGAGACATCTGAAGTTCAGAGTGTGCTGCAGGGAAATGATGAAGAAATGGAGATAGAGAGGATTGACAATGGGGTGGTTGAACTCAATAATGGTGCTCTGTAGATGCCAGTGCATAGAGCTTTCTTCTCAGGCTATCCCATAGACACAGGTTTCTGCAGAGCAGGCATACCCACATGCAACATTTTTGATATCTTGACTTTTGGTCTCAGACTCTCAGCTCTGCCTCTGCTATGTATTCATGATCATCCACCTTGCACGGATGTACTGTGTTACACAACTATAGATATATCCACACACAACCTTGTTGACAATGGAATTTCAAAGATTGAGGGCTTAGTCTCAGACCGCCTAGTGTACAGGTGGACTGTGATGCCTATGTTATTGCAGGACACATTGACTCCTCTGCTTAGCCAACATTTGGACTTGAGCACAAGCTTGTTGGTGGCTGTTGCCTCACTGATGGAGCAGGTCACCCCAGGCTCCTAGTACCTAAGCTAAGCCTCCATACAGGTGCTGCTGGCCAACTGCTCCATGCCATGTGCACACTGAGGAAGGAAGACATGCTGGTGGTGATAGACACTGCAGGCCAATGAATGTCAACACATTGAATCTCTCATGGTTACAATGAAAGAAGACTAAATTTTTGGTGTGTGTTCAAAGCAGGGCCAGCCCCTGCACCATTGGAAGTAGTGGTGACAAACAAAGTCTTTGCTCTGCTGAAGCCCTGGATCAGGAAATTGTTCATTGAGATACACAACATCAACCAGGACATTTTTGTACAGTACGATGTTGAACTTCCAGACTACCGGCTGTGCTCAGACCGGAGTTGTGTACACTTGTTTATGGTCATATGATTAGATAGGCTGTGTTCCTACTTACCATTTATGGTTTTCTTTGTTCTCCTACTGTACTACCCCATGACCATATGGTTTACTGTGCATTCCTGTGCATACCAGTACATTCTACACTGCACCGGACTCTTCTAGACCTTATGTCTGACTCATGCTATGACTGTATCTGACTCATACGCTGATACGGACTCTGACTCATCGTCTTATGGCTACATGTGACTGCTTCATTCGCTGACTCATGGACTCATCCCTCATGTATAAAAGCAGTCCCTTCTTTGCCTCTGCTCTTCAGTTGTTTGCTCACTGACTGAAGAGTAAGTCCCTTACATACATATGCTCTACTACTTCTTACTGACTTAGTACTTGTAGTCTCTCTTTGTTGTGACTTACAGGTACTTCACTATGCAATATAGTCGTTTGCTCACTGACTGAAGATCTCTCTTTGTTGTGACTTACAGTTGCTCCTTGCCTTACAGGTTCAGAGTTCATCAGGTTATGAGCCCTGCGCTCTAATCAGTTGCTTCTCTGTCGACACTCTGCGCGCAAACTCTGTTTGTTGACTCTCTGCCTGTGCACCCTCCTCCACTTTCCCTAACTCTTGACTGTGCCCTCCGACACTGCTGCCAGGGGGACTTTACTGCGCTCGTGACACAGCCCTGAGCGCTTTTTAGTAGTCGCTATCTAGTATCTTTGTACAACCTTTGGTGCTTTCGCGGCACATGGGTTTTCAAGTAGCCTCAGCCAGGCCACGCACTTGCACCCGCCAGCTGTTGTAACCAGGGTGGTTATCACCTTTGGACCAGAGGACAACTGTTCGGACCCTCCTTACTATACTCTTTTTGATACCTAGACCCGTATAGCTTTTCTTGGGCACAGTTGGCGACTTCTATCTGGATTGTTGGGAATATCGGCTTCCTGACCTTCTGGCTCGCCTCAATAGGTGTTCCTCTCTACCAGATCTTGCATGTGGCAAGTCAATCATCGCGTTTTTCTCTGAACCATCATACTGGAGCCGCCTACTACTGCCAATAGTCCTCAGCTCAGCTCCGACTCTGAAACTGAAGTCAACGCTGAACTTGCAGAGCATCATTCTACTGCATCAGTTTTGATTGCTCAGAACAGCCCCATCTCTTCGATCTAGACAATCAGGTCAATCATTATCACTACGTCTACGACGATGGAGAGCAGGAGTGGGACCAGTGCGACATACAGCTCTGTCCCAATCGCTACAATCAACTCCCTCTTCCGTACGAACCAACCTTCCACTGGGCATATCCAGCAACTTGGCAGCAGGACACCGACCCACAACACGGAGTTCCTCTTCCTTATCTTCAGGAAGAAACTCATGCACAGCCCTCCTCATCCCGTCCTAATTTCTATCTCTGATCGCTCTTTGGAAACTCCCCTCCTGTCGATTCAAGTCCTCTTCCTCCAGTCTACCTTCCTCCTCCTATCATCACTGCGCCCCCTGCCGCACCTATCACATTCACTCTAGACTTCAAGGAGGGATATCTCGATTCTCCCCAATACCTCTTATCCATCATGGGAGATATCAAAGTCGACTCTATCCCTGTCCTCTCTTCGGCAAATCAGTACAATGACTGGGCTGCCAAGATGAAGGGCTATTTCATCTTCATGGACTGTTGGAGTGTTGTCAAAGGTGCTACTCATCCTACTGAGCAAGCTGCCAAGGACAAGTGGGACAAACTTGATGGGCAAGCTCGTGGCATAATGTACATGCGTGTCACACCAAACTTTCACTACGTTCTGGACACTCAGATTCCTGTCTCGGGTGGACAACCCAGGGACATGACTGCTGCTGAGTCCTGGGAAGTGTTACAGAACAAGTTTGGCAAGCCTAACAGTGCCCACGTCTGGGGTTTGTTCGAGTCACTCGTTGCTGAGCCTTGGATGAACGAACAGAAGCCCCTTCAGGATCAGATGATGCGTCTTATCACACGCCTGCGCAAAATCAGTAGCAACAGCGTCACGCTCTCTGACAACATGCAAGCCCTTCTCTTGATGTCCAAGATCCCGGAGTCGTACTGGTCCATGGTCTCTGCGCTTATGGCGGCTACAGACCTCGACAAGGTCACTCTCAACAACATCCAGTCGAAGACCTTGGCTGAGGAGTCCATGCGCAAGAACGGCCAGTCTGCGAACAAGGTCTCCCAGACCAAGCCAAAGCCCAAGGGTCCCTGCTCTCATTGTGGGAGTGGCTCTCATCACAAGTCCGACTGCTATCAGAAGTACCCTGAGAAGCGTCCCAAAGGCAAGGGCAAGGGTAAAGGGAAGGACAAAGACAAGGATAAGGACAAGGGGAAGAATAAGGACACTTCTCATAATCATGCGCACATCACTACCGAGTCTGTATCATCTGTACTTGTAGCTGGTTCGTCTAACATCACTGCTTCTTTCTATGATGAGGCTATGGTCTCGAACAGTGTGAACTGGACTGCATGGCTGATGGACTCTGGAGCCTCTCAACACATCACTGGTGATCTCTCTGAGTTCATTGAGTACCAACCCTTCGATACGCCTGTACTGTTTAACACTGCTGGACAAGGTGATAGCAGCATCATTCAGGCACTTGGGGAAGGAACTCTGTCTGGAGAAACCTGGTTAGATGGTCAGAAGGTAGCAATTACTCTGAACCACGTCTACTACATACCAGGCACCATTGGTCACATCTTCTCAACTGGCTCCATTGAGCGCAATGGTTACTCCCTCTTTCAAGGGGATGGGCGCATGTGCATTTTCAACAAGCTGCCTTATGGTGCTGTCAAACATGGTTTGACGATCCATATCAAGGGTCGTAAGATCCTGGAGGCGCGATACAACCCTTCGTCTAATTGTTATTGGACTATTATTGAGCTCCACAACGGCAAGCGCGTCCATCTCAATGTCCGTAAGTTCAAGACCTGGCACCGTCGTTTTGGTCATGCAGGCAAGGACATTCTGCGCAACCTTCCTAAGCATACTAAGGGGGTTGATGCTGTTGATCCTGCAGACGAAGAACCGTGTGATGGATGCGCTTTTGGCAAATCCACTCGTAACCCCTTTCCACCTTCTGAGAAGCGCGCTACTGAAGTTCTCGAGCGAGTCCATACGGACCTCGACAGACCAATGCGCACTCAGGCTATCAGAGGTTGGAAATACTTTGCTGGTTTCATTGATGACTCCTCTGGTCTAGCTCGTGCTTACTTCCTTAAACACAAGTCTGACGTGATCCAAGTGTTCAAAGACTATAAGGCGTGGGCTGAGAACCAGACCGGCAAGAAGATCAAATCAATCCGCTCAGATCGAGGGGGGAATACACTTCAGACGAGTTCTCTACACTTCTTCGTTTGCATGGTATTGAGCACCAGAAGACTCTACCGGGTTCGCCTCAACAGAATGGACGTGCTGAACACTGGAACCGCACTATCACTGAAAAGGCTCTGTCTATGCTCCACCAAGCAGGCCTTAGTCATGGTTTCTGGCAACTCGCTCTTGACGCAGCCGTTCATATCTACAATCGTCAACCTATGCAATGGCACAAGTGGTCGTGCCCCATCACTGTTTGGGATGGTACCATTCCGGACATCTCTTACTTCAGAGTGCTTGGGTGCAAAGCTTTTGTCCACGTGCAGAAGGCAAAGCACGAAGGGAAACTTGACAAGAAGGCTGTCAAGATGATCTTTGTTGGGTATGAGTCTGGTTCCAAGGGGTATAGGTTTTGGAATCCAGCCAACCGCTCTATCGTCGTGTCCTGCGATGCAACATTTGACAAAGAGTCTTTCCCTGCTCATAACTTACCTGGCAACCGTCCTTCTACCCTGGATGACAGTCCGTTCTCAGATGATCAATCGGATGATTCCTCGAACGATGACTCTGATTCGGTCGATCCCAATGATGCAATTCCTTTCATTCCTCCCAACCTCTTCGAACCACCACAACCTGACCCTCCAGCAGATGCTGATCCCGCTCCTCCTGCAGAAGCTCCTGCTGAGCCTCCTCCTCCTCCTCCACAACGTCCTCCTACGCCACCTCCTGTCATTCCTCCTCGTCCTCCTCACAAACGTGGTCGTCACCCTCCAGTGGGAGCTAATGAACCAAGCATTGCTCGTGACCATCCTCATCGCGGAAAAGCTGGTATTCCCCACAAGGACAGGACTGATAACAACGTGTATGACGATCCTGCACGTACTGATAATCAGATCGACAAGGATGGCAATCTGCGTGAAGCGGAGACGATACTCGCTTTTCTAGCTGCTGCTCAGTATAAAGCTGGCTTACCTCAGTCACACAAGGAAGCCATGCGCTCACCTGATGCTGGGAAATGGCGCGAAGCTGAGAAGTCGGAGTTTGAGTCGCTTATGGAGAATAAGACTTGGGTTCTCGTTCCTCGTCCCAAGGGCCGGCATGTTGTCTCTAACCGCTGGGTCTATGACATCAAACATGATGGGCGGTACAAGGCTCGTCTGGTTGCAAAGGGTTTCACTCAGGTGTGGGGAGAGGATTACCATGAGACATTCTCTCCAGTGGCACGGTTTGAGTCTATCCGGTATCTACTTGCACATGCAGCGCTTGAGGACTGGGACATCGAGTCAATGGATGTCAAGACTGTGTTCCTGAATGGTGATCTAGATGAGGAGATCTATATGGAACAGCCGGAAGGCTGGGTCGTTCCTGGGAAGGAAGATCACGTCTGTCTACTCAAAAAGGCTATCTATGGTCTTAAGCAGGTGTCGCGTCAGTGGAATGCGAAAATCCATCAATCGCTTCTAGATCTGGGATTTACACGGACATATTCTGATGCTGGGATCTACATATATCGGCGACAAGGGGGGATCACGTCACGATTGTCATTCTTTATGTCGATGATTTACTTCTGATGGGCGATCAGTCTAGTCACATCAAACAAGTCAAGCGTTCGCTTTCTAAGCAGTACAAGATGACGGACTTGGGATCTGTACAGCGCTTCCTTGGACTTCGTATCACTCGTGATCGATCTACTCGTATGATTGACATCGACCAGGAAGAGTACATCCAGTCTGTTCTCGAGCGCTTTCAGATGGCTGACTGTAAACCCTCACGTACACCCCTTCCTGCTGGTGCTGTATTGGCAAGTGCCGACGAACCAGCTTCCGATCAGTTCAGGCAACGCTACCAGAGTCTCATTGGCAGTCTTTTGTACGCCATGCTCGGAATGCGTCCTGATATCTCCTTCGCTGTCACACGGTTATCAAAGTACAATGCCAATCCCTCTGAGGCGCACATGAGTTATGCGAAGTATGTCCTGCGTTACCTTCAAGGGACAAAGGCGTATCGCTTGCGCTACAAGGGAGCGTCTAATGACGGTCTGATTTCCTATTCAGATTCAGATTGGGCCAAAGACCGTGATGATCGGCATTCTACCTCTGGCTTCGTCTTCTTGATGGCAGGTGGTGCTATATCGTGGGCTTCGAGGCGTCAGCCTACCATTTCGCTTTCCTCTACTGAGGCGGAATATAAAGCGGCCTCTGATACCTGTCGTCAGTTGATCTGGCTGAGGACGTTTGGCGATGAACTTGGTGATGACTTGACCAGGCCGACACCCATGTGTTTAGACAACCAGGGTTCGATTTTCCTGTCAGTCAATCCAGTAGTCGACCGGCGTACCAAGCACATAGAGATTTGCTACCACTTCATTCGTGAACAAGTGGAGTCTGGCTCTGTCAAGATCTTCTATGTTGCGACTGCAGATCAGTTGGCTGATTCTCTCACAAAGAACGTGCCTTATTCCATTTTGGCAAAGTTCGTTGATGAGATCGGCCTTGTTTCCATTGCATCTTGAACGAGTGGGAGTGTTGAACTTCCGGACTACCGGCTGTGCTCGGACCAGAGTTGTGTACACTTGTTTATGGTCATATGATTAGATAGGCTGTGTTCCTACTTACCATTTATGGTTTTCTTTGTTCTCCTACTGTACTTTCCCATGACTATATGGTTACTGTGCATTCCTGTGCGTACCAGTGTGTTCTACACTGCACCGGACTCTTCTAGACCTTATGTCTGACTCATGCTATGACTGTATCTGACTCATACGCTGATACGGACTCTGACTCATCGTCTTATGGCTACATGTGACTGCTTCATTCGCTGACTCATGGACTCATCCCTCATGTATAAAAGCAGTCCCTTCTTTGCCTCTGCTCTTCAGTTGTTTGCTCACTGACTGAAGAGTAAGTCCCTTACATACATATGCTCTACTACTTCTTACTGACTTAGTACTTGTAGTCTCTCTTTGTTGTGACTTACAGGTACTTCACTATGCAATATAGTCGTTCGCTCACTGACTGAAGATCTCTCTCTGTTGTGACTTACAGTCACTCCTCGCCTTACAGGTTCAGAGTTCATCAGATTCTTTGTCTGTAGCTCTATTAAATCAGTAAGTCTAGTGCATGCTTCATCTTCAGGACTACCATTGCTCACATGCATTTGCACTAGTTGTAGTTCCTTCCTTACCTCTGTCATTCCGATTGATACTGACAATCATTTGTAGTTACTATTACTTCTAGGGTTTGCCTCACTATATCAGATCTGCTTGTCATGTGTATCACATGGAAAGCAACATATAAGACAAGCAGAGCTATCAAGGTCCTTGGCCAGGGAGCTTCCCTCTCAAACATCTTGTTCAGAAATGGTGACTACTGAACCACTGTTCAAATCCTTGTTCATCTAGGTCATTATTGATCACTAGATTTCCAGGTACACTGTATTTTGGGTATGTGTCAACCATATTAGTGATGGATGGTCCAAGTTGGAGTGAAGTTGACAAAGTGTCTGCTGGACTGGTAGCACCCTTGTGACACTCAATATTCTCCACCTCAGCTTCACCTTGTCCTCGGTAAGTTTTAATTTTGCATGGCTCCAAGTTCTGGCACCCACTTGGAGTTACACCACAGATTATCAATGTTCATGAAAACAATCCTGGCAGTCACTGCGCGCCCAGATAGTCGCAAAAAATGACATGCCAGTTTTACCATGAGAAGTGTCAGAATTGACGGTTTGGGGGGCTTTAGCGCCGCGTAAAATACCCGATGTAAGGTTGAAGTTCTGTACCGGATTTTTGACATAGAAATTTCCCTTTCGCGCCTTTCCATAGCGCCCGTAAGATGTATATTTCCCCACTTGTTCTCAGTGAGTGTCAGGTTTCCTCCAGCATGCGATCCCTTGAATGCATTGCTCCACTGCATGCAGCCACACCGGTAACGATGCCCTCAAGGAGGCACCTAAGATGCATAGCATGAATATATATTGAGTGTCGTAGCATACAGGGCAGTATATACATTAGGACTACAATTTTGTTAGGTGGCAGTAGGCCGGGGTCGGTGGCACTTGCGGGGTCTTGCCTGACTGCTGAATGGCTTGAAGGAGGCCAGTGCAGGTGGCGAAAGCACTTACATGGATTGACGGCTCTTGCAGCCCTCCCTCCTTAGCGCCTTCCCCAAGAAGGACACTTGCCTACCACGGACACGAGTCATGACAACATGGCAGAGATCCAGATGCACCACAAACATCCAGTGGCTCTTCTTTGAGAGCGGCGGTGTGATGCAAGCAATCACACACACCAGGGGGGCACTCTCAAAGAAGAGCGACAGGGCGGGGCGGGGCAGGGTGGGGTGGGGGTGAATTGGGGCTATGGAGCTGTTCAGTGCTCCTGTCAGTCCTCTGCCCACTAGATACATTTGCAACATACATTTGCAACAAGGAAGTGGATTGTGAGAAACCCTGGGGGTGATGACTATGACCTGGATAAGACAAAGACGGCCAGGCAGGATCGGAGTACCATGTGAGATGGGAGCCGGCTGACAAACAAGGTAAGGCTATAGGAACCACACACCTTGAGGCAGGGGACCATAGACACAAAAAGATATGACATACCTGAATGAATCCACGAAGAGACCCCAGGTAACAGTGCACGGAGTGACAGAGCAACGGAGGACCATAATGTGGCAGCAGATCCTAGCCAAGCAGATTCACTAGAGACTAGATCACGATGAGTATAACCAGAACCGGATAGACAGACACAGTCATAGTGAGAGCACAGAGCACATGAGAATCAAGCAAGCTGCACCCAGACAGGAGACTCAAGAGTGGATGAAAAATGAAATAAGTTCAAAGCGCCGAGGGTCTGCATGTGAGAAGCACCTGCATACAAACAGCCACAAACAGCAACCAGCTGTAGAGCCTATACTGATTGTACTTATGTGCACAATAAGTCGGGTTTGCGGAGCTCTCCAAATATACGATCAAATCACTACTGCCCAACAAACCCTGACTTTGGGTCGTAAAGTGGCAAAAGACTGACATTATATATGACCTTTTACGACCTCTGAGGTGCGTAGTGAGTATTATTGTCATCTTCTCAGAACCGCATGTACCCTCATCATCTGTGGTGCATCAGGGATTCTGATCAGTCTCATCTGCTAGCCTCACTGCAATTCTTGTATCTAGGTTCTTCATAGACCTACAGGAAGCCAACCATGCTGCAACACATCAGCACTCTCAAGTATCATCAATGTCAAATCTGAACTTCGGTCGGGTCATAGGATCATTGGGCTCATCGTTGCCGGCACCAGGGGAGACATCCAGAGTTCAGAGTGTGCTGCAGGGAAGTGATGGAGTAATGGAGATGGAGATGGAGAGGGTCAACACCACAGTGGTTGAATCCGATGGTTCTCCATAGCTGCATATGATTCTCCTCTCTCCATAGATGCAGATACCTGCAAAGCAGGCATCTACTCGCACACTGTTCTTGAGCTTGATTTCTTGAGTCTTGGTCTGAGCTCCATCACAGCTACGTATTTACTTCACCTACTACCACCCACTCATGTATCATGTTTCCAAAACATAGATGTATCCCCACATAAAATGTTGACTATGAAACAGAGATTGAAGATGAGTGTCAGCATTACATGGAAGTGAGCTCCATGCTAGTAACAGTCCACTATGTACTTGAAGCTACAACACGGGTGCCTCAACCTGATACCATTTAACCACCACTCCCGTCTGCTCATGTGCTAGCTTCCTCTTCCTCTTCCTCTTCTGACTCCAATCCCACCCCCTGTCCTTCCCTTCCATCTTTGCTGCTGCAGCATGAGCAGACTGTACAGCAGCTCAAGATCGCGCACATTCGCGAGCACGGGCTAATCGTGCACAGTGTGCGTTGGGTGCGAGGGTAGCTGTGCAAGGAGCACGAGGAAGGATGTGTTATCGCACCGGTTGAGGGGGAGGAATAAAAGGATGTTGTTGAGTGGAGGGTCTGTGCACGATGGGCTGTCAGAGGTCAAGATGGAGGAGTCAGAGAGGAGGGTGTTGACGGAGTTGTCGGCTTGCTGTACGAGCCATCTGTCAAGGATGAATGTGAGGTCTGTCTCGTCTGGAATGTGTTTCCAGAGTGCAGTGCACTGAAGTGCTGGGGTGAATGGGTAGATGACACATTGTGCGAGGAAAGTTGCAACAGAAGATGTCGGTGTGGGTGGCGTGGGGGCAACTCACATTGCGTCTTCATCTCCGCTTGATGTATGTCTGTGTACTACGACAACCTGGCCAAGGAGGGCGATGGTATCGTTTTGCGGTAGATCCGAGGTGACCATAATCATAGCTAGTGTGACGCATTCTGTCATGATATAGATGTAAGTTGCGATGCCTGTAGGCTGTACAGAAGCAGCCCACCGGATCATCCCATGCAGTTACTGCAGACAGCAGTCAACCCTTGAACTGATCATCCTGTTCTCCAAGTGGGACATGATTCTGGGAGAGTGTGATGAACTCTGAACCTGTAAGGCGAGGAGTGACTGTAAGTCACAACAGAGAGAGATCTTCAGTCAGTGAGCGAACGACTATATTGCATAGTGAAGTACCTGTAAGTCACAACAAAGAGAGACTACAAGTACTAAGTCAGTAAGAAGTAGTAGAGCATATGTATGTAAGGGACTTACTCTTCAGTCAGTGAGCAAACAACTGAAGAGCAGAGGCAAAGAAGGGACTGCTTTTATACATGAGGGATGAGTCCATGAGTCAGCGAATGAAGCAGTCACATGTAGCCATAAGACGATGAGTCAGAGTCCGTATCAGCGTATGAGTCAGATACAGTCATAGCATGAGTCAGACATAAGGTCTAGAAGAGTCCGGTGCAGTGTAGAACACACTGGTACGCACAGGAATGCACAGTAACCATATAGTCATGGGAAAGTACAGTAGGAGAACAAAGAAAACCATAAATGGTAAGTAGGAACACAGCCTATCTAATCATATGACCATAAACAAGTGTACACAACTCTGGTCCGAGCACAGCCGGTAGTCCGGAAGTTCAACACTCCCACTCGTTCAAGATGCAATGGAAACAAGGCCGATCTCATCAACGAACTTTGCCAAAATGGAATAAGGCACGTTCTTTGTGAGAGAATCAGCCAACTGATCTGCAGTCGCAACATAGAAGATCTTGACAGAGCCAGACTCCACTTGTTCACGAATGAAGTGGTAGCAAATCTCTATGTGCTTGGTACGCCGGTCGACTACTGGATTGACTGACAGGAAAATCGAACCCTGGTTGTCTAAACACATGGGTGTCGGCCTGGTCAAGTCATCACCAAGTTCATCGCCAAACGTCCTCAGCCAGATCAACTGACGACAGGTATCAGAGGCCGCTTTATATTCCGCCTCAGTAGAGGAAAGCGAAATGGTAGGCTGACGCCTCGAAGCCCACGATATAGCACCACCTGCCATCAAGAAGACGAAGCCAGAGGTAGAATGCCGATCATCACGGTCTTTGGCCCAATCTGAATCTGAATAGGAAATCAGACCGTCATTAGACGCTCCCTTGTAGCGCAAGCGATACGCCTTTGTCCCTTGAAGGTAACGCAGGACATACTTCGCATAACTCATGTGCGCCTCAGAGGGATTGGCATTGTACTTTGATAACCGTGTGACAGCGAAGGAGATATCAGGACGCGTTCCGAGCATGGCGTACAAAAGACTGCCAATGAGACTCTGGTAGCATTGCCTGAACTGATCGGAAGCTGGTTCGTCGGCACTTGCCAAGACAGCACCAGCAGGAAGGGGTGTACGTGAGGGTTTACAGTCAGCCATCTGAAAGCGCTCGAGAACAGACTGGATGTACTCTTTCTGGTCGATGTCAATCATACGAGTAGATCGATCACGAGTGATACGAAGACCAAGGAAGCACTGTACAGGTCCCAAGTCCGTCATCTTGTACTGCTTAGAAAGTGAACGCTTGACTTGTTTGATGTGACTAGACTGATCGCCCATGTTACGCTCTCGCGTGACTATTAAACTTCTACTTGAGTAGTAACCCTTGTTCCTTATGACCTTGCTAGTCCGATCGATCCTTATACGAAGGAGATCTTGAAGTTAGTCTGAGAGAGCAAGTGATAACTTGCTAGAGTGTAGCCTGTGTTATTCGCGAAGAGACTAAAGCTTGGGGAGTTTGCTCTGAGACATCCTCCCCTTATATACATGTAATGAGACTGTGGAAATCTAGCAGTAAACTGCGTATTAGTAAGTCCTTACTGCTGTGCAGTCGACCTGACTAACTGCACAGTCGCAATGACAGACTGCACAGTCAAGGTGACTAATCAGAAGTAGTCTGCACAGTCTGGCTGACTAAGTCCGTAGTCCTGACTACTACTGGATGATCGTATAACAGAAGAATCCTATGGCATGAGAATCCTAAAAGTAAAAGTACAGAAATCGAGTACCATAATTCTAGTTACATAGTTAACCACTAATACCGCATACTTATCAACTTGTAACATCAGCTCCCCCTTTCTGTAGGGACGTCCTCGACCCTATGATATACAGTTTACGACAAGTCAGTCATCGATGCAAGAGATTCGGGAGTCAGTGCTAGTAAGGCTTCGGTGATCTGTTCCTCCGTTGTAACTCGATCCCCCCACCCGTCCCAAAACCGCTCCTCTTCCTCTGAAACTCCAATCGCACTCTGGTAATGCATTATCGTAGTGATGGGAGCGAGAAGGTTTTGGCGCAATGCGAGAGGGTTGGTGTGCCTAGCTACCATGTCGTCTATGATAAGTGCGGCTCGTCGCGCGTGCAGCGGCGTTGCATCTGGCCATAACTCCCGGTACCTTGACTCCATCTCTTCTGAGGGGAAAAGAAAGCCTCGGTCGGTGACAGAGACGATCTCGTTGTCCGTGGTGACGACGAGGAATCGTGTGTCGCCTAGTCCGCGCATCATCCGATACCGCCGCAAGTGTGGGATGCCATCGTCAGGTGGTGTGGTCGCGGATGGCGGTGGTGTCGGTGGTGGTGAGGGATCTCCTGCTGCAACGACAGCGGTATCCTGCTCATCAACCTCCTCAACTGACCGCAGGTCGAGCCGCTCCAGAGGGGGTAATGAAGATGGTCACAGGGACGGGGTAGACTCTGGCGTGTCTGCTTCTTCGTCGCCATGCTTTGGAGAAGGGCCCCACGCCGCTTCCCTGTCGGCATGGTTTGGAGAAGGACCCCATGGGTCCCATGAGGCCGGCGACCAGGATGGTGGCTCTGGGGTGTTTCCTTGGTGGTCTTGGAAACGCTCTGGGAAATTGAGAATCCATCCGTGGTTCTGCGTGACATGCTGGTTGCGGAGGGGCATGAGGTCTGCAAGAGCCCGGGCAACAACCGGTGTTGCCAAGGTATCGATGACTTGTTCCGCGGCCTGAATTGTCGCCTGATAGGCTTCGTCGAGAGCCTGCATCGCTACCGTCTTCTCCTTCTTGGGGGCCCCCAGCCTGGGGACGTATCTCTTGAGGACCCCATAAGAAGGTGCCACCCAAGCAAGGGCCCGGTATGCTCCAGCCGAAGCTACGGCATGAGGGATGTGACGGAGGCGAGCCTCAACGTGTCCCACAAGGTCCTTATGGAGGAGGACCCATCCGATACAGTCGGACAGGCTTCCATCAGGGTCGGTGGAGATGGTATGGCGTGGGAGATGGGAATAATGGACAGGGCGACGCTCCAGAATAAAACGAGGGGCTTTAGGAACATTGTGAATGTTGGAATAGTTACGGCGAGAGTGGGTGCGAGTGTGGAAAGAAGACATGGTTGAGAAAGTTCTGGTTGGCTGTGGTGGTTACTGTGAGCGCTGGGGAATGAGTTGGTGTGTTCACGTCAACTTGTGCCTCTTTTTATATGCTTTGAGCACTGTCTGCGCATGTTTGAGGTTCTTCTCCGGTTCCCATGAATTTTCAGCTGCCGGCCACCCTTTCCATGCTATGAGATATTGTTTCTTTTTTCGTCTGACTCGATGATTCAGAATTGCTTCGACTTCCCATTCTTCATTCCCTTCTGTGTCGTCTGGTGATGGGTCAGGTGGTGGTCGGATATAGTCCAGTCCATGTTCCTTAGTAGTCGTATACAGAGTCAGAAGCCCTGCATGAAATACCGGATGCATTTTCCATGTCTTTGGAAGTTTCAGTTCGAATGTGACTGGTCCTAAGACCTTGGTGATTACAAATGGTCCTACCCGTTTTGGTGTCAGTTTCCGGGATGGATATGGAAGTTTTAAGTTCTTTGTGTCTAGAAGCACTTGGTCTCCCTGTTTTAGGGGTATATTCAGGGCAGGAAGCCGTTGGGCCATGGCCGCCGCAGCTTGCGCATGTGCTGCGATAGTGTTTTCTTGGGCTTCTTGGAGACTGCGCAGTCTCTCTTCTGTGCTTGGGTGCTTTTGTTCCGTTCCAACGGTTCCAACAGCCTCCGGTTGATACCCATGAAGAAGTTCAAACGGAGACTTCCCGGTAACTGAGTGTGTCCGCTGATTGTGTGCAAATTCAAATTGAGGGAGTAGTTTCACCCAATTTTCCAGATTGTTTGCACAATATATCCGTAGGGCCAAGTCTAACTCCTGGTTAACTCGTTCCGTTTGTCCGTCTGTCTGAGGATGATAGGCTGTACTTAGAGCCGTCTCAATTCCTAAAGTTCGGTGTAACTCCTTGAATGCCTTGGATATGAATTGTGGTCCTCGGTCTGATATAACCTTCGCAGGTAATCCAAACCGTTTGTATACATCCCTTTGGAGAATATCCATAGCTTCTTCCGCTGTGACATTCTTTGTGCAAGGAGAGAACACCGCTGCCTTGGACACATCATGATCCACCACTACTTGGATGGCATTATACCCTTCTGACTCGGGTAGATCCGTGATATAATCCATTGTGATCGTTCTGAATGGTCGGGTATCTCCGCTATGGGGAATTGGCATAAGTCCTGGTTTGAGAGGGTGTGTGTTGACTTTACATGTCTGGCAGATTGCGCAACCCTTGACATACTGAGTTACGAATTTGCGCATGCCTGTCCACATGAATTCTCGTTTTACCAGGTCGTATGTTTTTTGAATTCCCAGATGTCCCATGACTGGGACGCCGTGGTACATTTTGACAATGTCTCGTTGGAGATCTTCATCAGGAGGAACATAGACTTTATCCTTGAACAGGAGTAATCCATCGTCCTCGGACCAATCTTTAGGATCACCAAATTCTGGTCGTTGAATAGTTTTCCCTTTATTGGTTATGAAATCCACTATTGCCGCATCTCTCAATTTGGTGTTACGAATCCGTTCTTGTAACTCTGTGTTGACTGCTTTAGCAAATAGTTCTGTTTCCAATATGACAACATCCTTGTTGTCGTTTTCCCCCCTCTCATGCCCTGATCTCCGAGAAAGGGCGTCAGCTTGTGTTAATGTTTTTCCTGGCTGATGTTTGAGCAATACATTGAACTCTGATAAGAAGAGATGCCATCTTGCTTGTCGTCGGTTGAGCTTTTGTGCAGTACGAAAGTACGTCAAATTTTTATGATCAGAAAGAATTTCAACTGGATGTGGCGATCCTTGTAGAAAATGCCGCCATGTCTCCAATGTGCGGATTATCGCTAATAATTCCCGATCGTAAATTTGGTAATTTCGTTCCGCTGGGGTGAAAGATTTAGACAAGTAAGCACATGGGTGCCATACTCCATCAGAACCTTGTTGTCGTAGTACCGCCCCTGTAGCCACTTTTGATGCATCACATTCTATCTGAAATGGTCGTTCCAGATCTGGGATGTGCAGAATAGGTTCTGCTGTAAACCTTCTTTTTAATTTGTCGAATGTCGCCTGACATTCTTTGGACCATACGAAAGGTTTGTCTTTTTTCGTTAATTCTGTCAAAGGACGAACTAGCTTGGAATAGTCCTTGATGAATCTTCGATAAAAGTTTCCAAATCCTAGGAATGCTTGGACCTGTTTTACTGTAGTGGGTTCTTTCCATTCCTCAATTGCCTTGATCTTGATCGGATCCATTGCCACAACTCCTGGACGGACAATTGATCCTAAGAATTTGACTTCTTGTACGTCAAATTCACATTTCTCAGCCTTCAGAAATAGATCATTTTCCTGAAGTCGTTGCAATACTCTGCGTGTCCTCTGATGATGTTCTTCAACATTGTTAGAGAAGATTAGGATGTCATCCATGTAGATGACAATCCATCCTTCATGTAACATGTCATAGAAGATGTCGTTCATCATATTTTGAAATGTTGCTGGCGCATTGGTCAATCCAAAGAACATGACGAGTGGTTCAAATAGCCCTTCTGGAGTAATGAATGCTGCCTTCCATTGATCCCCTTCTTTGATGCGTACATTGTTATATCCGGCTCGTACGTCCAGCTTGGTAAAAATGGTCGTGTTTTTAAGCCGGTCTAGAATGTCGCTGATCAATGGTAATGGGTACACATTCTTTATTGTGCCTTCATTCAGAGCCCGATAATCTTGTACTGGACGGAGACTTCCATCTTTTTTTGTCACAAAGAAGAATGGTGATGATAGAGGAGATTTTGACCTCCTTATGTATCCTTTGGCAAGATTTTCATCAATGAACTTCCTAAGTTCCATCCGTTCAGTGGTCGTCAACGGATATATCTTCCTCCATGACTTCTTTTTATGCCAATCAAATTCCTTCTTTAATTCAATGGCATGATCCCAAGGTCGTTCTGGTGGAAATCGGTCTGCTGCCTTCTTCTCAAACACTGGTTTAAAATCTTGCACAAACTCCGGCAAGATTTCATCCAATGTTCTTGTCTTCTGATCCTTTTTTGCAGCTATTGCAATCTCCGTTGACTTATTGATCCTCCGGACTTCTCGTGTCTGGTAAAGTCTTTGAAGAATCCGTGATGGATTATGAGTTAACCTTTCTTCATCTTCATCACCCTCATCCGTCTCCAGGTGTAGGAATGATGTGATAAGATCTTGGTTCTTTGGTTCTATTGGAAACCCCCATAGTTGTCCTTCCGGTGGATCGTGCTGCAACTGATACTTGTAAATCTGTTGCTGTTTCTTGATGAGTTCAGGTTTGAATACAATTCTTCCGCTTTCCCAATCAATATTAGGATTGTACTTGCGAATCCATGGCATTCCAAAAAGAACATCATCCCTCCCAATATCGGCCACATACCAATTTGTTGGCAGTCTTCTTCCCTTGATATTGAATGTTCCCTCAACCCGATGCGTAATTGTTCCTTTCTTGTTGATGCTATCGTCTGCATTCCGGAATGTCAAGGGTTTCGGCAGCCGTACCGTTGGAAGGTTATATTGATCTACAATTTTTTGATTGACAATGACAGCGTCTGCCCCTGTGTCAATCAACCCTTTGACCTCGATGGCTTTATCTCGAACTTGCATGTAACCGGGTATAAGCAAGGCATGCCGCCTTCGCTGTGTATTGGTTATTACTGTTACATGCAAGTCTGTAGGCAAGTCAGGCGTCGATTCTGCTTGCCCATTTAAAAATCCGAGTTAAAGTCCGTGGCCCTTAGGGCATTGATTTCTAGTTCTTGTTCCGATTCTTGTTCCGACTCCTCTTCTTCGATATCTTCCAGGACCTCCCTGTTCATCTTCCTAACCTGTCGTGCTGTAGGTCGTCTTGTCCTCTTGACAGGTCTGCTAGGACAATCCTTGGCTATATGTCCGGATTTGCGGCAACGGAAACAAAGACCATTGTCCTGTAGGTCTTTTCGTTCTTTTTCGCTGAGTTGATTGACCCCAACCTCTGTGGCCTCCTCGACATTTACCGCTTTGACTGCTGCCTTAGGTTTTGTAGTCCTCGCTGTTTTTGTTCTCCTTGTCCTCCAGTTTGACAAAATCTTCTCTGTGAGTTGGTAACTGTGATCCAACTCTTTAGTCCTTGTCATCCATTCCGCTATGGTCGACGGTGCTGGGTATGAAAGGGCAATCTTCTTTAACAGGTAATCTGGTAATGCCTGTCGATACAATGCCAATTGTGATACGGGGTCGAGGATGTTTCCTTTAAGAGCTAGGTCCATAAACCTTGCATTGAACTCGTCAACTGACGCATAGTCTCGGAGTTGAATGGTGGTTAGGTTGACCATGGAATCATCCACCTCGTCTATCGGGGCAAATGAATCTTGGAAATCTTTGACAAAGACATTCCAAGGTTCTAGTCCTCTGGGAACGCCTGGCTGTATTTCCTCTTGTGCCCGCCGTATGGCTGTATCTTTCCAGAAGTTGATGTTGTCTCCTTCCATGAATGACAATGCCGTTGCGACCTTAGTGTGGTCATTTGGAAAGTCGTCCGGTCTTGCAGTGAAAAGGAGAAACAACTGATTGAGAAAAGATCTTGTCTTTGTCCTATCTCCGTTGAATACTTCTGGGTCCTTGATTTTTCCTTTCCCTCTAGGAGGATTTTGTGGTGCAAGGGGGACTGCTGGTGGAACAGGAGGTTGACCACCTCCACCACCACCTCCTCCTCCACCACCTCCTCCTCCACCTCCTCCACCTCCTCCGCCACCGCCACCTCCACCCCCACCCCCTGGTGGTGGTGTAGGATTTGGCGTTCCTGGTAGTCCCGAGGGTCCACTATTACTACCTCCTCCTGACAGAGGGTTTGGTGGATTAGGTGGCGGTGTACTAGGTACCCCACTCCCTGATGGGAACGCATGCTGGAATGCAGCAGAAATGGATGTGCTTGAACTTGGTGGTCTGACATACGACATTTCAAAAGAGGGCTTTGCATGTCGTCTGATAGGTTCCTCTGATGGTTCAGGATAAAATGGCTCTATCTGTCGTGAAACAGGATATTCCGGTGGTTCAAGATAGATGCTGGCTCCTATTCCTGGTTCCGTCGCTTTTTCTGTTTCTGATTTTGACTCCTCTGTACTCTGTGTCCGTGAGAGGTTTATTCCTGTACTAGGTCCTGCTTCCAGTTCAATTGGGCTTAATTGAACGTTGGTGTAAACTCGAGGACTGGACAGAGAACTAGATGGTATTCTTGGACTTGCTAAACTTCCTGCCGGTGCTGGCGTAGTTTCTATTCTTGGTCCCTTCTTGTATAATCGTTCGATTCTTGATTCCTGCGATGGCCTTGGTATTTCCATACCTTCTGGTCTAGAGATGGTTACCGGAATCTCTTTTGTGTTGTACCTTAGTGGGCAACGTTCGTGCGTGCAGTTATTCCACCGGCTGTAAGATTTTCGATAGTGTATATCTCTGGTTTTGTTGTTGTCGAACAGATGATATAGACGATTACAACTGTATGGCTTTGCAGTCATACACGCTGTGTGCGATGTAGAAACTCTTGGTGTAACCTTCTCGCTCGACGGTTACTGTGAAGTTTTGCTATATCTTCGTGTAGATCAGGATCTATCAGGTTTGCTGGACTAATAACCCTAGATCTGAGGTACTGGTACTGTTGCTCGAGGAATTCCGCAAAGTTTCGGGTCTGTGGGATTGATCCGTAAACTTCTCTTGGGACTGTATCCAAAATCTGGATAGTTTGTACGAGATATCGGTATGCTTTGTCGAAAGCTGAATGATAGTCTCGTGTAACTTCTTCCTTCCTTAATACTTCAAGATTATCTGTTATAATCTGAAGTGCGTCAACTGCGTCTACTGGAACTTGCTGTTTCCTGTAGAATATTCCTGCAGTTGATGTCCTGTCTGGGTCTGTTTCTCTGTTGTCTGAATCGATTCCTCCTGATGATTCAGAGACTGTTCGTGCTTGTGGGAGTATATCCTGTACTACTCCAGTAAAGCTGCTTGTGGCTAGTGAACTCCTATATTCCTGCCACTCCTGCGTCCTCTGTAAGTCGTTTACAAGGGTCTCTGGACTCAAATGCGTGGATGAAACATCCTCTACAAATGGGATTGTTTGTGAGAGTTGTTTTCGTCCAGGATATGGAGTCGGTGGTCTTGTAACTGTGACTTCTGGGATGACTAGTCTTGGTAACGATGGTAGGGACTTCTCTCGTTTAAACCCTGGTATCGTTACGTTCCTTGGCCTTTGTAGAAGAGGATGGCTTATCCTGTTCTCTGCCGTCTTGCTTGTTCTGTTCTTTCTCAGCGTTCGAGCGAGAAAGAAGTTCCTTGTTCTTGTGGGTTCTCTGCACTTAGAAAAGTGGAGAAGTCAAGCTTTAGTCTAATGTTACGCTCTCGCGTGACTATTAAACTTCTACTTGAGTAGTAACCCTTGTTCCTTATGACCTTGCTAGTCCGATCGATCCTTATACGAAGGAGATCTTGAAGTTAGTCTGAGAGAGCGAGTGATAACTTGCTAGAGTGTAGCCTGTGTTATTCGCGAAGAGACTAAAGCTTGGGGAGTTTGCTCTGAGACATCCTCCCCTTATATACATGTAATGAGACTGTGGAAATCTAGCAGTAAACTGCGTATTAGTAAGTCCTTACTGCTGTGCAGTCGACCTGACTAACTGCACAGTCGCAATGACAGACTGCACAGTCAAGGTGACTAATCAGAAGTAGTCTGCACAGTCTGGCTGACTAAGTCCGTAGTCCTGACTACTACTGGATGATCGTATAACAGAAGAATCCTATGGCATGAGAATCCTAAAAGTAAAAGTACAGAAATCGAGTACCATGATTCTAGTTACATAGTTAACCACTAATACCGCATACTTATCAACTTGTAACAGCCCATCAAAAGTAGATCGTCAACATAAAGAACGACAATTGTGATGTGATCCCCCCTTGTCGCCGATATATGTAGATCCCAGCATCAGAATATGTCCGTGTAAATCCCAGATCTAGAAGCGATTGATGGATTTTCGCATTCCACTGACGCGACACCTGCTTAAGACCATAGATAGCCTTTTTGAGTAGACAGACGTGATCTTCCTTCCCAGGAACGACCCAGCCTTCCGGCTGTTCCATATAGATCTCCTCATCTAGATCACCATTCAGGAACACAGTCTTGACATCCATTGACTCGATGTCCCAGTCCTCAAGCGCTGCATGTGCAAGTAGATACCGGATAGACTCAAACCGTGCCACTGGAGAGAATGTCTCATGGTAATCCTCTCCCCACACCTGAGTGAAACCCTTTGCAACCAGACGAGCCTTGTACCGCCCATCATGTTTGATGTCATAGACCCAGCGGTTAGAGACAACATGCCGGCCCTTGGGACGAGGAACGAGAACCCAAGTCTTATTCTCCATAAGCGACTCAAACTCCGACTTCTCAGCTTCGCGCCATTTCCCAGCATCAGGTGAGCGCATGGCTTCCTTGTGTGACTGAGGTAAGCCAGCTTTATACTGAGCAGCAGCTAGAAAAGCGAGTATCGTCTCCGCTTCACGCAGATTGCCATCCTTGTCGATCTGATTATCAGTACGTGCAGGATCGTCATACACGTTGTTATCAGTCCTGTCCTTGTGGGGAATACCAGCTTTTCCGCGATGAGGATGGTCACGAGCAATGCTTGGTTCATTAGCTCCCACTGGAGGGTGACGACCACGTTTGTGAGGAGGACGAGGAGGAATGACAGGAGGTGGCGTAGGAGGACGTTGTGGAGGAGGAGGAGGAGGCTCAGCAGGAGCTTCTGCAGGAGGAGCGGGATCAGCATCTGCTGGAGGGTCAGGTTGTGGTGGTTCGAAGAGGTTGGGAGGAATGAAAGGAATTGCATCATTGGGATCGACCGAATCAGAGTCATCGTTCGAGGAATCATCCGATTGATCATCTGAGAACGGACTGTCATCCAGGGTAGAAGGACGGTTGCCAGGTAAGTTATGAGCAGGGAAAGACTCTTTGTCAAATGTTGCATCGCAGGACACGACGATAGAGCGGTTGGCTGGATTCCAAAACCTATACCCCTTGGAACCAGACTCATACCCAACAAAGATCATCTTGACAGCCTTCTTGTCAAGTTTCCCTTCGTGCTTTGCCTTCTGCACGTGGACAAAAGCTTTGCACCCAAGCACTCTGAAGTAAGAGATGTCCGGAATGGTACCATCCCAAACAGTGATGGGGCACGACCACTTGTGCCATTGCATAGGTTGACGATTGTAGATATGAACGGCTGCGTCAAGAGCGAGTTGCCAGAAACCATGACTAAGGCCTGCTTGGTGGAGCATAGACAGAGCCTTTTCAGTGATAGTGCGGTTCCAGTGTTCAGCACGTCCATTCTGTTGAGGCGAACCCGGTAGAGTCTTCTGGTGCTCAATACCATGCAAACGAAGAAGTGTAGAGAACTCGTCTGAAGTGTATTCCCCCCCTCGATCTGAGCGGATTGATTTGATCTTCTTGCCGGTCTGGTTCTCAGCCCACGCCTTATAGTCTTTGAACACTTGGATCACGTCAGACTTGTGTTTAAGGAAGTAAGCACGAGCTAGACCAGAGGAGTCATCAATGAAACCAGCAAAGTATTTCCAACCTCTGATAGCCTGAGTGCGCATTGGTCTGTCGAGGTCCGTATGGACTCGCTCGAGAACTTCAGTAGCGCGCTTCTCAGAAGGTGGAAAGGGGTTACGAGTGGATTTGCCAAAAGCGCATCCATCACACGGTTCTTCGTCTGCAGGATCAACAGCATCAACCCCCTTAGTATGCTTAGGAAGGTTGCGCAGAATGTCCTTGCCTGCATGACCAAAACGACGGTGCCAGGTCTTGAACTTACGGACATTGAGATGGACGCGCTTGCCGTTGTGGAGCTCAATAATAGTCCAATAACAATTAGACGAAGGGTTGTATCGCGCCTCCAGGATCTTACGACCCTTGATATGGATCGTCAAACCATGTTTGACAGCACCATAAGGCAGCTTGTTGAAAATGCACATGCGCCCATCCCCTTGAAAGAGGGAGTAACCATTGCGCTCAATGGAGCCAGTTGAGAAGATGTGACCAATGGTGCCTGGTATGTAGTAGACGTGGTTCAGAGTAATTGCTACCTTCTGACCATCTAACCAGGTTTCTCCAGACAGAGTTCCTTCCCCAAGTGCCTGAATGATGCTGCTATCACCTTGTCCAGCAGTGTTAAACAGTACAGGCGTATCGAAGGGTTGGTACTCAATGAACTCAGAGAGATCACCAGTGATGTGTTGAGAGGCTCCAGAGTCCATCAGCCATGCAGTCCAGTTCACACTGTTCGAGACCATAGCCTCATCATAGAAAGAAGCAGTGATGTTAGACGAACCAGCTACAAGTACAGATGATACAGACTCGGTAGTGATGTGCGCATGATTATGAGAAGTGTCCTTATTCTTCCCCTTGTCCTTATCCTTGTCTTTGTCCTTCCCTTTACCCTTGCCCTTGCCTTTGGGACGCTTCTCAGGGTACTTCTGATAGCAGTCGGACTTGTGATGAGAGCCACTCCCACAATGAGAGCAGGGACCCTTGGGCTTTGGCTTGGTCTGGGAGACCTTGTTCGCAGACTGGCCGTTCTTGCGCATGGACTCCTCAGCCAAGGTCTTCGACTGGATGTTGTTGAGAGTGACCTTGTCGAGGTCTGTAGCCGCCATAAGCGCAGAGACCATGGACCAGTACGACTCCGGGATCTTGGACATCAAGAGAAGGGCTTGCATGTTGTCAGAGAGCGTGACGCTGTTGCTACTGATTTTGCGCAGGCGTGTGATAAGACGCATCATCTGATCCTGAAGGGGCTTCTGTTCGTTCATCCAAGGCTCAGCAACGAGTGACTCGAACAAACCCCAGACGTGGGCACTGTTAGGCTTGCCAAACTTGTTCTGTAACACTTCCCAGGACTCAGCAGCAGTCATGTCCCTGGGTTGTCCACCCGAGACAGGAATCTGAGTGTCCAGAACGTAGTGAAAGTTTGGTGTGACACGCATGTACATTATGCCACGAGCTTGCCCATCAAGTTTGTCCCACTTGTCCTTGGCAGCTTGCTCAGTAGGATGAGTAGCACCTTTGACAACACTCCAACAGTCCATGAAGATGAAATAGCCCTTCATCTTGGCAGCCCAGTCATTGTACTGATTTGCCGAAGAGAGGACAGGGATAGAGTCGACTTTGATATCTCCCATGATGGATAAGAGGTATTGGGGAGAATCGAGATATCCCTCCTTGAAGTCTAGAGTGAATGTGATAGGTGCGGCAGGGGGCGCAGTGATGATAGGAGGAGGAAGGTAGACTGGAGGAAGAGGACTTGAATCGACAGGAGGGGAGTTTCCAAAGAGCGATCAGAGATAGAAATTAGGACGGGATGAGGAGGGCTGTGCATGAGTTTCTTCCTGAAGATAAGGAAGAGGAACTCCGTGTTGTGGGTCGGTGTCCTGCTGCCAAGTTGCTGGATATGCCCAGTGGAAGGTTGGTTCGTACGGAAGAGGGAGTTGATTGTAGCGATTGGGACAGAGCTGTATGTCGCACTGGTCCCACTCCTGCTCTCCATCGTCGTAGACGTAGTGATAATGATTGACCTGATTGTCTAGATCGAAGAGATGGGGCTGTTCTGAGCAATCAAAAACTGATGCAGTAGAATGATGCTCTGCAAGTTCAGCGTTGACTTCAGTTTCAGAGTCGGAGCTGAGCTGAGGACTATTGGCAGTAGTAGGCGGCTCCAGTATGATGGTACAGAGAAAAACGCGATGATTGACTTGCCACATGCAAGATCTGGTAGAGAGGAACACCTATTGAGGCGAGCCAGAAGGTCAGGAAGCCGATATTCCCAACAATCCAGATAGAAGTCGCCAACTGTGCCCAAGAAAAGCTATACGGGTCTAGGTATCAAAAAGAGTATAGTAAGGAGGGTCCGAACAGTTGTCCTCTGGTCCAAAGGTGATAACCACCCTGGTTACAACAGCTGGCGGGTGCAAGTGCGTGGCCTGGCTGAGGATACTTGAAAACCCATGTGCCGCGAAAGCACCAAAGGTTGTACAAAGATACTAGATAGCGACTACTAAAAAGCGCTCAGGGCTGTGTCACGAGCGCAGTAAAGTCCCCTGGCAGCAGTGTCGGAGGGCACAGTCAAGAGTTAGGGAAAGTGGAGGAGGGTGCACAGGCAGAGAGTCAACAAACAGAGTTTGCGCGCAGAGTGTCGACAGAGAAGCAACTGATTAGAGCGCAGGGCTCATAACCTGATGAACTCTGAACCTGTAAGGCAAGGAGCAACTGTAAGTCACAACAAAGAGAGATCTTCAGTCAGTGAGCAAACGACTATATTGCATAGTGAAGTACCTGTAAGTCACAACAAAGAGAGACTACAAGTACTAAGTCAGTAAGAAGTAGTAGAGCATATGTATGTAAGGGACTTACTCTTCAGTCAGTGAGCAAACAACTGAAGAGCAGAGGCAAAGAAGGGACTGCTTTTATACATGAGGGATGAGTCCATGAGTCAGCGAATGAAGCAGTCACATGTAGCCATAAGACGATGAGTCAGAGTCCGTATCAGCGTATGAGTCAGATACAGTCATAGCATGAGTCAGACATAAGGTCTAGAAGAGTCCGGTGCAGTGTAGAATGCACTGGTATGCACAGGAATGCACAGTAAACCATATGGTTATGGGAAAGTACAGTAGGAGAACAAAGAAAACCATAAATGGTAAGTAGGAACACAGCCTATCTAATCATATGACCATAAACAAGTGTACACAACTCCGGTCCGAGCACAGCCGGTAGTCCGGAAGTTCAACAGAATCATTGATGCTACACCCATCAGAAGCTCCTCTAATTGACCATTAACTCATGTCAACCTGCAATCCATGTCATGATATCACACCATAAGTATTGAAATAGGCATAGTACCTACAAAGTTAATGATAAAGGGTGCAAGAGAAAGAAGCAGGACCAATATTGATATAGACCATTGTCCTTGGATCCCTGAGCTCAGTGCATATGCCCTCAGGGTGGAGAACACTAGGTGTATGGTGTCATCCAGTGCATGCAGTTGAGGACAGAATGGGGATGTGTACTCACGGGCCCATGGAAGATACTGAAGTATTTTCAGACTGTTTAATGTATAGTATGCTGCTGCACAGCTGGCAGCATCAAGTGAGTGGATGGCTTTGGGCTGATGTTGTCTGCACACACTTACCCCTCAAAATGGATGTTGTGTAAGCACACCAGGTAAAAGTAGTAGGTATGCTCACCTTGGTTGTAGTGGGGTCCGGAAAGGGCAAGGTGAATGCAGCAAATACAATGGGCAAGTACCGGTTGATGATAAATAACACAGAAGACCCAGTGAGCTTCGAGAAGAACTTTGTCTCATGGTCAAATGTGATGATATACTCGTAGGCGAGTAAACCTGGGGCACAGGAAAGAGATCAGTTATGAGTTAAAAGTGTAAACTGAGCAGGATTACACAATGTAGAAGTGGATGCATAGTAGTCAAGTTGACTAGTAGAAACTCAATGTCAGCAATGGTTTGACATTATCCACTCACTCAACTCACATATTACTGTATTCCATGACCAGTTGTGCAGTCTGTGAGTCATCAGACATTGTTGTGCAGCTGTGTGCGTAGACTGAGGTAAAAGATGTGTGGATGCTGAGGGAAGAGAGATGCAGAGATATATAAACATTGTGTCTATTGATGTGGATACATCACAGAGTAAATTTGGGCATACAAGATTAACCTGTTAGTTACATCTCTTACACTGAGACAACATCTGAACCACTGAGTCACGAGTGGCATGCGTCCACCTGTCGCACTCGGAGGGTGACCCGCACCCGTACCCGCCAGTCGTGACTGACAGGTACGGGTGCGGGTACGGGTATCCCGCGTGGCATGGTGGCTATGTCACAACTATTGGTACATGAGAGTCTCATACGAACCATCGATCATAAGTACATATTCTTGTGACCTACGTATCCCCCTAGGACTACAAATCATCAATGACAGGAGTACTACTAGCACACGTCACACACATTGTGTGTACAGTGACTTGCTTATTAGGGGCACGGGTACGGGTACAGGTACGGGTTCCAGGCGGGTCTCCCATTGCCTCACCCGTACCCGTACCCGTGCGGGTTTGACCCACCACCCGCCGCGGGAGGACCCGACCTGTTCCACTCCTTACATGTTCTTCCCTCCCTCCAAGATGTCGAACATGAAATGAGCCCAGTCACTGTATTCGGTCAATATACAATCAAGATACTAGAGAAGATGGAAACGATTGCTGACTTACCCGAAGCCCGGTGATAACTGAGGGGTTTGAGACAGGACTTATGATTCGAGTTCACAGTGCAAATCAGAAAGGTAGGGGGTGAGCGGCCTTAAGCATGAGACTGTACGATGACACATCTGACGACTCTGTCAAAGTGAACTCTCGCAGCCAGCAACACCTCCGGAGAGCCCTGCGAAGCCCGAAATCAGTGTCTCCATGTGGCGTTGGCGGATGGGTCTCGCATGTCCCTGTCTACTGGGCAACGTCGTGCACAGGAAACATCCTGGTGTAGTCAAGTTTTGTAACAGCGTCTTTTGCCATCGTACAGGTCGGTTGCGGGTTCCTGAACCGATGGAGAAGCGTAAGGCAATCGAGACAAGATGTAACCGCCGTGGAGATGAGGTCGCTAGGAGACTTGAGGTGTCGGCCTTAGTGCGCGCGGAGTGTGGCATGCACCTGGTCACTTCTCCATCTGCACTGTATGCGCGTATACGGGGATCAAGACGTGTAAATCACTGACACTGCCAGATTGCACAGTTACATACATTTCGCCTGAGAGCATCGCAGACTCGGACTCGGAACGAGTGCGATTGAAACGTGGAAGTGACCACCCGCAACTTACCTGTCTTCTGGAGTATTGAAGGCATTGCTGCGGTCCTGCGCGGTTCAGTAGTTCAGCTACTTCGTGTATGCCACACGTCCCAGGCGCCTGTCAGGACCACCGTCTGAGAGAGCGCGTTTTCTAGAGTAGCTTGTAGCTCAGATCTCAGAGACGTCGATGATCCTGCGACGCCGCGACAGACTCACCGAGTGCTTAGGTCAACACTTGCTGTAGCGAGAGACTTGGTGGATGCACGAGAAGCGGATTCGCGACGAGCACCTATCTAGAAGTCAATGTCAGTAAGAGTATACGCGAAAATAATCCAAACCCGAATCCCTGCTACGCGCGTGGGGTACTAGGGCTTATTACTAGGCACAAGTGGTACCGCTTTTTGTGACCCCCCCACACAGCTCGAACACAGCCAACATCCTGAGAAGACTTGTGAGATTCCGACGGCGAAGGGAGCGTCTCGGTTGATTTGGAACAAAGTGAGGCAACATTGCGCCAGATTCGTTGAGGAGGTGAGGATTGCAGGGACCCAACTTCCAAGTCGCTGGCGTGGACCGACGCGACTGGCACCTCCACCGATATGATATTAGGTGGAGGAGTCTGAGATAATAGGTAGGTGCGTCGAGTGGCCCGCGTTGAGTCGAGTGTTCCGTTCATGCACTCACTGGCCCGAACCAGATCCGCCAGTAGACGCCCGCCTGCGAGCTTCGTCGGCGGCGGACGGCGGACGGATTCAACGCCGCCAAAGCCACTTGCCTTTTGCCAATTGCTTCCCTGCTCTCCCTAACGTCGTTCAGCATTTTGTCATACGTGGCTCGTCTGCCTGCCTCTTTCTATCTCTTGTCATTTGCCATCGATATGCCCCCAGGACCAGTAGAAGGCTTCAACCACCTATTGGACGAATTGCCTGTGCCGGGCATGGACCGGCAGTCATGTCGGTTATTAGGCCCGACTGCTCTGGTGCGTCTTGCTTGGCAGTACGCTCAGGAAGAGAAAGGGAAGAAGGGGGAGGCTTACGAGCATTCGGGTACGTGTAGGTCGTGCAAGCCCTCATGGGCGTGCTGGTCATCCTCTCGCTGGTTTATAAACGACATCGTGAGACCCCGACACGGCCGTGGAGAATATGGTTTGTCCCGTCTTCACGTTTGGTTCTTGAATAGTGCTAAACGGTGACATGGACGGATGTGGGCGTGGGTTGTGGGTGATGTCCAGGCTGTTCGATGTGTCGAAGCAGATTATCGGCCAGATGTTCGTGCACAGCGTGAATCTGCTCATTTCGGACGTCGTTGGCGACCTCTCGACCACCAATGCGTGCGTTCTCTATTTCTTGAACATCCTCATTGACACTACTATCGGTGAGCAATACCCCCTCCACCATCACGTTTCGCGAAACTCAATGAACCCTGGTCTCCGCTGTCAGGTGTCGGCATCATCTATCTCATCCTGCAAGTTTCGACATATGTGCTCACGGAGAAATTCCACCTCAAGGGATTCGAGTCTGGAGTTTACGGCACCCCTCCCTCTATCAACTACTGGTTCCGCCAGGCAGCGGTCTACGTCTTCGCCCTGACCACGATGAAAATCCTTGTTGTTGCTCTCTTTGTCGCCTTCCCTGTCATCTTCGATCTTGGCGAGTGGCTGCTGTCGTTCCTCGGGACTAGTGATGCTGCGCAGGTCATCTTGTGCGTGTTCTCCCTACGTTTCGTTCTGGGAAGGAATTTGTCGGACTCATCTCGTCTTCCCGCAGCACTATGGGCATATTCCCAATTCTGATGAACGTGCTGCAATTCTGGCTCATCGACTCCATTGTGAAGGGTTCGAGCAACTACGCGCCCCTGGCTCTCGTCAACGAGACACCGCGCGGATCGCTCGATCCAGACAGCGAGCCACTGTTCCGCGCGTCGGAAGACGACGATGATGGCAATATGCTCGCAGGGCACGACATCGAGAACCCACGTCCTCGCCCGATTTCGAGGTCCCGTTCCCGGGATGGAAGCAGGCTGTCTGCGGGTGAACCGAAGTCGGTCGGCTCAGGCACGACGACCGCTGTTGCGTCTGGGTCAACGACTCCCATCCCAAAACCGATCGACACTGGGGTATCCGTGCATGCGTACCCGCCCGCCGGGACTGCATCATCGCCAAGCTCTGCGATATCGCACGGGTCATCGTCATCGCTGTCGAGGAGCCGTAGACGGTCGCCGCCCCCGCCATTATCGCTACAGGCCCGCAAGGCGTCGTACCCTAATATTGAGATATCGAGGAGCGCGCCGCCGGAAGAACCTGAGCACGATGAGGAGAAGTGGGCTTCATGGGGTGACGAGGGGGAGGAAGACTGGGCTGAGAGGGTTGGCGAGGAGGACTGGACTGGGAGGCGTTTAGAGGCGAGGAAGGGTGTCCTAGAGGATGTCTGGCGGAGGCACAGTCCTAACCCGCACACGGTTTCTGTCTCGTGAACATGGTCACTGGCCCATCTGCATCGGATTTTGCATCGGGTTATTCACGCCCACCACTTCATGCCATGCTCGTTATGTATGCCTGTACAATATGCACCGGGGATCATCGCTGTGTATTAATACCATCTTGCCACCTTCCTTACCGTGGCTTCACGAGCCTTCACGATTCGGAGCCGGCGGGAACGGGGCGGACTCCGTGCCGGGCCACATCGAAGTCGATCACCAATTTGGGCAATCGGGACCAGTCAGTCACCCGATCCACTTCCTCTGCGTTTTGTCTCGCTCTCTCCACCATTCCTCTCATCCACACCATCTCCGCAAGCTGCGCGAATCTCTGCGTATACTGATTCCTGTCTGCCAAGTTACCTCAGCTTTGTGGCTTCGACGACTTTACTGTGTTGGACGCGTCTATCAAGACTGATTGGCTGAGCTCGAAGCTCGCCCTGACCCGAAGCTCCCAGCTGACGCAGTACGGAAACCCAGTGTTATGGTTCGGAGCACGCCAAAGAGGGCGGCAGCCAAAGTATGTGTTCTTCGCGTTCGTAATGCTCCGCTGCATGCCCAACAGTCCTGACGCTCCCTGCAAGTTCTTCCAAGAGGACATTGTCAAACGGAAGGATGACCCGAAAGCATACGGTGTAGTCCTTGTGAGTCCGCTATCAACGCGTTCTGGTAGAATGGCGACCAACTGGGTGTGGACGTGGTTAGAGATGTTGGCAAGATGCAGAAGACCTCCCGCCCGCAGCCGATAACGTCGACCCGCTCATGAGGCCGCTTGTCCAGGTCGGTGTGGTCTTGCTACGCTCTCCTGGCCCGGGGTACTAACATTTGATGGCTATGGTGATGTAGGGTGAAGTAGGGGTGTCGTATTTTCCTCGACCAGTGCGCGAGATCATCTCCGAGGACAAGCTCGACCTCGTGGACCGCATGTACCAGCCGGGAGATCTGCTCAAACGCAGTGTGGACGACGTTCGCGCCGGGATCGTCACCAGGTGCGTCATCGTGATGTCTTACACCCTCTATCCATGATGTGTATGTCCTAGTGCTCTACTGAATGCTCAAATCAAATTGCGGCGTGTAGTGTGACTGTGAAGGGTCGCCTTGACCATGCGATTAGCGGACAGGCTATTCCTGGGTGGAAGACCATGGACGAGATTGACACCGCCGTGGACGTCGACATGGGAGACTATGTCGTATGTAATGACTGGGTTGGCCAGGTACGGACGAATGGTATCACGTTGTTTGAATGTGGCGTGATTGAGCTTTGAGTCATTTGTAGGTCGTAGAGGTCCGTGTTCCCCATGATTCCTCCGCAAGGATGCATTCGCTGATAGTGGAGTCATGTTAGATGTTTGATGAAGCATGGGTAGAGGTCGCAGGAGGAGAACTAGTCCGTTTGCCAGAGCTGAGTGCAAGACTGGCAGTTGGAGAGAAAGGACCGGTATGTGCTTGCTCGGAGTTGCTTCTTGATGCGCCTGACGTGCTCCATGCAGGATATCATACCTCCGCAACCAATGTCCACCGTGCAAGGGATCTTCGGTTTCTTACTAGGAAGTCGACCGCCAAGTAATTCCGACACTGTCATCTCTGTGAAGCACACCGTTCTTGCAGTAGCATGGCTAGCTATTAATCAGTCGGTATGTGTTTGCATCCCGTCAAGGAAGAGTATGGGTATCAGGTTAACATGTCATTGCCACAGCTATCTCCTGAAGAAGCTCAAACAAAACCTCGACCCCAACGGTATTGGTACGGCGGGGATCTCGGTAAGCTTACAGTGGTCTCAAGAAGAGCGGAGGAAGCTATGCGTGTAGGCGACCGTGTGCGCTTGAAGGACAGAGGAGCGGTGCCTGTGACGAAACACGGCGGGTCTTCAGGTTCACAGGGCGTCATTGAAGTGGAGACGCTCATTGTGCAGGAGACCCGTACTACAGTCGAAGTCCTGTGGCAAGATGGTGCACGAGGGTCACTAGATGCTCGTGATACCGTCCCATATCTCAACCCTGACGAGTACGATTGCTGGTGAGTGCTTGCGGGGTCTTCCTGAAGAATGTATTAACGCGTGGCAGGCCCGGCGACCACGTCATCTGGAAGACAGAGGACTCGAAGCGACATGTCATTGTGCAGTCTGTCAACGCTCAAGACAGAACAGCGCAAGTACGCGTAGTCGGGACCGGGGCCATCGAACTTGCCTCGGTGCTTGAGCTCGACCCGCATGGGACAAACGACTGGTCCGCCGTCGCGCCCACAAACGACGGGCTCGGCGTTCGCCGTGGCGATCTCGTCTTCATCCACCGAGAAGGGGAGACGAACGGCGTCGAGACGCCATTTGTGCCCCGGATCGGCGAGGTCGAGGAGTGGGTGCGCGAGGCGCCCATTGTCAACACGAACGGGCAACTAGGGGGTTGGAGGCGCGATTTAGCGGACATCGGAACGCGGATCGCAGAGGCTCGGGGGAAGGAGCAGGGTGTTGACGAACGGCCTTTACAGCGCCCGGAGAAGGGCGACACTTCGTTGAATTGGTTTGGGGAAGTGACTGATGTGAGGACCTCTCCTCTTTCCCCTTGCCTCTTGTTGGACGTCGCTTGGTTCTGACCGGTTCATATACGCTGTAGCTGCGCCTGGATGGGACCATCGGAGTCATGTTGCCGAATTCGGAAACGCTTGTTGTCCCGCTGAATAGGTTGACGAGATTGTACGACAGCGTCGAGCAGCTGGAGGACTTGTGGGGCGACGACGACGGAACCGTTGATGAGGGCGAGGAGGTGGAGGTGTGGGAGATGGACCAGGACGGCCAGTGGGTGGAGGGGACTGCTGACGATGATGACGAGTGGGAGTCGGCAGATGGGGACGAAGACGAGGAGATGGACGACGTCGAGAACGACGCCAGCGGAGAATGGTCGCCTTCCACCGACACCGTCATTCCGCCACTACGTGTCGCGACGCCTATGGTCATCGACGATGTGGCGCACACAAGTGAATCACGACCGACGTCGTCGAGCGGACGACAGCAGTCGCCCGATGTGCCGAAGGACGCTACGGACGCCGAGGATGAGCAGATGGAAGAAGGCCCGTGGAAGCGATTCGAAGTACTATCCTCCGCGCCGCCAGACCACGCGTTCTACAGCACGGTACCTGCACAGCCGTCACGAAACTTCATGACGCGGCTCACGAAGGAGTACAAGGCTCTCCAGAGCAGTCTTCCGGGTGCGTCTCTCCTCTCTTCTTCACCATCTTGTGATCTAATCGCTCGCATTTGAACCCCATCCATTGCCGCATGTCGCGTGTGCGTGTGCGATGCAGAGTCGATACTGGTGCGCGCGTACGAAGATCGGTCAGACCTGCTGCGGTCGCTGATCATTGGGCCCGAAAACACGCCGTACGAGGATGCGCCGTTCGTCATCGACTGGATGCTCGACTCGAATTTCCCGCAGACGCCACCTATAGCGCATTTCTTGAGCTGGACAAATGGGAATGGCAGAGGTGCGTTGATCCTTCCCTGTCTCCACTCCCTGGTGGCGCCTGAGCGTAAGTGATTGACATGATTGGCGGATGCGGTTGCCGCTGTTTCTAGTGAACCCGAATCTGTATGAGGAGGGCAAGGTCTGCCTGTCGATCCTGGGGACATGGGCTGGGGATAAGAGCGAGTCATGGAGCGCCGCAAGGTCGTCCCTCCTGCAGGCGTTCGTGTCGATCCAGGGACTTGTGTTGGTCAAGGAACCGTATGTGCTTCTTTTCCAGGGTCATACTGTCGCCGTGTCTGATTTAGATTGCTTGCCTTTGACAGATGGTTCTGCGAACCGGCGTACGAGAAGCTCAGGGGGACAGAAGACGGTATCGTCAACAGGTAAGCATCCTATCCCGCATCCCGCATCTTGCTCACTGACTTCGGGCAGCCGACTGTACAACGAAAAGGCGTACGTGCTCTCCCGAGGGTTCGTCCGGCGCGCGCTCGAGATCCCGCTCGGAGGACTCGAGGCCGAGGTGAACTGGTTCTACTACACGAATGGGAAACTGAAGAAGGTGCTGGACGATGCCCGCGCGCTCATCAGGAAGAGCCGTGCGATCCAGAGCGGGGAGAAGGAGGAGTCGGAGGCCGATCGGGAGCTCGCGGTGCCGAAGCTGTCGGGGGGTGGAATCATCACGCTGGAACGGATACTGGGTAAGCTGCAGGCGCTGCAGAACGCTCCCCCAGCCACTGCGGGTGAAAGTGGAGCTGAGGCGGCGGTTGGCCCTGCAGCATAATGCTGCTGCATCTGCTGCACGCAGCACGCAGCATGCATCCTACACGCGTAAGGCTGTAGGCTATCTGGTAACTACTTTTTTCTTCTGGGATTTGTGATCGGGCTGGCTATTATGTTGCCCGCCGTTGCTTTGTGAGTGAGGTTGTTGCGATGCAGCATCGCGAGGCGTGGAGCGTAACATAGTATATGTGTATTGCAATTGTTCTTGTTCAGCTACAAACTGATCGTGTACATGTCTGGGTTCGGCATAGAAACATACGACGCACGCAGCAGTCGTAGGTTGTACCCATATGATGGCACAGAGTCGAGATGATGAGCACCTACAGTATCGCGGGATGTGCAAAGCCCGTAGATAGAGGCCCACCCATATGAGATGTGTCTGGAGAAGACGGGACCGGAGAGCTCGGAGCTGGAGAGGAGAGGATGCAGGGGCCTCTGCGG
This sequence comes from Fomes fomentarius, assembly GCA_022606135.1. Classification (NCBI taxonomy): domain Eukaryota; kingdom Fungi; phylum Basidiomycota; class Agaricomycetes; order Polyporales; family Polyporaceae; genus Fomes; species Fomes fomentarius. Next base: position 887,831 of record JABYQN010000013.1, on the reverse strand, counting down.
CAAGCGTCGGACTCGGGGTTGAGACTGCGCGGCCATTGCCTGAGCGAGCCATAAACGCGGCTCCACGGCCCTGTTCCTCGCTCAGCATCCTGCACGCATCATCCCACTTCTCCTCTCTGACTCCAATCCATTTTTCATCTCTCCGACATCCCTCTCCTCCTGCACGCCTATCGCCTTGCGCACCGCACATCCTACGCATCTGCACATCACACCCCGCCGCGATGGCCTCGACGGAGATCGCAGTCGCACACGAGCCAAACGCGCACCAGCCCCCGACGATGTCGCGCGCGAACTCGAAGCCGAAGGGGATCCTGAAGAACGCGCCGCCAAGCACCCCCGGCGGCACCCAGCAGTGAGTACTACAAGCAGGCCCCCGTCCGATGGGCGATTGCGTGTCGGGTGGGCTGTGTCGACTGATGGTTGCAGTAGCCTGCAATGGGACGAGGAGAACCTTGCGCTCACGGAGGCGCAGAAGGACAGCCATATGAAGATCACCGAGCCCAAGACTCCCTATGTACGGTACAACGCGGAGACGGACACGATCGAGGGTGGTACGTCGTCCGCTTTGCCTTGCCTTCACAGCCTGTTTCGTCAAAACGATGATCTAACCATGGTCCTTCAATTTGGACTGGACTATCCGACATGTGCATCTGGTCACCCCGCAATCCGGTCGTTGACAATGACATCTCGTCTCGGCTCGCTGCGCTTGCGACTGGCGTTGCACCAATCTCGTCATTTTCCCATTCTACCGCATTCCCATCTCTGGTTGATCCCTCTCGCCACCGTAACGGACAGACATCCCCTCGCTCGATCTGAACGGCCGGACGGCAAGCCCAATATCGCCCATACGCTCCATGTCGCCCGTGAGCAGCACAGGGGCGACGGCGGGCGGGGGCGGCTCCGGCCCACCCTCGCGCCGGACGTCGTTCTCGAGCGTGGGCAGGTCGTCGACGCCAGGCGGGCATACAAGCCGGAGCTCGAGCCGGAGCACGAGCTTCAACCTGCCGAACGAGGCGCGCGAAGTCATCCGCCTCGACGGACGGCAGCCCGGAGACGAGGTTGAGTTTGAGGAGGAGATGGACGAAGAGAGTGCGTGTTTCTGTTCTTTTCCGTCATATAACTTTATGGTCGAGTGCTATATCGCTGACGGGGGCCGTTCTCTGACTCCCTCCGCCCCATTCCTGTTACGTTGCCGCGATTGTGACCGTGTCCTGCATTCGCGAACCCGACGTACGCCAATACAGCCGCCAAGAAGCATGCCGCATTTGTGCGTGCCCGTGGGAGACACTATTCGAATGAGGCGGAGGCGATGAAGGTGAGTTGTAACCAACTTATCACCGCGCGCCGCGGCGCCGCAATAGCGCGGCGCCGGAGGCTATAATTGTGTGCTCTGTCTGACGACCGTGGACTCACTTGGCAGATGGCAAAGAGGCTCATGGAGGAAGAGGACGAAGAGAGCTCGTCTGTTGCGGGAAGCACGGACCACACGAACGACGAAGACAGCGTGATGGACGATGAGTCGTCGTCGAACCACGTCGTGAATGGGATCGCATACTGAGCTTCCGAGCGGCCGGGACCTTTTCATTATTTCATTATGAACAAGAACGGCATCTATCATGAGAGCGTCGTTCCCACTCTGGAGCAGTATGGAGACGCTGCGAGGACGTTCAACGTTGTAGATTACCCACATACCCGTCGCGCGCTGGTGTTGGGATGCCGGCGTGCGCTGCTGGCAACGCTTGTACGAGTAGTGGAGTATGTTGTAGCTGCTGGAATGGAGACGGTGTTTGTTTGTGACATATGGAGGCAAGAGGAAGGGCGGCTGGAGCGGCGCCGAAAGAGAAGGCACGTGGGGGATGTGTGAGTATGAATGGCGGGCGACATGCGGCTCTGGCGTCCTCGATCCCCCGGCTTCCTCTTGACTCCTTCTCCCTTGGCTATCATGTCCTCCCTCGACTTTCCCGAGCCCCCCACAGAGGCTGCGGTCGCCCATGCGCGCGCCCAGCTCGCCTCCTACACACACGACTCCAGAGCCCTCGAGCGCAGAATCCAGGACGCACGGGATGCGCTCGCACGTATTGTCGAGGACCGCCAGAGCGCCATCTTTGAGATGGAACGCGAGCTCGCGAGCCTCGAAGACAAGCTCGCGTACACCAAGGCCTATGTCTCGCCCATAAAGCGACTCCCGCACGAGCTCCTCCGCCACATCTTCCTCTTCACCTTCGACGACTGCGCGTGGTCTGCATGGGTCCTCTCTGCCGTCTGCTCCCTCTGGCGCAGGCTTGTGCTCTCCATGCCCAGGCTATGGTCCAAGGTACGCTCCTCTCTCTCCCTGTCCCTGTTTCTCCCCACAACAACCCACGCCCCTACTATCAAGTTATACCACGCCTTCTGCTTCGCTGCCATCTCCGTTTGGCCTCCTCTGCTTCCACTTCAGAAGCGTGAGAAGTCCTTCGCGCCGCATGCCCGCTGACCACTCCTCCCACCGCAGATTCGACTCGTTACCGCCCAGGCGTCCTCCGCGGAGACCATCCGTCTCTGGCTCGAGCGCTCGGGACGCTCTGTACCCCTCGACATCGAAATCGCTCTCCGCTCGTCCTCCGTGCACGCCGGCCTCGCAGACGGCTTCTCGCGCCGGAGGTATTCCGCCCTGCCCCCGCATGCTGCAGGGGATCCCTGGATCGGGAATGGTGGATGGGCAACCCCTCCACCACTCCTTCACACACCTCAAGCCGCCCCGGGTGGCACTGCGGTACATTTGCAGATAGGAGGCGCACATCCAACCGTGCATGTCGTTCCCGTACAGGCTGTTATGGCCGGAGACACGGTTGGGCCGGCACCCCCGTCGCCTCCGCAACATGAATGGGACATGCCTCCATTGCTTGTCAACCCGGAGCGCAGCTCGTCCTCACAGCAGCGCTTGCGGAAGAACATGCACTGGGGACATATCGCGTTCTACTACCTCGTCGAGCAGATGCACCGGTGGGAGCGGTTCGTGTTCAGGTTCGACAAGCAGTTCACGTCCATCGGCGCCCTCAAGGCCATCGAAGGTCGGTCATCATCCACACGTTGATTTTGCATGTCCGGCGTATTCATGTCTGGGATCGGTATAGGCGACGCGCCGTTGCTACGCGAGTTCGAGATATCAGGAACCGAGCCCGCATTCTACGGAGAATGGAAGTGGCTGCCGTCCGCGCCGGTGAACGCACACTTCGACATCAGCAAACTGCAGACGTTGACGCTCCAGCACGTGCCCTTCAAGTGGTCTTCGCCGATATTCCGCAACCTTCGTAATCTGCAGCTGCGAAGTCTGCCCACCGTGCACATCGCACTCGACCGCATATTGCACATAGTAGCGGCGAACCCCCAGCTGGTCTCGCTTTCGCTGCACTTTGCTTCACCGAACCCGCAAGTGCTGCCTCTGATACAATGCACGCTACCGGACTTGAAAACGCTCAACTTGGGCGGCCACTACCTGCTCTCGAGCCTTGTGGATTCCCTCATGTTGCCCGCGCTTGAGACCCTAGTGCTCGACATCGAGGCACGCGACCCCATGGAAGAAACCGTCTCCGCCCTCCTCTCACGCTCCGGGAACCCCCCGCTCACCCGGCTTTCTCTCTCCTATGGGGCAAACACCGGTCCGCACGGTGGCTTTTACTGGGGCTCGGGCGCAGGCGTCGCCTCCTGGCACTTCCTCGCCGAGCTCGACCACCTCGAGACGCTCCAAGTCGGGTCTGCGCCGCTCGAGCCTCTGATCTCCGCGCTCAGCGCGCCGGACGACGACAACGGGCAGGACCGGTGGGTGTGCCCGACGCTGCAGACACTCGCGATGCGCGGCTGCCACGCGCACGGGGACGGCGTCGCAAAGCTCGTGCAGATGGTCGAGGCGCGGAACCCCGAAACGGGCGCGGGAGGCGGGGGCGGGGGCGGGGGGGCGGCGGTGATCGGGGGCGTCGCGCCGACGCGGCTGCGGCATCTGGAGCTGTACGACTGTACGGCGCTGGGCCCGGACGTGACCAAGTGGCTGAAGACGCGGATCGAGGACGTGGTGTGCACGGAGCCGAGCTTCGAAGGGTACGTCGCCGGTCGCCTTGTTCTGGTCCATTGAGTCGGGGGCTCACACCGTTCATTCTGCGTTCGTCGAACTGTCGGTCGGTTGGTTGCCCCTCTTCCATCTTCCCTCTTCCGTTCCTCCGTCCCCCTTCCGCCTTCCGCTTTCCGTGTTTTCTTTTCTTCCCTCCTTCCCGCACGCTGCTGATGGCTACTGCTGCTGCGCTGTTGTGTGTGTGTGTGCGAAAACGTGCATAGTCGGTACTGTATCGCCGAGGCCAACCATTGGTAGATGTGGTAGTATAATAGATGGCCTCCCCTGTCTTTGTCCCTGCCCCTGTCCCTGTCCGTCTGTTCTCTTGTCCTGCTATGGCTAATCTCTGATTTGTTCTGGTATTTAAGGGCACGCATGTAGCACTAGTTGTATTTGCTATGACTCGGACTCTCCCTTACCTACCTACTTACCTACCTACCTACCACTGTCTGCTGTCTTCACGGTAACACGAAAAGACATACTCTGAATCTCCTCCCGGTCAATGACCAGTGCCCGAACTCTATGGCTATATAGCCTTCTATGTAACCAAGGGGCGCAATTCCGAGGTATATCAGTACACTTTGATTGTCCAGTTCTACAGATGCATCCATCCATGTCCGCATATGGACCCGGAACGGTGACTAGGTCCTAGTCCCACCTCCCCCCACCTCTCCAACTCCAATCTAACTACTCAAAACCCCAGCCCCATCAGCGCACTCGCCAGCCGCTCGGCCGTCGCATCGGGCTCCTGCCTCGCCATCTCGATCATGCTCAGGAGCTTCTTGACGCCGACGGTCGTGCGCGCGGTGTCCTCCTCGCCGTCGCGCTCGGCGAAGCCGACCTGGCCGAGCATGGAGACGGCGCGGCGGCGGTCGTCGTCGGTCGGGAAGAGCTGGACCTCGCGCAGGACGACGTCGAGCGCGCGCAGGGAGGCGAGCGGGGGCACGCGGAGCTCGGCGTCGAACGTCTCCGCGAGCCCGAGGTCGGTGAGGACGGGCCGGAGGGAGGAGGTGGCGATGATGAGGAGGCGGCGGCCCTGTGGAGGAAAGAACGGGAGTTAAGGTATATGTAGAGAATGTGGGGTAATGTGAAGGAAAGGAAAGGAGCACGGACCTTTGGCGGTCGACGAGCGAGGAGGACCATCAGTGTTTGGAGGACGCTGTTGGAGAAACGCGGACCAATAGGCGTGAAGTCTGAGGATCGAATGCTCGTCAGCCTATTGTGTATGCATGAATCACCGGATGTGGACTTACCGAGCAAACGTTCGAGGTTGTCGACAACGATGACGCTCAGCGGACTCTTGTAGCTGTCCTGGAAGACTTTCGCGATCACAGCGACCTTCTGCGCTTCTGAGAAACCGACCATGCTGTCTGGTGTAAGCAGCTTCATGAAGGGGAACTGCGACGCCTGTGCGATCGTCGCAGCAAGTGCGGTCTTGCCCGTTCCCGGCGGGCCATGCAGCAAGATGCTGACCAGGGGCGTGCGCGTGGAGACGCGCACCTGGTCGACGAACAGCTCGCCCGAGCGCAGGATCTCGTCGACGACGGGCCCATAATGGATGATACCATTCTGCACGACCTGCTCGAGCTCCTCCTTCGAGACACCAAACGCGGGCTGGACCTCCTCGAGCGCATTCATAAAGTCGTCCCGGTTCACGCGCATGTTCTCGACGTCGTCCGAGATGCCCGCGAGCGTGCCGACTTTGACGTGCCTGCTGAACGCGAAACTCGTCGCGCTTTTCACGAGGCCGCTGATCTCGGCCCCGGAGAAGTTCTTGGTGAGCGCGGCGAGCTCGAGAAGGTCGACGCTGGGGTCCATTATTCCGTTCGTGCGCATCTTCGCGGTGTGGATTTGCAGGATTTGGACACGGCCTTTCTCGTCGGGGAGGGAGATCTCCATGTGCACTTCGAGACGGCCCGGACGGAGGAGGGCCTCGTCGATCATGTCGAGACGGTTCGTCATACCGATGATGAGGATGTTGTTCAGTTGGTCGACACCATCCATCTATTGCACAGGAAGATGAGCGGCGCAACATGGATGGCAACACATGAGGCCAACATACCTTCGAGAGCAGCTGGTTGACGACACTGTCACCGACCCCAGTGCCACCACCAGTCGAACCACGCTGTTTGCAGATTGCGTCGAGCTCATCGAAGATGATGATATGCAGACCACTCTCATCGCCCTTTTCTTTGTACTACAAGTACCGTGATTCATCAGTACTATAACTAACGATGTGCATACAAGAATCACAGACCTCCTTCTCGGCATCCGCGAACAGCTTACGGATGTTTTCTTCAGAAGCACCGACGTACTTGTTCAAGATCTCCGGTCCATTCACAATCTTGGGCTCGCGTGCATTGAGCATCTTGCCGATTTGCCGTGCCATGAGGGTCTTACCCGTTCCCGGAGGACCAAAGAGCAAAATACCTTTGACGTGTGTAATGCCGAGTTTCTCGACGATCGCAGGCGGGAAGACACGCGAGGCAAAGGCACGACGGAAGATCGCACTAAACTCCTGGTCAAGACCACCGATGCCCATATCTTCGAACTTGAAGTTGGGCGCAAGGATCGCATTTGGAGGGGCCCTAGCAGCCGCCATGAACGAGGGCCGCATACATGCACCGAAACGAGGGTAGACTCACTTTTTCGCACTCGACTTGAGCTTGATCGCGCTGTCCGGGGCTTTCATGAAAGTGACGTCCGTTTTCTCCATGGGGACACCGAAATGTGTCGCATCGTTGCGCTGTCCGGGTAGTTCTACGACCCGGAGGCCCTTGACGGTCGCCTTGAGGTTCTGGCCGTGAAAGTCGAAGAGGAAGTTCTCGCCGACTGCAAAGATAACCCCGCCAAAGGCGCGTAGGAAACTCTTCGCCATCTCATCTGCGGAGAATGCTTCTGCAATCTCGAATCCGCGCTTGAGGAAGCCGACCTCGATATCGATGGATTCGAGGTAGGGTGGTGGGTACGGGAGGGGCTCCACCGTTACACTGTCACCCGCGAGTGATAGACCAATCCACTGGCGTTGCGCCGCAGAGGCAGCGATCGCGCCTGGGGGCACCTTACCGGTGTTGTCATGGCTGGACTTGAATGAGTAGATACGTGAAACGAGTTACGAGTATACTCACCGGGTGGTGAGCGGGAAGGCTTGCTTGACGAGGACATGTTGTCCTTCAGGGAAATCGGATGGGCATACTACTAGGCAGTTTGACAGTGCGAGCTCGTTGTTGGGCGAGCCCTGGACTGTGAATCTAGCGATATGGGATGTAAGCCCAGGAGTGGAGAGAGATGAGAGGGACGTACACTCCTCCGCCGCCGCCTCCTCCTCCTCGCGCTGGTGGTGGATTCCGCTTCTCATACCCTCCTGGTGCTGGCTGGTCATCGTATCGCGGGGCGGGGACCCTACGTGCTTGAGGTCCGCCTCGCATGGGATCGGCGGCGGGTACGCGATTGTACTGACTATACTGGCCAGACGGAGGCGGGGTTGGCTGATTGCCTCTGAAGAAACTCATGGTTGTGGTCGTGAGTCGTTATAGTGGGTCGTCCTGTTGTAGGTCTGAGATATTCGAATGGCGTAGCTCCGTTGCATACAATGTCGAGGGAGATGGTAGAGGCAGGTGCAACTGCGCGCTGCACCGCGTCGCGCCAACGCGCCGCGAATTGGAAGACGCCCACCCACCTCGCGCTCTTCTTCACTCTTTGACCATGGAGGACGTGGTTGTCTATGCTACCATCCCAATAGATCTTTTCTGGCTGGCCTTACCTGCTAACGACGCTTCACTGGCACAATTGTCGACTATGCTGCAAATTGTCAAATTGCTGCTTACTGCTGCTCCCTGTGACAGGTTGTTAGGCCAGATCGTACAGTGCGTAGGGAGGACAATGCACGTCTTTACATGGTACTCAGACATGTTTGTGGGAGCAAACTGACGTGGCGACTGTGGTATCAAGATGTTGCTGACTCGTCTGGTGCACATACTCAACTGACCAGGACTGCGGCCTGTCATCTCATACATTCATTCTCTCCACCCTCACTCGTCTCGCCAAGCAATGCATATGGACAAAATGACATCTATCCCGCACCGATGGGCTTGGCGGACAGACCCCTCACCCTTGTCTCCGACTTCCCATCGCTTTTGCGCTTTCAGCCCGAACAGTGCCAGCCACAATTCATGCGCCTCTACTTGTCATTTCTCTATGTGCGGGCCAAGGTACCACCCGACTTCTAGCGTACTGACAGTCAGCTGTCAGATGAGCGGCAGATCAAATATGACGAGAAGAAGCGCAGTGAGTCGGATTTGTCGCAGCCATGACCGAACTATTCGCGCTCGCTGGACCTACCCTACGCGGCATCTTCGAGGAGTTCGCCGCACAATCCCCCTTTTGCCTTTGCAAGCTACAAGTCCGCCGTCGGAGGCGGTTGTGAATTGGAGCAGCCACAACCCCGGAGTCTCCATTGGGTGGATGTTTGACCTCGGGTTGGGTACGCAGTACGCCCTCTTCCATACCCATTTATTCTTGGTGTACTGCACTTGTACTGAACAGTGATTTGCTTGCACTTTTTGAGCCACCCCATTCGGTCCGCCCGCGCGCGACACTCGAATAGGCGCCCTTGTTGGCATCCCATGGCCGCCCTGCACTGGGTTCCACGGTATGTCCTCCGTCGCGTGAGACCCCTTCATTCCGTAGTTCTAGACCGTCACAAATGTTGCAAGTATCCTTGCCCGACGGCGGTCCTTCAGGCAGTCACAGTAAGTTTTTGGCTGCGCATCCCCGCACTGCGCAGCACTGGTTCTCAAACATGCCCGGTCGTATACCGCCGATTCAGGGGTTTGGTGGCAATGCGCCCGCGACTATAACTTGAGCCATGCAGATGCAAGGCAGGACCCATAGTGCCACAGATACCACGTATAGTCGTTCAACGAAAGGTGTGTGGACACGGTTCCGAGTTATTCTACTCACGTTGATCAGACGATATTTCTCTCAGGCCGCTATGCGTGACATCGGATGCATCCCAACCGAACTCTGGACGAGAATCGTCACATACGCTTGCACAGATGGCGGCGCCACTGGCAGGTCACTAGCACTCGCATCCAAGCTCCTCCATGAACGATCTCGCACCGCACGGTTTCATTCTCTCGCGTTCACCTCTCTCCCTCGGATTGAGGCCTTCCTCGTCTTCGTCCGCTCTAAGCCGAAGTTTGGCAAGCCACGGATCGAGCACTTATACCTATCCTTCCATGACGACCCGATCGTGGCGGATCCGGATCCCGAGTTCGAGTGGCTTGGCTCATCGATCATGTCGCGAGACGAAAAAGAACATTGGGACGCGCGGTACCTCGCAGCCATGTCTAGCCTCCTCTCCGACTCGCTTGTCCATTCCACCCTGCGCACCCTATGCATCGTAGAGCACCCCAAGGCTCTCCTCCCACCTTTCCCGTGCAAGCCGCTTTCGAAGCTGGAGGAATTCACCGCCTACCAATGCACGGACTTCTTCCGGCCTCAAGCCCCCGCCAGGGCTGCGGCCGAACACGACTCACTCCACACGGCTTGCCCTCTAGATGTGCAAGCGGTCTTCCCATCGCTGCGGCGTATGCACTGGTCGTCGGACTACTCGTGCCCGTTACCCCTCATCGTCCCCCTTTTGGCCGAGACGTGTCCTGCGACGCTCACACACCTCCGACTCTCGGGTGTCATGGTGGCTGCTCACGACCACGTAAAGCTCCCGAACGAGCTCGCCGCAGCAGTGAGCGTCGGCTCTCCGCCCGTGCGCGAGGAGTGCGGTGATGGTGATGCAAACTCCGCATCTCTGTCGATCCAGCCCCCTTTGGGTGAGGGCGAGAAGCTGCTGAACCTCCAACGCCTCGTCCTACATGGCTCCTGCTCCGGAATCGGTATCCCGAGTACGCAGTGGCAGAAGGGCATCGCGGGCCTCCTGGCACTGCGCTGGAAGTGCGAGTCACAGAGCGTCGTCGTGACACCCTTCCGCCGATCGTGGAGGCATAAACCGCGGTGGGAGGAAAGGCTCCGTGAGGACTGGATGGACCGCATTCAGGGCGGGGAGGGGTGCTGGATTGCGAAAGAGGATGAACTATGAAGAGAGCGAACCCGCAAAGGTTGATTAAGATTAACCTCACTCCGGCAGTTAAGTTGTTTGTTAAATTAGAGGCTCGATGATACCCGTCTTGACTGCATCCTCGATAACGTCGGCGTGCACGAGAACCGGTTCAAGCACCTCATCAAGCTCGCGATGATCTGCTGAGACTTCGTCAACGCGACGGTCCTCGCCCTGACCGTGCCCAAGTTGTTGCCGCCGCACGGCGTAATTCTGTCTGTATCATCTCGCTTGCCTTGAACTACAGTGCGTACCACAACCTCGCAAGTGTGGAGAGACCCCTGTACATATGCTGATAAGTCTTCTTCACTCTACTAGTATTCCTCGTCGAGCTCTTCCCCTTCCACGCACGTGCCAAGGGTATCGCTGTATTCCAGTGGTGGGGCCGTGCCGCCGGATTCTTCAATCAGTTCGTTAACTCTATTGGTATCAACAACGTTGGTGCGTCTTGTTCTCCCTTTGCTCCGTTTGTCACCTTATAATCTAATGGATTCCCTCATGTAGGCTGGAAGTACTACATCAGCTACTGTGTCTTCCTCCTCTTTGAGGTCGCCTTCATCTGGTTCCTCTTCCCCGAGACATCCAACCGCTCGCTCGAGGAGCTTGCCTTCTGTGCGTCCCTCTCTCTCCCCATCTAAGCCCCATCGCTGACAACATCGTGTGTGCAGTGTTCGAGGGCGACCATGTTCGTGCAGAGCAGCAAAAGCGTATCGAGGAGGAGGTCCTCGACAACAAGGCGCCCGTTCCCGACGGCGCGAGCGACAAGGAGAATGTCGAACACAAGCGCGATCAAGGCTGTCGTGCGAGAGTGCGACTGGCCACGTCGATTGCACACGCGCGACATGCAGTACGCCGCGTCTTACTGTATAACGTGCATCATAATGTTCCCGTTCAGTGATAGATCTAGGGCGTGGGTATGCACGCGGTCGAAGGTGCGAGTCCGGCCGAGTCATGCACAAGGGAGCCGAGAAGGAGAGAGAGCGGACAGGGAATATTTGTCGTCGATGGGATTGCGTGCGGACTAGTAACATAAGTTATGTTTTGCAAATCGCGGAAGAGGAGGGGCCCACGATACACGGAGGTGAATCTAATAGAAAAGACGAAGTTGAGAACCAAGGAATCAAGAACTGTGTGTGCAGATGTCCCGCTCTCCCGCTCTGATATCTGTAGGTAGGGGAGAGGGGAAGATTATATACGTCTACGGCGCGCTACCGATCGAGTCCGGTTCAACCACACCATTGTCCAGCCTCTCCATCTCCATGTCTCCGTCATCTCCCTGCGGGACACTCTGCTCTTCGGATGTCTCCCCCGGTGCCGGCAACGACGAACCCAATGATCCTATGACCCTATTGAAGTTCAGACTTGACATCGACGACATATGAGAGTGCTGGTGTGTCGCCGCATTGTGGGCTTCCTGTAGGTCTATGAAGAACCTAGACATGAGAATTGCAGTGAGACTAGTGTGCAAGACTAATCAGAACTCTCCAAACAGCACAGATGATGAGGTACAAACGGATTTGAGAAGACGACAATAAAACTGTTTGGATTGTTTGTGCCAGTTTGATCAGTTCGAAAGATCTGATGTGAGAGTGGGTGCGAGGACTACTAAGTAGGCAAGAACGAGACTCACTGACAACAAGGTGAAGCTGAGGTGGAGAATATTTAGTGTTGCAAGGATTCTGCCAGTTTGTCGGAGGCCTTGTCAACTTCGCCCAGACCTGGGACCGACAGCATACAGATATACTTCGCACATACCCAAAATAAAGTGTACCTAGCCTAGCGATCAAAAACGACCTAGACAAGCAACGGATTGGACGGCCAGTACTCACCGTTTCTGAGCAAGATGCTTGAGAGGGAAGTTCCCTGGCCAAGGACCTTGATCTCCCTGCTTGTCTTGTATGTTGCCTTCCATGTGATACACATAACAAGGAGATCTGATGTGACGAGACAGACCCTTGAAATGATAGTCACTACATAGAACTGTCAGCATCAGTCGAAATGATGTTAGCAGGTAGGAAAGTAAATCCCACTACTAGAGCAAATCCATGTCAGTGACAGTCTTCAAGATGAAGCATGCGCTAGACTTACTGATTTTGGATAGTTGCAGACAGAGGGATAGTGGTGATACACCCATCAGAAGTTCCCACTACAGACCAATAGCCCATGCCAACCTGTGATCTGTGTCATGATGTTGCACAGTGAGTATTGCAATAAGCAGAGCATTTACAAAGTTAATGACCAAAGGTGCAAGAGAGGAAAGCAGGACCAATGTCGATATAGACCATTGCCAGTGCCCCTGAGTTCCTGAGCTGAGCGCGTATGCCCTCAGGGCGGAGAACACTGGGTGTATGGTGTCAATCAGCGCACAAGGCGAGGATAGTATGGGAACATGTACTCACGAGCCCATGGAAGATACTGAAGAAATTCTAGACCACTCCCTATATAGTAAAGTGCTATGCAGCTGACGGCTTTAAGTGAGTGAATGGCTGCAGGCCGATGTTGTCTGCATACACTTACCCCTCGAAACGAACATTGGATAAGTGCACTAGGTAAAAGCAGTAGGTATGCTCACCTTGGTTGTAGTGGGGTCTGGATAGGGTGCACCTAATGCAGCGAATACGAGGGATAAGTACCGGTTGGCGATGAACAGAATGGATGACCCGGTGATCGACCGCTTCCAGAAGAGTTTCATCTCACAGTCAAATGTGATGATATACTCGTAGGCGAGTAGACCTAGTAGTGCGCAGGAAAGATCAATTATGAACTTAAAGTGTAAACTGAGCAGGGTTACACATTATAGCAGTGACTGCATAGTCATCAAATTGACTAGTAGAACTCGTCAGAGATAGTTTGATGTTATCCACTCATTTGACCCACAGATATTTGTATTCCGCGATCAGTTGAGCAGTCTGTGAGTCGTCAGACATGGTTGTGCACCCGTGTGTGCGGACTAAGGCAAAGGATTTGTGGTTGAGGAAAGAGAGATGCAGGGATATATAAACATCCTGCCTATTGATGTGATGTTCCGCACACAAGTTTAATTGGTGCGTCTATCAGGTCTTCACTGAGACACCATCGCTTCTAATGAGTTCTAGACAACGGTCTCTATCCACCAGTTGTCTGACGAGAGAGATGTGGATCCCATCTCGTACCACGATGCAACAGCACATACTTCGTAACCACATCAATTGACAATATGCAGCGCTTTTGGCAGTGCATGTCTGCCGCTCCGAATGCAAGATGTTGAACATGATAGGGGCATTGACCCCGTACAGTATATTAGGATGTATTCAACTGCTATATCAGTACGGTACTAGAGGAGATGGACACTAGGGTGGACTTGCACGGAGGGGTCTCAAATGAAATGGTTCAGACAGAGCTTCTAAGTCTCTTCATTTCGTGGTTCATAATGCTAGTGCGAGCTAAGGAGCCTGTGCGAAGCTGAGACGACGTAAAGCAGGTCGAGAAGGTTGACGTCTTCATCAGACAGACCAGATACCAGTACTTGAGGTAACAGCCCCAGAGCCCGAAACCAGTACCTCCATGCCGCATTGGTAGATAGGTCTTGGATGACTCTGTTAATAATAGGCACATTCTTGAGTGACAAATGGGCGGGGCCGTGCTGCACCAGTGTAGTCAAGCTCGTAGCACAGGAAGCTGGAGATCATGTCTCCAGGAGACCTATGCCTCAGTGAGGTGTCGGCCTTACTGCGCATGTTTGGCATGTACTGCCAGGGTACTTCTGCATCTTTAGAACGACTTACTCAGACGTTTATGTACAGTTATGAGCGCATTGCCATCGCAGACTCGGAAGACATATGGAGTGTAATCGCGGGAACGAGCGCGATTGAAACTGGGAAGTGACTACAATCGCAACTTACCTGTCTTCCGGAGGATTCCAACAGTCTGATGATCAAGATCAAACCTTAGCCAGTGCGGTTCAGTATGTGAGAGAACACGGCCGAAATCATCTCAACCCCGCAGCTCTTCACAAGCGAGTTCGACATCTATCCTGCACCTGTCACTTCATGCTTGGTGGATCGCTGGGACGTCCAAGACTGGCAGCAGCGAGAGCATGCCTTAATTCAACCATGAGTACCTACTTCAGAGATAAAGTACTATAGAAACCGAATCCATATGCACGTATTCTCCTGAATCTCTCGACTCGGAATAAGTCTCAAGGGGCTCGCTCGATTCGCGGGTGTTACTCCGTTTGTGGCTAGAAGGACCCTTTCTTATGGACAAATGGACATATAATCCACACAAACCCATACGAAACCCACGCTGTGGATAGCGTATACTTTTCCTTAGGGTAAAAGCATGGCGTCCAATCACCTTCGGGGCTGTCACATTATATGAACGTTTGATCCCTGTAGTTCCAAAGGATCTTCTCGTAGCCGGCCACTTCCGTAAAGGTAAGACGCTTTGCAACCGTGTTTGCTTGCTCGGATATTTGAAAGTGTCTCGTGGCCTCTCATCCATGCCGCCGAGTCTCTCTGGTTCCCCGCGGGCCCTCGTGAAGCCACTGATAGCGGCACACTGGGGTCAGTACCATATCTCGCATCCAACCTTCCAAGAGCCTGCTCACACTCACAAAACGTCTATCAGAGCACAGGTATGCCAATTGGCAGGCTCAAGGAGATTCCGCCGGAGATCTGGCACGAGATCCTTTGCCATGCCTGCACGGATGGCGGCCCAACGGGGAGAGCTCTCGCCCTTACCTGCAAGTTCTTCCGTGATCAATCGCTCAACGTCCGCTTCAACTCCTTGTACTTTGACAAGACCAGCAGAGTGGTCGCCTTCCTGATCTCCCTGCAGATGCAGCCCAAGGAGTGCAAGCCGGTCATCCACCACATCCACTTCACGCCCACACTCTATACCGGCCACATCCAGCAGAGCCTACGCCACCTCATCGCACGATACCAACCAGATACGCCTGGTATCCTGCCATCGCTCTCTGCCAGCTTGACCATTGCCTTGCTCTCAGTCGCCACGCGGACTCTGCGTACACTCTGCCTGTTCCCAAGCGATGCTGAAGACGGCGCTCCGTTGCGCCCGTTCACCCAGCCCTTCCCGAATCTAGAAGAGCTCAGCGTATGGAACCACCCGCTTGCCGGACACGCACCTGTAGCTCCGGTGTCAAGTGGAGCTCATGTGGACGTGTCGGACACGTCGGGCTCGGAGCGCCATCGATATCTCTTCCCAGCCCTCAAGCGCGCCCACATCGTCCTCGGAGACGCGAGCATGCCTGCCAACCATCTGCTTCGCCGGCTGTCGACGTTTGTCTCGTCGGGGCTCACCCACCTCCGTCTGTCAGCGGTGACATACGTGGACGACGAGGTTCCTCAGATACTCGCGCAACTTGTGGGAGTGCCTGTCCCCGTGCCTCTGTATGTGCGGCTTCAGATGGGACTGGACGCCGGCAGTACAAGTTCAGGTGCCGTGGTGCCAAGGGAGGATGTGCCGTTTCCTCATCTGCGACATATCGTTGTCCACGCGATTCAGCCAAAGCATAACATCGCGGATCCCGGAGCCTTTTCAAGATGGGCGTCACTCCTGGGGCTGTTGAGGGAGCTCGAGAGGACATGTCGGCGGGTAAAGGGTATGAGCATGATTGTGCTGGAACGGAGTTGGATGCGCCAACTGTGCTGGGAGTTGCGATTGCACGAAGAGTGGCTGCAGAGGATGCAAGGGGGACGCGGGTGTTGGGTTGAAACTGTGGCTGAGGAGTCGGAGATGGAAGAAACTATGTATGCACCTAAGGACATTGAAGACGTCTGGGAGTAAATTCTCTCATACGTTGCGCTGGAGAGTACATGGGCACATAATGATCAGAATCATATGTATAATCTGTATGAAGCAAAATAAGTGAGTGAGTTGAACACAAGGTTCAAGTATTCTGAAAAATTCCCAAGGTGGCATTGGAGTGAGGTCGGTACACGGAATCCCCTAGTAAAAGGCGAGGGGATTGTTTGTTGTACCAACCTCTGCCACTATAACAAAAGGCGTACGCTACCGGTCGGGTATCGGAGTTTTGCATATCGCTGCTTCTGCGGGTGTCAGGTGTATTCGGCGCCCAGGAGTCGAAATTTGCATCCTTATAAGCCAAAGGATCGTGCGCCATAGAGGTGGGGAGGCCATCCCTGGAGTGGATGTGAGTATATATCAATGATGGTAGACACCGAGGTAGTCAGGGAAAAGATATGAGCCTCTTCAAGATCGCGTCTCGCCGGGTAGATATACGACGCGTCATGATCATGTGACCGTGATTTTTGCACCAATCGATTCGTCGAGTCAGGTCTCGCTTTTCTCTCCACATCCACACATACGCTCTCGATATATCAGCTCGTGCTCTCGCTCTACCCTCCAGCCATTGCACTCGAGCCTACGCACGATGGCGGCGGAAGGAAAAGGCGTCCTGTTCAAGGCCGACTCCATCGCGGAGACGTTCCGCTCCGAGATCAAGTCTGCTCTTGCGACAGCTCCGCGACCGCCCAAGTTGGTCGGCATACTGGCCACGACTGCGGCCCCGAGCAAGTTTTATGCCGAGTTCACGAAGAAGCAGTGCGATGCGCTTGGTGTGGAGTTCGTTCTCCGCAAGACTGGCGCTGCGGCGGACGAGTCACTCGCGCCTGGAGAGGGTGTCGAGGAGGCTATTATTGAGGCCAATGAGGACGACGATGTGGACGGAATTATGGTGTGTGGTGAATGTTGCCAAGTCAGGTCCATGACTTTATGCACCACACCGTATCATAGGTCTACTACCCTATCTTCGGCGTGCAGCAAGTGCATCTCCTTAGGTCCTCTTGTATTGAAACCAGCTAATTCTCTCGTTCCTCAGGACCACTACCTGCAGCAGGTTGAGCTACCACCAGCCCGGTCGTCTCGGAGCTCTGCTCTGACTTATATGCGTACTAGATCGTGTCCCCTTTCAAGGACGTAGAGGGCCTCCACTTCAAGTTCCACTATAACTTATACCATAAGTGCGCGTCTTTCCTTCGTGACTTCGTCAGCCTACTCTACGCTCGTCCGATGCTCATGTCACCGTCACCATCACTTCAGCATCCGTTTCTTGGAGCCGAAGACGCTCGCATCCTCACTTCCGACAGCGTCCGGCAACAATGCGCCGCCTGCGGTGAACGATCAGCCTCCACCAGGCTGCGTCAAATCTATCCTGCCCTGCACGCCACTCGCTATCGTAAAATGCTTAGAGTACATCGGCGTGTACAATAAGATCCTCCCATACGGAGACAGGGCGTACGGCAAGACGATAGCCGTCATCAACAGGTGCGTAGCACCTCACTTAACACATGGAACAGGGTCCTCGGGCTCGGGACTCAATCTCCCGTGCATGCTGACTGACACACAAACCAACGCAGGTCAGAAGTCGTCGGCCGGCCGCTCGCAGCGCTCCTCGCGAACGACGGCGCACGCGTCTTCTCCGTTGACATAGACTCGATCCAAGAATACACCAAGCGGCCCAAGCATACCGGCACGGAGACGACGCAGGAGCGCAAATTCCACCCGCGGCACATCGTGCACCCGACGGCGCTCTCGTTGCAGGAGGTGCTCGGGCTGTCGGACGTCGTCGTATCGGCAGTGCCGAGCTCCGAGTACAAGGTGAAGACGGCGTGGCTGAAGGACGGCTGTGTCTGCCTGAACGTCGCTGCAGATAAAAATTTTGAGGCTGACGTGAGGGAGAAGGTGCGTCGGAAACTCGGAATAGACAGTGGATGGTGGTCCAGTAATTGTGGTTTACTGATGTGCTGCGCATGTCTGTGCAGGCTTCGCTGTATCTCCCCACTGTCGGCAAAGTTACAATTATGATGCTGCTGAGGAATTTGTGAGCACCCACCGAATTTCCGCTCGGCGAGGCTTGACCTTGCTTGCTGACGCTTTTGGCACGTACAGACTGCGGCTGCAGGAATACCGACAAATCATACGTGACTCACCTTCGTCGTAAAGCCGCGTAATAACTGCCTTCGGCCGATACTAGGTATGCGTATGCAGGTGCGATAAATGACGTAGAGGTAGATGCAGTGCGAGAACAGATGTGTACCATTTGCTGTAGCAAAATCCCAATTACCCGGCGAAAAGCCCTTGTATTACCTTGTACGCGATGCATGTGGTGTGGTATGAAGACATTGTAAGTGATGCACGGGACATCCGGACGGATGGATGGAAAGAGGCAAGCAGGACATTCGTGCATCGTAAAGGCAGAGAGCTAGGTAATGGGAGCCACATATATGTGGTAACCGTGTCTACTAGTCCGAATAGATAGCGGGGTGAGGACGAGGAAGGAATGAGGCCGAGGTGTGGACGGCGACGTCATAGCCTTGAATCTACTTCGCTGATGTTGATTGGTGGTACATTTTCCCGAGTCGGCGTCGAGAAGCCCGAAGAAGGGAAGGAGGGTGTGATGGGCGTGCCAACCCCAGATGGGTCGTCCGGCACCATGAAGCGCACGCGATAGCGGTGGAACTAGAAACGATGACACTGTTAGTCAAGGAATGCCGGACAAGGGTAAGGACGAGGGAAATTCCTCACAAATGGCAACTTCGGGAGGAGAACGAAGATTAGTGCGGAGAGGTTGATCGCGAAAAGCCACGGGTCGTAATGTGTGTAATGTGTCGATGCGAGGAATCTTGAGAAACGAACTTGAATGGATGAATATCTCCAAGCAAAGGATAGAACACGCACAGTGTTATGGGTACTATGAAGAGCCATTTCTTCGCGGGAGTATACTGGGCACCCTCGTCGATCTGTTCCCACAGAGTGAGGTTGTCGTACACGCCTCCGTGAAGGTCAGAGTGAAAGGGGATCCCGGTGACATAGTGGAACATAAGATATGAGAACTGAGATAGACTTGATTGAGTATTCTTTGTGGGCCATCAGGCTAGGAATGCGGCACACTCACCCCAAGGTAGAGCAGGTTGACTAGCGTCCAGCTGATATCCTGGCGCATGCCAGGAATAGTGTCAATGATGACCTTCCCGGTGAAGATAAGGACGGGATGAATGAGCCATGCGCCTGGAGATTGGTTGGGCGCCCTCCGTCAGTCGAGTGCGGGGCAGGGGCAATCCAGGTAGAGGTAGACATACCTTTGCGATTCACCCACTCCGCATTGAGGTTCTCATACACGCCCAGGTCTAAAGCATCCGTCTGAGACTGCTCGCCGACCTTCTCGACCTTGACGATGCTGCTACTGCGTTCACGCCCTGTGCGGACGGACAATCCGGGACTTGAAGACTTTCTGGGGCTTACTGTCGACGACTTTGCTGGAGAGGCCATTGGGGGCCAGCGAGGGCGACTCAGGACGACTGAGAGACGACGGACGGAAGGGGAGGTCGAAGAAAGATGGGGCGATATATGAATATATGGATGGCTCGGCGGAGACTGAAGATGTTGTCGTGGCCTTAGTTAACGGCGGCGACACTGGCCTAGTGGTACCACGCTTAGGCGCCCATAACGTGTGCTCCGGGAGCGCCCAAGCCTAGTACGATGTCATCTGGGTCCGAGGCACAACTGAACATTCTTCGACTTCCCAGGATACCCCGCGTCCGTCAGCTCTCGAGTCTCCGTCTAGTCCTCGTCGTCCTTGTTTTTCCTGTATCCTTATTGCTTACTTGCTTTGCTATCTGTCGCCACCGAATGTCGCCGTGAACATGGTTCTCTTGCAGTGGTGTACGCTTGAGCCCTCGGAACAGGGTGGTCTGGCCGCCATCCGGTTCTCTGCTCCAGTACGCGTCCAGTCTATCCGGATATTTCCTACGGACGCGAGGCCCTTCTCGCAAAGTCCAGATATTATCAGGTATGTTGCCCATCCGTAGCATCGGGTCGCCTGCGCTCGCTGAAGACAGTTCGCGGTAGTCGAACGGAGCCCGAGGCGTTCTTCCTAGACATATACTTCAATGCGCATCCTGTCAGCAGTACAAATGCGAAGGACAAACCGAAGCCATCCAACGCTCTTGTACCAACCTCTATCGCTTATTCCGGTGGCCAGAGAGACTTTGCGGTCAATATGGGCTTGGAGGTGTGTGGTAGTGAGCCCATGGCTACCGGATCTCGCTGACGCGTCATTGTAGTATGCTACACGTCTGATGATCGTGAAGGGCGCATTTGAGTTCGTGTCCATGGCTATCTATGGAGACGTCGTCTCGGATATCCCTACCGTGCCAACACGCTATGAACCACGTCCCTTGCCCTCCGTCAGCCCAGTACCCCTCGCACCAGCACTGGACCCTGCCAACGCGCGTGATCCCACACAGCTAGCACGTCAAGTGCTCAAACTCATTCCGGACGCCCCGGAGCTCGAGCTTGTCATTCGTCTGGTATTCTGCTTGAAGCCCTCAAATGACGACTGGGATCTGCCTGAGTTTCCGTATCTGCATCCTGACCTCGACGAGGACGTGGATGAATTTGATATCGAGAAAGCTGTTAGGCTCACTACTCGTCCGGTTCCTGACAATGTCTCATCTGAGACAGTGTCCCGGTTTGCAGAGAGGGTCGCGCGTTCTCTGAATCTGAAGGCAAGCGGAACCGGCTTCACTTGCACTCGGTTGCTGCTTGTTGACATCTGATAAGCAGGAGAGAGAAAGTAGCCAAGCATATTCGGTCGCAGGACTGTTATGCCACGCAGCATGCCAGCATCCTATCGTGTCTAGGACTCTATTGGTATGTACACCGTGCTCTGAGTTGTGCGGTTGACTCATGAGTCTCATAGGATGCCATTGACTTGTCACAAGTCTTCGACCAGGCAACTCTTGAGGATGAGACGACGCTCTTGAGGTTGCGTTATGCAGCCTCAAATGTGGATATCGCAAATCGTCTGAACTTGGAGTGGTTCCACCGCATCCTGGAGTCAATATCAAGCGACCCCAACAACCAGCGTGAGATCCGGACTGCAGCTCAACAACTTGGAGCCAGGATTCGTGGATGGGAGATCTTAGAAGATACCTTCACGAATACGCAAGGTGACTTCATTGCTGCCGCCAGTGTTCTCAGAGACATAGGGACCGAGGAACAATCATTTGGCATCTGGTTAGAGTCGATGATCACTCATGACGATGTGGTCTTGAGTCTTGCCGAGAATCCGGTCTTGCCAGTGACGCTACCTCATCTATTGTCTCACAGACAATCGGGCGCCCCTTCTCAGGACGAGTTCATCGCATTTGTGAGGGCATTCCTTGGAGTCGCCAGCGTCATGGCAGTGTATTCGTGGTCCGACAGTCTGCCTGACGAACGCTGTCGTGCAAGGATACTAGCAATGCTGCGTCTTTGGCAGGACACAGATGGCTATCGGGAGGTGCGAGGAATAGTACGAACTGTGCAAAAGAAATCTCACTGGTTCTTCTAGATCGTGAACCACCTGCTGTTGCTGCGTCAGATGACATTCCGTCTGGAATGCATGACGGACAACGACCCACCCACACAGTCCGGTATCGACGCAGAACACCTACTTGCCGGTCTTGCGAAGAATCCTCGCGCTTTCCTCCGATCTAACTTCGTCAAGTGTGTCCTGAACATCGGCACGTCGACCTCGCATATCACTGACGACGATCGTGCGGCCATTCGTCAGGCGGCTTTTGTAGTCGATGATGGGTTTGCTGGAGCAGTTGACGAGTTACGACGGCCAGTAGAACGCCCACCTACATTTGGCAGCCTGCGCACTCTCCGCGTCGCGCTCGCATACATCGAGAGGGAGCTGGATGAAGACGACGAAGCCCAAGTGCTCAGCGACTTCTGGACAGACGCAAGCTGTAGCTTGATTACTGTGCTGTGCGACCTGCTTGGTCCCGTAGTGGAGGAGATTCGCAACCAGTTCGCCCTCTACCACCCACCTCCTCGGGTACAACAGGACGTGATGGCCCAACTGTTCTCAACCGCGGACGACATCCTGCGGTTACTGCTGCGATTCATACCAATATTCCCCCTCCTCTCCCGACTCCAAGGCGCACTCACTACGCATGCTGCCAACGTGTTCGCGTGCGCCGATGCGGCCGACATGTTGTACTCGCAGTCTGGCCAGCCTCCTGTTGCAGCCCGCAGTGCCTCACAGGCGTGCATTGACATCGTACGCGCTCTCTCTGAGCAAAAGGCGGTGTCTGGTGGGAGGCCTGGAGCCCAAGTCGTGCTCCGCATGCTTCTACAACATGGTCTACACAGCGACGGGCTTGACCCCACGCACCATCTGCTCCAGGTGTTCTGCCTGATCAACTATGTATTGCCGACGCAAGACTCTCCCGAGGAGCAGAAGACGCTATGGATCCAGCGCGCCGTGCCGACGGTGCTTAAGGAACTGTCGGCATTCTGCCGTGCACTAGATACCGAGAATAAGGTCCACTTCGTCAGTCAGCTGGTCGAGCTGGATCAAGGAGCGACGGGAGTTGGAGAGTGGCTGTTGTTAGAGGAAGTGAAAGATGTCGCGCAAGCGGCCGAATCTCTGCGGGACGAGTCACTCCCCGAGCCCAAGCGGCGCATCGCACAAAGCCACATCGCGCTCTTCTTCAGGTTCCTTGCGGATCTCCTCCAAGGATCGAATGCAAGCTGGGTGGTCGATGGCCTCGCCAGTACGGAGGACGGGCCTCGCCAGTTCGCGAATTCCCTGTTCACTTTGCTTGACCTCCATCTGTGCCCGCCGCATTTTGGTGGGGTCGCGGAGAAGATCGCGGAGACTTATGAAGTGTTCGACAACGAGATGCGCTACGCTCTGGTCGCTACCTTGTGGAGGTCTTTGCAGGCCCCGGAGCTCACGAGCAGTCGGATAGAACGACGGCTCGAACGATCGGTCGCCATTCTCGCTACAATCACACCATCGTACCTCGATCCTTCCAAAGTCACGTCAGAAGTCGGACGACTTTTTGTAGATCTCGCACAACATCCCGTGTCCCTCGAAGGGGACGCCTCGCAATCCCTTGTATCCCTCCTGCAATGGATGACGAAGACTGCGACAACGATCCCACGAATGGCAGAATTCAACACAATCTCTCTGGACCAATTCACCACCTTCCGGAACCGCCTCTCCTCCACCCTAGCCACCGACTCGGCAAAGCGCCTCGACTCCCTCTCGCGCGAGCTCTTCTTCGGCAGCGGCTCCAGCAGTTCTCCGCCCCAAATCTCTGACCTCTCCGACTCCGCGGAGCTCTCCCTGCATGCCATCGAGGACCTCCTGCGGCAGCACACCCCCACGCCGTCGACGCCGCCGCGGCGGGTGCTGAACCAAGACCTCTTCGGGCTGGTGACGATCTCGCCTCCGACGCTGCTGCGCTCCCCGGCGACGACGGGGCTGACGAAGACGTATTCGAACAACGACTTCAGGCAGCTCCGCCAGTCCGCCGCGCGCGCCAACACAAGCAGGCTCCCGAGCATGCATGTGGACGTAGGTGTAGCCCCCGCCCCGATGGCCGTGTGATCCGCTCTCTGGACCACCGGCCGCTGTTGTGTGTACCGTACAACTCTTTTACTGATCAATTGCTCTTTTTTTTGGCTCGCCGCGTGCTGTTTTGTTTGGTGCTGCAGGATTTCGAGAATGCGAGCGCGGGCGCGGGCCCCGCGAGCCAGGCGTCGCCTACGTTAGACCCGCTGAATATGCACACTGCGCAGACGTTAGGAGTGCCGGGAGTGCCGGGAGTGGGAGGCATGCTCAACGTGCCTGTCGGGATGCAGTTCCCCGCCGTCGTCCCGGATACGTTCCAGCAGCTTGGCCCTGCGTTCAGCCCGATGTGAGCCCTTCGAATTCGTGAGGAAAGCAAGGTCGACACATGCAGTGCCCAGTGCCCAGATTCGCCTCGCAGCGGAGTAGATGCCGTCCACCATCTAGCAGGATGATCGCGCGATGGTTGTACGGGAAGATTTCTGCCACGGACATACGTGGGCCCCACTGACTATCATGCATCCATGCCCAATCTACCGCCCGGCCGCATGTATTGTTCCACACCCCAAGGACTTGTGCAAGAGTGATCCATATCCTTAGCAATTGCCACTTCGTTTCATTCTCCCTTCCCCTCTATAGACTACCAGACCCTTCAGGACTATTTCGGATTTATGTACTCATGATGTATCGCTATCTGCTGTATCCGAGTATCTCAGTTCTGTTGTTGTACCCTCCTTCTGTAGCACCGTACGCGTACTGTCCAGCTATACTGACTTCGTTTTCGAGCGTTCGCACACATGTTTGACTCAAACCTAGATCTACTGCCATTTACCGTCGTCTCAGATCATTACGACACAAAGGAGGTACAGTACTAACACAAACGAAAGATGGGGGGGTGAGTGAATTTGAAAAGGTCCTGATCACTCAACAAACCAGCCTCAACCCTACATTCCAGATCCCGACCTCGCCCGTCACGCGTCATGCATGCATGCAATCACGTCGGATGGGGCACTCGCCGCCGCACATGCGACGGGTGCAAATTCGGATAGCGGGGGATCAAGTCGTCGCGCGAGCGGAAGTACCTATCCATCTCCGACGCGTCGAACTCGGACGGGGGCGCAGGCGACCCGGGGCGCGAGGACGGCGCACTGTCCGCGTAGTCGTCCAGCATCGGGTCGAAGCCCCTGCCCATGAACATCTCCCTGCCCTTCCCCTTCCCCTGGTCCACGTTCGCTTTGTTCGAGGACCCGAGCCGGTGCAGCCGCTTCCGCCGCGCCTTGACGGGCTGGCGCTCGACGCTGGACGTGGGGCCGGACGAGCCGGCGTCGCGCGGGGGGACCGAGCGGACGGTGAAGTGCTCGAGCGTGCGCGTGTACGGCGAGAGGGTGTGGTTCGAGTGCGAGAGCGTCGACAGTTTCGAGATGCTGCCGTTCAGCGTCGGCCTCAGGACGATCTTCGGGTCCACATGGTGGCCGTGGTGGCCGTGGTCTGGGTCGAACGAGGAGGTGGCAGAGAACGTGTCGAGGTTGGATGACGTCGTGGAGAGCCGGCGGGGGCGTGTGATGCGCACAGACGTCTCTTCGTCTGGAGGTGGGGGTGTCGGAACGGAGTGCGTCATGTCGCTAGAGCGTGAGGGCTGGGTTTGTAGGCTCGAGGGACTGCTGGGGCGGCGGAAGGGAGAGTGGTCGAGGGAGGGGACGGGCGGGATCGATTGGGTCCGCCTCAATGGGATTTCGGAGTAAGGGGGCTGTGAGTAGAGGTGAGCTTCGGGTATGGACTCATACAGAGGCGTCATGCCTGCGAAATACGGATTATATAGAGAATCGGGGCGTGAAGGAGAGCGCATCGACGCGACGGATGGAGGTCTTGAAGTCGACGGACCTGGACCTGATCTGCAAGTCGGCGGCGGGATGTCGTCAACCTCGCCGTCGGGTGAGACATGGATCTGCGACTGCGAGTGATAGACTCGCGGCCGAGTGATTGTCCCGCCGCCAACTGCAGGGACAGTCTCGTATTCTGTGACGTCGCCGACTTCGGATACCGACGGGCCGATGTTTCCGCCATCGGACAAGAAATCCTCCCATGGGTCGAACGAGCCAGTTTCGTCATACGCGTCCTCGACCTCACTTGTCTCCTCCGCGAGGTCCGCAAGGCCCTTATTTCGCGCAAAGAGGCTGCGAAGACTGTTGAAGGTGCTTTTCGAGGGCGCGCCTTCTGGGCGCAGGCCGTACGTCGGGTCGTAGTTCTCGATCTCGGGAAATGACGTCGGTCCGTCGTAGTGGTGATGGTGATCGTGATGATAGTGGCTTACACTTGTGGACGGTGCGCGGGACGTGGAGACGAAAGAGGCTGCGGGTCGTTTGCCTACGCTAGACATTGACCGTGCGGATGGAGAACGGGGACGTGTGAGGGGGGCAGCGGAAGCGGGGCGGCGCGCGAGGGGTGAGACGCCGACGGGAGGCATTCGAGGTATTCGTGTAGAGACACCTGGACTGGACGCGGTATCGTAACTACGTGAGCGTGACGGCACAACAGGATTTTTCGAGAGGTATGGAGCTTCCACTTTGGCTTTGACCCATTGCTGGCTGAGACGGTGAATGATGCCGGGTAAGTCCTCACGGAACATCTGGCGTAGCTGGCCCTCGATCTCGCGCTGGATGAATTTCTGAATGACCGCGATGGAGTCAAAAGTACTGTTGATATCAACATTCTGCAGGGGATCGGTCTTGAAGACGAGGGTAATGCCCTTTTGACGCGAGACAACGAGAACGACATAAGAGTTGAGGCGGAAATGGGAGAGGCGGAGAAGCATGGGTACGACGAGGGGATGACTGGCAGCGAGCATCCCGCGTGACCCACCCATGAGATGTATATCGGGTTGCTTGTGGTTCAGAGGATTGGCCTGGATAGCACAGGGGTTGTAGTGCAGGATGTGAGTAAGCTATATGCGATAACGCACCTGGACCTTGGTCCTCAAAACAATATGTGCGTCCCCGGCATATGTCAGGCGAAAAATGCCGCGAAATTGGTCCATTGTCAGCTCGCCGATATCACGTATCTCAAGCTCTGGAGGCTAGCGTGGGCGCATGCAAGGTCAGGCTGACAGGACAATGTATAACCGAACGAGACATACCTGAGTGCCCATCTCCAGCTCTACGACCTCAATCCTATCTGCTATGACCGGGGGCTTGTTGCCCTTGTTGAGGGCAGACTCGAGCATCTGGATGGCATTGGTGTGGAATTGGTCGGAGAAGCGAGGCCACTTGAAGGTGAATGACATGGAGGAGTGAGTAGTAGTTCGGTACTAAGCATAAGGACAGGGAAATTGGTCTAGACGGAGTCTTCGAGTTCAAACAAGCAGGCGACGTCTAGTCTAGTGTAGGTCTGCAGTCGTATCGCCGCCAGTACAAGAGCGAGCAGGAGATTCAGATGAAAAGAGGCTGAGGGGATGGTGCGAGGGCAGCGGGTGACATGCTGGAGCGGAGAAGACTGAGGCTTGCGAACCTCGGCGGCACCGAAATGAGTTTCGCCGGCTGGCCGTCTGCAAGCTTCAGGATCGTCGTGGCCATCCTCGCAGCCTGGACGCGTATACGCGCGGCATTTCGTTCGATTCTGGTGTATTTGTGAGTCCGCGAGAGAGCGCAATCTCGTGCAACGCCTCGAGGAAGGCCGGATCCATCTCTTCGACGCGATCCGGTCTGCCAGAACCGGGCGCCTATGTACCGAGAAATGCAATCGTAGATGGCTTGTTTACGCCTGTTGTCCGAGTCCTCCTCCGTCCCTCAATTTCGCGTTTTCTTGCCCTGCGCGAGCACCGATTCCAAAATGGCCGTAACAGACTCAATATCCATCTTTGCAGAGGGCACCTTCGAGGAGCAGGTGCGTTTGCCGCGACGTGTGCAGCCACTTGCTTGACCGAGATATCTCGACTAGATCCTCGAGCTTGTAAATTATTTGGCGCGTGCTCTACCCGAGGATGGTCGACCAGCCTACGTCCAACCCTTTGAGCAATCCCTCGCCACTCCGGAGGGACAGAAACCCATAGAAGAGGATGAGGAGCGGAGGCGAAAAGTACTAGGGGAGGTGTTGGATGAGGTCAAGGGACTGGGAGAGGGTTCGGAGAAAGGTATGTCCTCCAATATTTCCTTGCAATTCAAAAGCCTTTAACCATCCACTACACAGAGATCGAGGGCTTCTACAACCTCTTATTCTCACATTTCCTCGCCCTCTACCCGATCGATGCTCCAGAAACCCGTTCATATCTTGACAAACTACTCACCGCCATCTCTTCGTCCTCCGATCACAGCGCGACAAAATACCGGATGTATGCCTACTATTCATATACATAATCCCATGCTTATCGACAGTTGTGCTCATCATTCTTGCACAGATTGTCAAACCTCTTCAATGCCATCCCTCGACGGTCAGCATTGCGGTTATCCGTACACAAGACCCTCCTAGAGCTCGCGAGCACGAACGATGAACTCGACCTGCTCGGAATCACCCAGTCAGAAGTCGACAAATGGCTCACCGAATGGGACATCTCGCCGGAGGAGAAGAGCGCATACCTCAAGCTCCTCGTCGACGTCTACCAAAAAGCCGCAGAACCGTCCGTCCTCTCCCTTCCGAAATTTCTCGTCACGACAGACCCTGATCCATATTCATATTGCATACAGCACTACCTCGTTCCAATACCAACTCGCATACATTCGCTCACTACCGCCCTCATCTGCGCAAAACGCAGCGATCGATGCAGTCGCCGCCGCTTTCCGTCTCCCCTCATTCTTCGACTTCGACTCCCTCTTCCGCCTCGACGCCGTCGTCGCCGCAAAGGACCACGAGCTCTTCTCCTTACTCCAAATCTTCCTGAACGACGGCCTCGCACAGTATAAGGCATGGGCCGAGAGCCATTCTGACGCGATCGCCAAGTACGGTGCGTACTGTCTGTTTGCTTCCGCCTTGTAAAAAAATGATAGCTGACGGCTGCCCCGACGGACAGAGCTGGACAACGCGCAACTCGAGCGCAAGATCCGCCTGCTCACACTCGCCACGCTCGCGTTCCAGAACATCGGCCGCGACGTCCCCTACTCCGCGATCGCCACCACACTCCAGGTCGAGCCCACGCAGGTCGAGTCCTGGGTTATCGACGGTACGTCTCCCCTCACCCTCTTCCTCACAGAAAGAGCTTTGACTAAGCCCACCCTCTACCACCAGTCATCCGCGCAGGCCTCGTCTCCGGCAAGCTCTCGCAGACCGCGCAGACCCTGCACGTGAACCGCGCGACCGCACGCGCGTTCGAGCGCGAGCAGTGGGAGCTCCTCGAGAAGCGGCTGCAGGCGTGGAAGGTCGGCCTCGCCGGCGTCCTCGAGGTTGTCTCTGCCACCCGCAAGAAGAGTGGGACAAGCGCGAGTGCACCTGCTGCTGCTGGTACTGCACCGGCTGCGGCTGTGGATGCTGACGCCGCTGCGGGTGCGAACGCTGCT
Organism: Fomes fomentarius; assembly: GCA_022606135.1. Lineage (NCBI taxonomy): Eukaryota > Fungi > Basidiomycota > Agaricomycetes > Polyporales > Polyporaceae > Fomes > Fomes fomentarius. The sequence goes on along the minus strand of JABYQN010000013.1, from coordinate 858,777 downwards.
GCTCCTGGGGGAATTGAGACCCCTACGGCGACTGTACAGGCTGCTGTTGCATGAGCGGCGGGTTCTGTAATCTTGGTACGCATCGCACATATCGGACGAGCAGTGGGACGATGGGGTGCGGGAGCCTGTGTAAAATCTACGCGTGCTAGCATGTGGTAGACGTGTTGTATCCTGACAGAGACAGTGTAGCAATTGCAAAGCGGTGCGAGTGCGGTGTAGGTCTATAAATGCGGGACCGGAATTGTGGATGTGGTACGTGTGCGATGATGCGGGGTATGCAAGTTATTCTACGGTCTAGACTCTAGAGGTCTCAGTGTACCTGAGTTCTACCATTCTCCGTCGAAGCCAATGAAACCTATTATAGTTGAGGACATTTAGAGAACAGTCAGAGAATAGCGGAGAGTGGATCAGGCAAAGGACTGACCAGTCAACAGGAAGATCGGGAAGAAGCGCTTCTTCTCCAGTGTCGAACACCAGTTCCACGCGCTCGTAAGGCGGCCGTCGATGCACGATCCTATTCGTCGGTTCATTCAGATGAAGTAGTAGCAGAAGGAAAGCGAACGGGGATACATACCTGCATCGAAGTAGTTGCCCGCCCCAGACCCGTCGAACCCGTGCCTGAAGAAGTCAGCGAGGATGTCGCGCGAGAGCCCCTCGGGCGAGCCCCACTCGTCGTCGATGTACGAGCGTAGCGCAGGTTTCTCTGCGAGTTGAGGGATCTGCGAGAGCGTGTTGCAGATCGGGAGGAGGATGCGGTACACTTGCGAGTACTTGTCTGTCAAGAAACGAGGAGCGGATGAGCAGACCGGCCTACCGGCTGCGTATCTGAGGGTCAAAGGCTTACCGATGAACATGAGTGCGTTGGGGACATTGTGGTCGCCCATGTGGATGACCGAGGAGCCGACCCAGGCCCCTATGCTCCGTTGTGCGCGGTTGAGAATCGCATGCATCATGCGCGAGGTCTTGGGTGCTGCTTGAACGCGGTTCAGGCCCTGGCCGGTGTCGCGCAGGCGGTAGGGCACGTTCTCGTTCAGCAAATCCGACTCCGCAAGCGTCCATAGGTGGAACATATCTACCGTAACGCACATCAGCGGCAGGAACGTCAAGACATGTGTTGTATGTAACTGACCATGCAGAATTTCGCGCCATAAAGTCAGACTCTGCAGCACATACGCGTACTGCTTCTGGTGGTCGTGTGTAAGCCGTGCGCCGCCCTTGCCCATCTTGATCGCAAGGCTGCTCTTCGAGTCCTTCGGCTGCGTAGGGTGGAAGTACTGCTTCAGATACGCGATCATGCGCTCGCACGGGTCGCGGTTCGTCCGCAGGAACGCGTGGTTGTCGCCGATCGAGTAGATGCACTGCCGGACGTGCTCCTGCGAGAGCCCCGGCCGCGCGTACTTGCTCGAGAGCGTCTCGAGGGCACGCTCCTTGCTCTTGATGTCCTTCTGGATGTCTCGGCGCGAGCGCCCCTCGGAGTAGATCTCCTTGGTCGCAATTGAGATGAGGTCGTCCCGGAGAAGGTCGAGTGCTTCGTGCTTCTCGAGGATGCCGTAGACGCTCTTGATGGGCTTCACGCAGTCGAAGTTGAGCAGGTCCTTCACTTCAGGTGTTTGGCTGTCCTACGAGATGGGTGAGCAGGTGGTGCGCGGTCGGATGCGGAGACTGACCTGCAAGATGTAGATCAACTTGCCGTATGTTGACCGCATCTTGTCGGGGTTCATGATCTTATGCCGTCGACCGAGCTCAAAGATAGTCTGGTAGAACTCTTCGTTCGCCGCAAAGTCACGGTCCTGGAAGAGCTCTTGACCACGGTTGTAATTTTGGGACAGCATAAGGCCGGACAAGATAGCACAGAGCTCGCGAATTTGCTGCACGATGCGCTTCGCCTTCGAGAGGCCGAAGCCGATCGTGTCGATCTTGTCCGTGTATTCGGACACGTTGAGTGCAGCTTCGAGCAGTCGGAGTAATTTCCGCTCCTCGAGCGTGAGGCGCATGGGGATGAACTTCGCGCGTTCGATGAACCACTCGCCGACAGACGAGCCCGGGGTCGGTTGGGAAGAGAGGGCAATGTCCATCTTGGACGATGCAGCTTCTTTTGCGGCACGCTCCAGCTCCTCATCCGAGTCTGCGGCTGGGTCGTCCACATGCATCTAAGCCGTCCCGCACATGAATACATGCCAGCTAGATGAGAAACGAAGGATTGGCGTACCTCTTCCCCGTTCTCCGCGTGGCCATTTTGGGTTACTGCGCCATTTCCATCAACCTTTGCCTTCTTCTCCTGCGGTCCGGAGAGAGATTTCGTAGCGTGACGCTTGCGGCTACCCTTCCGGTGCTGTGCGGCGAAACAGACCTCACAGAAGTTGTCCGAACAGGTCTCACAGAACACCTGTGCGGGCTGATCTGGAGACTCCGGATATTCGCATTGAGCCTCTCCATCGCTGCACTCCGCTCACGCACCCTCGCATTCCACGCAAAAACCCTGTGTGACCTGCTGCTGTCCGGTGTCCTCCTCGTCCCATCCACCTGCGGCAGTCGGCGGGTGCTCGACATTTTCGTGGTCCGCGCCAAGGATGTTTTCTAGCGAATAGGCATGCTTGGAAGATCCGGCGGCCTCGGTGGTCGAGTCGCCAGACGACATTTAGGAAGGAGGTTGAAGGGAAACAAACAAAAATTGTGGCTGAGCGTGACGGTTCACAATTGTCACTTTACATTTTCAATTAAGTTAACCTTTCTCCCTCAACCTGAAAATAAGCTCACTTAAGTTAACTTTACACCACCATTGATTCTCCTTCTCACTTTGTCACCAGGCTTGCCGTCCTATAGCCACTGGAACGGACGTATATATCGTTTCCTTCACTCAGAAACCATACATAGAACTTGCTCAGTTTCACAAGGATCAATTCACAGGAGAATCATTGATCCTCAAAGTTTCAGACACAGTCTTCATCGCCTGCGTCGTGCGTGGACGTGCTGCGCACCCACGGAGTCAAATTCAACGAACCTCGGTCACACTGCCCGAGTCTCATTCAGATCCTGCGCGTACTCGGCGCGCACACTGCGTGTTCTCAGGATCGACCATCACCCTCAGGCATCAGGCCTCGGCCACGCGCATAATGAGCCAAACCGTGCGGGCATGCTATCCCGAACCCGAGGTTCGCTATCATTCGATTCTTTCTCTCCCGTAACTCACACAAGCGCAGTAGAATAATGCCAAATACGACATTTCTTTTGTCTTAACTGGGGAAGAAGGTAGCGAATGTGCATGGAGAATAGCGTTCCTGACAGATTAACGCAAACGGCGCGGTGTCGGCTTTCCGATACTTGAACTTCTCGTCTACCCTCCCACCTCTGAAAGTTCCCCCATCTTACCCCCAAACCTCTCCGACTGGGCCTTCGTCTCATGGCTGTGCAGCATAACCCACCTTCCGCCTGTATTCAAGACCTGGCAGTGGAGCTGTTGGAGCGTATTTTCTCCTACGCGTGCAGCGACGGTGGCTACACAGGACGGTCGCTATCCCTGGTTTCCAGACTCGTTCGCGAGGTGGTGCAGTCCATCCGCTTCCGCTCAGTAGCCTTGGCTGGTTGCACGCAAATCCAGTCTTTCCTGGTATGTCTGGAAAAGGAACGTCTGCGGGCCCACTCTCTACCCGCTGTCTATCACTTGTTCCTCTCCACATGGGCGGACGGACAGGAGGTGGTCATGGTCCGGAATGGCCATGCTTCTCAGCGGAACCATCCCCATTGTTACCAGCCGGCGACCTTCGCTGTCACTTCGCAGTGGTGCGCTTGGATGACACTCCAGGAGGCCATGGATAAGAAGTTCTCCCAGCTTCTGCCACGTCTGTTACAGATGGTCGCAGCCGACCTTCGAACTCTATCGATCGTCCATTCATGGGAATTCGGTGCAATCCAGCTTCCCCCGACCTTCCCATCCCTGAGAGATCTTACGTTCTGCGGGCCGCCCCCAAACTTCCCTGGATGGTGTACCGAAGTGCTCGCTCCCCCTCCTCCATGCTTCCCGTCGCTGCAGCACCTCCACCTCGTCCGTTGGAAAGTCTCTATCGTCTTTTGGGTGTATCATGCGCCCAAAACGAATTACCTCCGATTATCGGACCTGAGTTCGTCGGCGAACATGCTCGCTAGTGAACTGCAGTGCACTCTCGGACTGTTAGGTACGTGTATATGCACGTGTTCTGGAGTATACACGTGTTAACGGCATCTGAACGTTCGTCATCGTCAATTCAGACCCAACTACCCCGCGGAGCACTCGGCGATTTCTGCGACATGTCCGGTTGCAGACGTGTCTGCCGCAAGGAACCTGCGGGAAAGTCACGGACATCGAGTGGCATAGCTCGTTCATATGGCAGCTGAAGAAGATGCAGACCTGCACTGACGTCCAGCTGGAGCTGATGCAGGCCCGACGGTATCGCGATGGTTACTGGGCTGAGCGGATCAAGAATGATTGGCTAAGGAACATTGTTAGGGGCCCCGGCTGGTGGTCAGGCGGAGAGGAACAAGAGGACGAACATGAAGCGGGAAGTTCGGGGTGTAGAGAATAGTGCGTAGCTGTCCGAGATTCCCTTCCTCGTGGTACAAGGTAGTAATCAGTTTCGTTTCTTCGTGTCACGCTCATAGTTCTGATATCCTACAGGACTGCCTGTATCCAGCTTCTCTCTTGCGGGTGGTATGAGAATCTGATGTTCATCGCGTACGCACTGCACGTTGTATGCATCGAGCAACACCATCGTGATCCGACATCTTGTTCTGCTGATTTCAAGCATCCGACGAGGTCTCTGCATCTTGCCCAGGGTTGGTGAGATTCGGCAGCGCCCAATCAGACTGTTACCTGTCAACTTCGGGCAAGGATTGTCATAGTTGACAGCCTATATATCGCTGAGAGAAGAGTCGCTACTGATTAGTTTTCACACAGCTTCCCTTCATCCCGATGAGAGATTGGATTGCCCTCGGCTCATGGGCCCTACTATCCTTGGCTCCTCCGGTAGCCCCACTACTCGTGAATCACACTATAGATGACGAAATAGGGGACAGCGTCGATGGCGTTCGACCCGTATACTTCCCTCTCGGGACATGGTCTCAAGGTTCGCAGTGTATGGGTTGTGCCATACACACAGGCATCGTGGACCCCCACATGGCATTCGACGGGACATGGCACGACTCAACCTATTTCCCCGGCGGCCCCGGCGGCCCCGGACACACAATCACGGTGAAGTTCACCGGAGTCGCGGTCTACGTCTACCACCTTCTAGCAAACAGTGGTCCCCCTGGAGTCGCAAGATACACAAATCTCACCTTCTACCTCGACGACGACTATGTCGGTGTCTTCTGCCACGTCCCCGCGATAGCCAACACAACTACCATCCAATATCACGTCCCGGTGTATGTGAATACAACCCTGCCGGATGCCCCGCACACCCTCGTCATCAGTTCGACAGGCAGCGACGCCTCTCTCATCCTATTCGACTTCGTCGTCTATACGGTTGTTGAGTCGGACAAGGGCGAAGCGTCATCAAGCTCTAACCCATCATCCGCCACCCATACTCCCCCTCCTCCTATACCATTGTCGTCATCCAATATCATCAGAACAACCATCTATTCCAGTCCCATATCCACTGTGCCATCCTATATACCTTCCCCATCAGATTTGCCGATCACAATCGTCATCATGGCCATCGGAGCTGCGCTCTTGTTCCTCTCCATCTTGCTGTATATCCTGTACAGACGACACGATCGGCTGACGGACGTCAAAGTTCAGGACGCATCGAATGGTGCGATGGTGCATGAGAAGACCATCGCGCACGCGGAGGTCCAGACTTCGCACGGGAGCGCGGAGGATGTTCATTGTCCCTCAAGGAGCAGCCGTGCTTCAGATGCCCTGGCGACGGTCAGTGCGTCTATCGGGTCGTCCCGTGCACAGGACACTTCAACGACGCGGGGGATTAATTCAAGATCGGCTTCCCATAGGCTCAGGAAAGATGTTAGTGCCCTGCTGGATGAAGCGAAGAGGCTTCGAGAGGAACGGCGGAGAATCCAGCGTTCTCAGAGACTGCCAAGTTCGCCCGCCGACATCGCCTCAAACCCTCGACCACCGGCGGCTGCGCATGCGGAAGCTGCATCCCCCGCCCAGTGAGGAAGGGTACAACAAGACGTAACTTTGTTCGGTGCATCTTCGTGAGTGTCTCTACGCTTCTCTCTGATCTCATCTGACTTTGAGGTTCTGTTCGAATCTCAAGGCGATGTTGACTCGGGCGTGGTCTGACCGAGAGCGCTGACACGTTGGCCTCACTGTGTCCCGGACATGTATCATTGGCAGTTCGCAGTCAATGCATGGTTTTCTCCTTTTCAGCCACGCTTAGGCTGGATCTTTAAAAGCCGTGTGAGATCACGACATGCAATGGCGCCTGGTCATCTTCTGATAGGGTTCATTACGAAAAGAAATTCTAGAGGTGCGCGCCCTGCAATATCACAAGCGAGGACTCTCTGTGTTTCCATTGAATCCTCAGATAGTAAGAGCCACTCCTGATATGTTTGAAACATTGAGTGTAGCATAACAACTCCATTGAAAACTCGAATGCGCCGCCTACCATGAAGCCTGGTCAGATGCATCAACTCCAATCGTCCTCATCTGCCACCGCTCATGATCTGGCTGATGTTCTGCTCGAGCCAATAACAATAGTGGAGCAGCACTTTCCAGACCCAAACGTTCCTCCAACGTACGTTCCTACGCAACTTCAGATTGAAGGCCATGGTGACCCTTGCCCAAGACTATTTCTGGCGCTCGCTAGTAGTATATGGTTGTTGCTTCTTATATGACTGAAACTTTCCCGTGCCAGTGCGTCGTCCCCTCCGTGCCCATGGCTGTGCGCCTCCAACTCATTGCCCTTCTCTTGTCGACCACAAGGCTGGCCTACAGTGGTGCTGTGAACCGTACTATTGACGACGAGTTCGGGGATAGCGTCACTGGGGACAGGCCAGTGTATCGTCCGGCAGACCAATGGCACGAACATGCGCAATGCCCCCAGTGCGGCGTCACCATGGCAGCAGACGCCTCGAAGGCGTTCCAACAGACGTGGCATGACACCTCGTATGAGCCCAACGGGCTCGATCCCGACGGTGTGAGCATCGAGATGTCGTTCACTGGCACTGCTATATACATCTATAGCCTTGTGGCGAACGCTATCCCTCCGACGAGGACATTCATGTGGCTCAACTTCACCATCGACGGCGTGCAGATGTCACAATCGGGTTTCATCCATTCCCCTGACCCCAACGGTGACAAGATCCTTTACAACCAACTGGTATATTCCCAAACGGGTCTCCACAATACGCTCCACACGTTCTCTATCAATGCTACCGGCCTTCTTGAGTCCCTCGTACTCTTCGACTACGCCATATATACGGTCGAGGACTCCTCCGTCACAGACCCGCCGCCACCACCAATCAGCAAATCGTCATCGTTAACCAGCGCGTCCAACCCCCCACCTCCGCTATCTCAACTACTTCTTCACGTCTCTCCCTCACAGTCTCCCAATCCGCTAGTCCCTCACCTTCGACCAGTACTTCTTCCTCTCCGAACTCGGTTTCAGCGTCGAGATCCCTATCGGACGCCGGGAACTCATCAACGTCCAGTCTTCCTACCAGCACTTCCACTGGCCTCGTGCCATCTACGGGCACTAGCACTAGTACCCCACAGAGTCGGACCAACCTCTCGGCGGTTGCAGTCGGGGTATCACTGCAGGGAGCATCATCGCGGTCTTCGTCGTCTCCGTGATTCTATACTGCCTATACACACGCCTGCGTCATCGTCGCGCGCGGATCGTTCACCTCATCTCAGTCGCAGGAGAACAGTGGGGCGAACACGACTTCGCTATCGAAGATCATGACCTTTTCGAGTCTGAGGCGGCGGAGCACGTCCGTGGCCAAGCTATCCGGTTTCGACCTCCAAGGCCGCTACAGGACAACGAGGAAACTGCGAGGCACTACACCAGTACTCGTGCGGACGTGGGTTCGCATGACGTACCGGTCCGATATGCGTACTATGCTGGTACCCCTGGGCCGCTCGTTCCTAGAGTGAAGCAAGATGCCAAAGCTCCCGCACCGGACGAGAAGAAGAGTGCTCCATCTGGCAAGAGCAAGGAGCAGCGTCGGAGTAGGCCGCCGTCTAGTACGAAGAAGGAAGACCACTCGCAAGTCGCAACCCGGGACCAGCTGGAGAGTCGGAGACCGAGACCGAGCCTCGAAAAACCCGAGAGTAACATTTCAGAGCAGGCTCCGAAGGCTACGCCGCAAATACTGGATGCGGAAAAGAATGGGAATCTCGAGCAGGAGTAACACCATGCCAAGCGGCGACCAGTACGACTCGGAGACGCGGCGGGCGGAGTGTGTCGAAGGAGCCTGAACTTGCCGCATCATAACTTCTACTGGACACTACTGGACGTTATTGAGAGCAATCTTGCGATACGCGTTGACATCCCGCTACTACAACGAACAGTTGCATTTGGTAGCACGTTCTTGGTTGAACTTATTGCATAGCCAGTACTGTTACCACTGGCACTGGCACCGTCGTTGATTGCTTATTCTACTTCGAGCGGTGTTTTCTAGGATAATTCGATGTACATCATTTTGACTCGTGGTTGTTCGTGGACAAGGGAGAATACTTGCACGAAGACTGGAGCGTCACACTATTATGTAGTACTCTCGGAACTCGGACCGTATGCCAGTTCCGGCGTCTGTTAAATAGGTTCGAAACCGAGCGCTTGCTGAGTAGATACCGTGCCACTTACCATTGCTAGGTCTAACCTTTATTCCGTTTTCTTGTCTCTCCTCCACCTTGAGGATTGTGAAAACTGCATAACAGTTGCGCAACATGTCTCAAAAGGACTCAGTGTAGGTGTCTCACTGATAAGTTCCGTAAAGCTTGCCTGATCATGGTCGCAGCATAGGTCGCGATCAGGACCATAACCCCAAGACAACTGCCAGTGCTTCCAAACATGACACACCCGAAGCCGCTCTAAGGGCATTACACGCTCCCGAGCTTAGCAAGGAAGATTTTGCGCGCCTGTACAAGGGTAAACTCGCCCAGATTATTGACCTGGTGGCGGAGAACATCGTCGGCCGAAGCGAAACCACTGCTGCTAGAGCGTTGATACAACAGTAAGTTAGGGCACACGCTGTTAAAGTAGGTCAGTGCCGAACTTGAAGAGCAGAAAACGCGAAGCGTTGAGTCAGAGAAGACCCCCTCCGGACGACGATACGGACCCGTTGTACACCGCTGCTCGCCGAGCAGAGTCGCGCCTGAAAACCGCTCGCATAACCGTGGATGGAACACAGAAGGCCCGCGATGAGTACATGCAAACTGTACACCAATTGGGTGAGCCGCTCTGACATATATCATATGCGCCTGGTTTTGTTGCTCATCCTCGTCCTTCGCAGAACGCGAAAAACGCGAGTTACAGACTACACTGGAGGAGAAGAGGATGACCAGCTTGCTACTTTCGATCCTCGAGACTAAGGAGAAGATCCGAAACGAAAGATTCGCAGAGATTGCCAGGCTGTTTGACGAGCTGCGGTTCGGTTTTCCGTCCTTGGGTTCTAATCGTCGAGCTGACGTCACCATTATAGGAGGAAGACTTCCACTGAAAGCGAAGTTAGTGTCTCCATCCTGGATTTCTGAATGTGTGGGACTGAATATCAATGCTCTCTAAAGCTTGACAGATCCACTATCCCTGACTTGGATATCTCTAGTTCAAGAAGAGTTCGAGCGGAGTATACACGGGATACTCTAGCCGTGAGTATGGTCGTATACTACGAGGGAACCACTTGTCACTCATTCGCTGTGAACACGACAGGCCGTGCAAGCACATCAATTGCGCGTCTCCCGGCTGGCATCGCATGCGAAGGACCATACAGCAACTTCCTCCACGAAAGCTGAACAACGTCTCCTTGATGCAGTCGCGCGCTCCTTGAATGCCCCTACGGATGATCCTGAAGCAATCGCGAAATTGCAAGTCCACTATGTTCCTGTGCTCACGTATGTGCGTAACGATCTATGCATCCAGTCAACAACTCGTCTCTGCCGGTAAATCTCAAGCTCGGCTAAGCGTGCAATATCAGTCTCCTCTGCATCCGCAAGTGGAAAGGCAAGAAGAAATGCATGATGTATCGCTACGGATTGTAAGAACTTCGAGTTGCTGTTTATGTCAGAATGCTCATTCGACCAATAGAAAGGCAAAGAAAGCGAGTTACAGGAGCTCGCTGACCACTCCGCGGCCCTGACGCTCGCGTGCGCTCAATCGCTTCAAACTGTACGACATCCCATGTGTTGTATATACCAGTTACTTACGCGAGAGTCGATTAAGATCAGTCACTTTGCGAGAGATACGTCCCCTGCCCTGCGCGATGGGCTGCAGCAGGAGTCGGCAAGCGCACAAGGGCATGGCGATGTCCTGCGTCTCTCTATCGTCAATCGAGCGAAGGCCTCTGTAGAGAGGTCTCAAGATGATGGCCTTACTGGTGGACAGGTGCGCTGGAAAGACATCGATGTATGAGGCGCATAGCTGATGGCACATTCAGTCATTTGTTGGCACACTAGAAAGTGCGAGGCGTGCCATTGCAAGAGGTCGGCATTATATAATCCCTGACACGATCGTCGAGCACTTACCTCCCGTATTCAGCTCAAGCGACCGAGTCATATTTGCGAGAAGCAAGCTCCCTTGTCTCATCGGATCCTTCCAAGAATCACGAAAATGGCGCCCTCATTGGTGCGTGATACCGTTCTCCATGTGTCCGAATCCTTCTCATTCCTGTTCAGAAACCTACAAGAACCGAGAAGCTGAAGTCGCAGCTAAAGTCAAGCGGCTGCTTGACCGAAAGGGAAAGAAGACAGAAGCGGGCCATGTGCTCATCGAGGACATTGAGAGACTCATTTCAGAGGTGGGTATTATCGCGGGCTCGCATGTATGAGAAGGTGGTTACATGGTGGTCAGTAAGTGTGAATGTGTTGCTACAAGACACAGACCAAGCTAAGTACCATCTGACGAACTCTCCACAGATTCAAATGTACATGTACTCTGTATCTACTGCTCAATTATCAACAGAGAGAGCCTTCAACGGCGCGATCGAATGACGTCATGAGTACTCTGTCAGATCCCCAAACTTGAGCTGGCAGCCTCGTCTCGGTTGGCTTCTCTGGACATGGTCATGGCTGGCGGTGTCAGCCTCACTCACATATATTGCTAGAGACGCGCGAGCGATCCTCTAGATCACCACATTCTCCGCCTCCGACACTCTAAGTTTATCGCTGTCCAGCCACCCTGCCATGCCTCCCTTTCACCGTGACCTCCACCTCGACAAGGGTGTTCCAACCACCCTCGAGTTCAGCTTTTTGCTGACGCTCGTCGCTGGTTTTTTGCTGCCCTTCGTCCTGGGATACACATTCAATCTCTTCGGCAACAACACCTTGTCCATGGGCACTCGCACCCTCTGCCTCCGTATCCCCCTCGTCCTCTATATCATCACCTCGACCAGCGTCATCGTGATCATCACTCCTGGAAGCATCGTACAGCTGGTGGCTGACAGCTTCGCTGGTTCGGGTTCGCCTTTGCCGCACATCGACGGTTTGCTTTACGCCTTATGGCTTTCCTTCCTTTGTGGGGCTGGCGTTTTGGTCAACAGTCTAGATGTCATCACGGTATGGTTCACGAGGATCTCCGACAACAATCCAGGCATAACGAAGAGAGTATATGAGCCGTTGAAGACAGAGGTACGTCTGAGCCCAGATCGTCAAGCGCATCGTATCTGAAGCAAACGTTTCGAGCAGCAGGAGTTGGTGCAGGCTCTTCGAATTGCACAGGCCCAGCGCGAACAGGAGAAGATAGAGCACCTAGCAAGGGAGCGTGCGTGGTCGGAACAACAGGTTGGTCTTTCCTTTCTTCCACGCGGTCTTCTACCCCTGACGAAGGCGAGCAGCGTCAGTTTGTCACCATCATCGCTCTGCTGCAGGGTCAACGATCCAAGTATCACACAGAGACCCTCGTGAGGAAGCGTGAGCTGTCAGAGGCCCGAGTACGGTCCGGTTCCTCTTTTGCGCGTACACATAGCTGATATGTTCTACTTCAGGCTCAGATGATCGAGCTACAGAACGAGCTGCACGACAAAGAGGAGCAGTACGACGGGCTGAAAACAGGCATCATCGAGCTCGGGGAGCACTGGGAGGAGAAGCACACGGCCTTCGAGGCCCGGATCGCCGACTACCAACAACAGCTCGCGCTGCGCACGCATTCTTCCTTGTCCTCATCTGGCGCGGTATCTGACCTCGAGAAGCGGCTGAAGGTGCGCGACGCGGAGATCGACGGGCTCAAGTGGGAGCTGTCGACTAAGACGATGAAGGGGCTGCGCGTGCGCGAGCTCCTCGACAGGAGGAAATGGCCGAGCACGACGGTCGTGATCACGAGTCCGTCAAGCGAGTTTGACCGCGACGCTGTGTTCCCGAAGGCTGAGGACGCCGACTGGGATATGCTGTGGGCGCAAGATTTCGATGTCAAGTTGCTCGAGACCAACACCCGCGCTGGAAAGCGCCGCCGCAGTTCCTCCGATGCCACCGTTAAGGCCAGACCTAAGCCTGTCCCCAAGCCCCGCGATTCGTTTGTTGGGCGCGCGACCACTCGGACATCCTCCGCCAAAGTCACGGACTCGAGCACGCAGTTCCGGTTCTAGGGCCCGTGGCAGACAGGCGAGACTCCGTGTGGGTGGGAGTAGGCTGACGAAGGTGGTTTCGATTCCGACTCTTGCATGATCTGACTTCGGACGTGATTTATCCACTCATCTATTGCAGTTAGTGTAGTTTTTCTCTCTCTCTTGTTGTTCTTTCTTGTCTTTTTTTCTAGGGTCGGGCTTATGGACTTAGTATCAGGGTTTCCGTGGACCGCGCATTTACGCGCTTGAGACGCGATGTACCCGAGACTGAACTTTTCTCTCCTTCGTGTACTGCTTGTACTAGCGTACTTTGGTTTCGGGAATTCGGCGTACTATACCGTAAAGTCTACCCGTTTGGGCATATAGTACCAGTGTGGCCACTGAGCGGGGCGATGTCCTGCACTCACTGATGCACTGATGAGTCACTAGCACTAGTCACTGCCCGATGCATTAAAGTATCTGAGGATATTATGAAAGGACAGAGAGATGAGAGGTTAGGGTCTGCTTAGTCAGCCGACAGAGAGTACCGCACAGCCTGGGTCTAGGACTAGGACAGGACCACGACGACTCGATTATCACTTGGAGCTTTACTTAGCCATCTCTCGAGCTAGGACGATTCCAACCGACATAGCCATGAAGCGGTCTGGGGTACGTAGTGTCCGGAGCATGAGACGTGTAAGGAGCGTGGTTATCGAAGTGTGCATGATCGGTGGGCAGTTGACCATGTGTAGTGTACTGGCGGTTACTGCCCAGCTGCTTCATACACGGAGAGGTCTGACAGACAATCTATGGTCAACAGTTAGTCGACTCGAATGCGTTCAAGGGATCAACTTCGAATCAAGTGCGGTGCACAGTGGCCACTGGCCATGGTGCCAAGACCGGAATACTTGAACGGCTCTTGATGACGTTCTGAGTGTCCCTCTGCAAATACTAGTAAGTGTTTGGCATAGGTGGTATTAGTAGGAAAGAGCGACCCCAAGTTGGGTGAATCACAGTGACGCGATTATGTGCATGGAGGTGCCGCGTCTGTGGCTGAAGCACACCTCGTCTTAACACTGGTTATCGCACTCGTTCCCGCAATCACTCAACCTTTGTCTTCCTCTCTGATGCGCTCATTTGTATGTGGCTAGCTGTGCATTAATGTCTTGTTCCCCCAAAACGCATATAGATTAGATCGTTCTTTAGATGCAGCAGTAGCCCGGTACACGCGAAGTAAGGCCGACACCTCACTGACGCTCAGGTCTCCTGGCGACATGGTCTCCATCTCATCTGGTTTTCCTGAAAATTGGCGGCTCAGAAACCTGTAACAGGCCTGTACTTAGATGGCGCTAAAATCCTGACTACACCAGTGCAGCACGGCCCCGCATCGTCACCCAAGAAGGCGCCCCTAATCAACAGGGACATCCGAGCCCTATCTGTGAATGCCGCATGGAGATGCTGATTTCGGGCTTTGCAAGGCTCATAGGAGATGGATATAGCAGTGTTGCTGTGTATGCAGTGCAGATTTCAGAGCTACGGCAGGTGAGTTCACTGTGACCTCGTCAGATGCGTCATCGCATAGTATCATCAGCCGAACGCTCAATCATTCTATCTCAGGCAAAGAACGCTTACCATCTCGACTTATCAAACCGATCTAGTGAGACTCTTAACGCTTACACAAATAGGGCCGAATGGAGGCGGGCAACAGTGCAGACGATGGAGTGACCCACGATGCATTATGCCAGTAACGTGCTCAGGCGCCGTCTGGTATGTCTGATGAAGAGGTTGTCATTCTAGACCTGACTGATACAATCTGCTTCAAGTCATCTCAGCTTCAAACTCGCACCTCATCATGATTATAAATCAGAAGAAATCAAAGTTATGTCCAAACATCTCATTCGCCACCCCTCGGGACTGCGCCGCCCTAGTTTCCATGTCCTCTAGTCCCGTGATAAGCATAGTGATTGGAATACATAATACTGGACTTTGAGAACAGGGGCCAAGGCTCCTATCATGGTCGATATCTTGGAATCAGAGGGGTGAACATGCACTGCCAAAAGCCCTGACATTTACAGCAGCCGGTCACCAATTGATGTGGATGCGATGTCTGTGCTGTTGCATTCTGAGATGAGATGAGGTCCACGTCTCTCTTGCCAGACAATTATGACCGTCGTACAGACCTCACTGAATGCATGCACCGGATTAATTTTTGGACGCTAGACATCATCCCTTGTGTAGTATGTCCAGATCAGTGGACATGATGTATATAAATCCGCATCTCTGAGTCTTTTCTCATCCACAGATCCTTTCGGCCTCAGTCTGTACACACTGTGGTTGCACAATCATGTCCGATAACTCACAGACTGCCCAACAAGTTGGGGAATACAACTCTGCGTGAGTCGAGTGAGTGAAATACATCAAACAATTCCTGACAAGATCTACTAGTCAGTTTGATGACTACGCAGAGACTGCTGTATTGTGTAACCCTGCTCAGTTCATGCTTCGAATTCATCGATGATCTTTTTTCTATGCACCAGGTCTACTCGCCTATGAGTATGTCATCACGTTTGACCGTGAGATGAAGCTCTTCTGGAAGCAGTCAATCACTGGGTCTTCCATTCTGTTCATTGCCAACCGGTACTTATCCCTCGTAGCCGCTATGTTGGACACGCCCTATCCAGACCCCACTACAACCAAGGTGAGTATGCCTCCTGCTGTTACCTAGTGCACTCATGCAACACAAATTTTGAGGGGTAAGTGTATGCAATCAACAGCATGAGCTCTGTGGTGACCGTTCACTCACAAGTTGAAGCCACCAGCTGTGCAGCAGTGTACTATATAGGGAATCTTCTGGAATATTTTCAGTATCTTCCATGGGCTTGTGAGTACATGTTCCCACCCCATCCTCAACCTTGTGTCCTGATCGACACCATACACCTAGTGTTCTCCACCCTGAGGGCACATGCTCTCAGCTCAGGCACCCATGGGCAATGGTCTATATCAACATTGGTCCTGCTCTTTTCTCTTGCACCTTTGGTCATTAACTTTGTAAGTGTTTTCTCACTGCAATACTCACCGTGCATCATTATGATACAGATCACAGGTTCGCATGGGCTATTGGTCTGTAGTAGGAAATTCTGATGGGTGTATCATCACTCAAGCCACTACCATGAATTAGTAAGTCTAGTGCATCTTCACCTTGAAGACTGTTTGCTCATAATGAATTTGTGCTAGTTGTAGTTCCTTCTTGATCTGTGCCATTTCAACTGATGCTGACAATTGTATCTAGTGACAATTATTTCTAAGGTCTGTCTCATCACATCAGACCTCCTTGTCCTCTGCATCACATGGAAGGTAACATACAAGACAAGTAGGGAGAACAAGGCCCTTGGCCAGGGAACTTCCCTCTCAAGCATCCTGTTTAGAAATGGTGCGTACTTGCTGTCCAATCTGTTGCTTGTCTAGGTCGTTTTTGATCCCTAGGCTAGGTACACTTTATTTTGGGTATGTGTGAAGTATATCTGTATGCTTGGGGTCTCATGTTTGGGTGATATTGACAAAGGCCTCTAATATACTGGTAGCATCCTTACTACGCTGAATATTCTCCGCCTCAGCTTCACCTTGTTGTTGGTGAGTCTTGGGTTTGCATGCTTACTGGCAGCAGTCCTGGTACTCACTCGTGCTGCAGGTCTTCCAGGCAAACCCTCTAGTGAAAGGGAACAATCCTGGCACCAGTGTTATTTCCTTCTTTGTAGAACCGTTTGTACCTCATCATCTTTTGCTGTTTCAGGAGTTCTGATTTATGTCACCTCTAGTCTCACTGCAATCCTTGTGTCTAGGTTCTTATTGGACCTACAGGAAGCCCACAGTGCAGTGACACACCAGCACTCTCAACTATCGTCGATGTCAAGTCTGAACTTCAACCGTGTCATAGGATCATTGGGCTCATTGTTGCCAGCACCAGGGGGGAATCCGAAGTCCAGAGTGTCTCACAGGTCAATGACGGAGAAATGGAGATGGAGAGGCTCGACAATGGCGTCGTTGTACCTGACTCTATCGATGGCATGCCGTAGACATACTATACAATCATCCCTTCTCCGATAGACACAGGTACCTACAGACTCCAGAGCAGGACATCCGCATGCACAGTTGTTGACTTCTTGGCTCTCAGCTCAGTCTTTGCTATTCAGTGCACATCCGTGTATTGTGCTCCTCTTCGCAAACACACTGGATGTCTCCGCACACAACCCTCCTGATGACAAAATATCGAAGATTCCCTCGCCATAGGTCTATCGCTGAACGCGAACTCCAATATAATGATACACGTTACAGTATGACTCGGCGTATAATACATGTACTGCATGTCGCGCGTGTGCAGTCGGAGTCGTGGCCAGTCGCGGCACGCTCGGAAGCATGAGAAACGACAGTTTCAATCGTGCTTGCGTTCGACATGCATCACGCTCTCCTTGTCGCTTGCGCTGTCGGGAATGGGCGCCTTGTTGTCCTGTACCTCCTCCTCGATACGCTTTTGCTGCTCTGCACGGACGTGGTCGCCCTCGAACACTGTACACACGACGTTGTTAGCGATGGGGCACAGATGGGGAGAGAGAGGGACGCACGGAAGGCAAGCTCCTCGAGCGAGCGGTTGGATGTCTCGGGGAAGAGGAACCAGATGAAGGCGACCTCGAAGAGGAGGAAGACACAATAGCTGATGTAGTACTTCCAGCCTACATGAGGGAATGCATTAGTTTATAAGGTGACAAACGGAGCGAAGGGAGAACAAGACGCACCAACGTTGTTGATACCGATAGGGTTAACGAACTGGTTAAAGAAGCCGGCGGCACGACTCCACCACTGGAATACAGCGATACCCTTGGCACGCGCGTGGAAGGGGAAGAGCTCGACGAGAAACGCTAGACGGAGGAATACATATCAGCATATGTATGTAGGATCTCTTCGCAATTGCGAACTTGTCGTACGCACTGTATGTGAGCGCATTGAACGCCAAGTTGTAGGCGGGACTGTACAAGAAGATGAACGCTATGACCGCGCGCGACGCTTCCTGGCTGCCCGTGATCGCATAGCGCGCGCTCGCGATCGTCCAGCCGGTGAAGATCAGCGTGAGCGAGATCGTACAGGCGAGGTACGCCGTGCGGCGGCGGAACTTGGGCACGGTCAAGGCGAGGAACATCGCGTTGACGAAGCCCCAGCAGGTCATCGCGAGGTTGATGAGGTTCTTCGACCGGTTGTCGTGCACGCCGACGTTGTCGAGGATCCGCGCGAGGAAGTACGACGTCAGCCCGTTCCCGCTCCACTGTGTCGCGAGGCCGAGGAAGGAGCAGATGAGCAGCCGGCGGCGCATACCCGCCGCGGCGATGAGGTCCTTCCACGAGCCCTTTGCCTGCTCCCTCTCGAGCTCGAGCGTCTTCTCGATCTCTGCGTACTCAATCTTGACAAACTCGGAGTTGAGGTCGCCCTCTGCGTGGTACTTGGCGAGGATCGCATACGCCTCTTCGCCGCGGCCCTTCGAGATGAGCCAACGAGGTGATTCAGGGAGAAACCAGACGAACGTGACCTGGAGGAGCGAGGGCACGACCTGGAGCACAGACGGGATGCGCCAGCCCCAGTTGTTTGGCATCTGGAACGTGCCGAGGGTGACGCCGGCGGCGACAATCGCGCCGATAAACCAGGAGGCGTTGAAGAGCGAGCCTATGCGCGCGCGCTCCTTAGGGTACGCGAGCTCGCCGATCATGGACGAGGCGGCGACGATGGCGAAGGGAATGCCAAAGCCGAGCAAGAAGCGCGCGATGACGAACATGGCGAAGTCCTGCGATGTGGTCTGGAGGATGGCGCCGATGATCATGATGATGCTGCCGAAGAGGATGGCCATGCGCCGTCCGAACTTGTCGGTGACGAGGGGGACGAAGGGGAGCGAGCACATGGAGCCGAGGGAGTAGAGCGCGGAGAGGAGACCGAGGATTGTGGAACGGGGGTGGCCAAAGACTAGGTAAGATGGTAGTCTGTCAGTTTCTGTCCCTTCAAGGATGAGGATTATCGTCCGGTGGGCACGTACATTCATCCCAGGTCTCGACGGCTTGCAAGCCGTTCATCATCGAGGAGTCGAAACTGGCGGGAGAAGCCTCTGTCAGCGACTTCTTTCTCTATCCGACGCAGCGACGCAGCAGAAGAACGCGAGGCTCACCCACTGGTCATCTCGATGCCGATACATGTCGGGAACATGAGCAAATAGAGTAATCGCAAGTTACTCTTCTTGTACCACGGCACCTTGTCGTCCTGCACAAACCGGTTGATAGTGTCATCTCCTACTGCAGCGCCGAGAGCCATATTGTCCGAGTCGTCTGTTGGTCTTCGTACGAAAACAACTGCAGAGGCGGGAGGAGGGACACCTCGTTCCTCCGCTCTCCACCCTTGCATATATACACATTTCGTAACACCTAGCTCGAGCCCAGGGCAAACATACCCACGGTGCTAAACCTGCTCGCGCATAAACTCCTCAGCTCGTCAGGAATGCGGGATGGAACATGGGACTGACATCTTTTCGTACACGCTGATCCATGAAAACTCCGGAGATATAGCTTGGCGGTCCGTGCCAGAACGGGCGGCCGAGAGCCAACGAGTGAAGTCGCCGCAGGTGCGTCGGGTAAGTTTGGCCACACGGTGAGACATTTCGTCTGGGGCGCCGTGATGTAGAGCTTAGGCCGCATAGACGACGCTATATCTGTTCCTATCGCAGCTTGCAAATTTTTGAATAGAGAATTTCGGAAGGTGTGCTTGAAGGGCGTCCTGTAGGAGTTTGAACCTTGTGCGATCTGCGATGGCGGTCATGGGAGAGTGCACCCGGGGAATCGTCGGTGGTTGAGGTGACCCCGCTTCTTGGCAGTCGGAAGTTTGGCCGTCGGGTGGGATGTCGAGAAGACGCAACCATCAACCCCGCAAAGAGCTGTGTGATGTGTCCCTGGCCGAAGGTTCACGACACAAGCGAATGTGGAGGGATTGCGGACAACAACATGATACAAAGCTCATCGGGATGAGATGCTGAATGTTAGGGAATGGTGAGCCGATGAAGGAAGTTGTATCTCGGGACCTCAGCCTGCCTCAAGACACGAGTAAATTACGTCCTCAGTGAAGCCCGGCACTGTTCTAGCCGAGCTACCACGGGAGGATCTGCACAATGCCATTGACGAGCGCATGGAGCAGGCCCCCACTGCGTGACGACCAGAACGTGGCATAGGTACAGGTGCCACAAGCATCAGCACCGTCGAACAGGTAAGTTTTAGAGTCGCGAGGCTCCGCCTTCTGTAGAGCAATCTGGAGGATCACGTAGTAGCCGATTTGCGGACTCGTTCGACATATCTGCTTGGAGTGATAGTGAGGCATATCAAGCGCAGAATTCAATACCGTACACGATACACTAACCAGGAGTCAACTTTGTCCGCACGGTGAAAGTTTTCCAAGGCCAGAAATAACCATGGGTCGTCAATGCAAGAGAAGGTGAAGATAATCTGTCGAATTATCCGACGATTACTCATCTGTGGGGCAGAAGTGAGTTGAGAGATCGTCCTGGGCACAGAAGTCTACCATGCATAGACTCTCGGGCGCCCGTGTGCCGCGTATAAATGACGAGAAGGTGAGCCTGACTCGGAGCCGTCGTCACATTCGACCATGGAGATAAGATGCCGATATCCCACGAAGGCGTCTTGAGACAACCCGCACGAGACACTGGCCTTGATGAGAAGATTAGGCCTGTAGTATGTGATACCGGCCCAGAGTCCAGCCGGTGTCGGTGCCAGTATCAAGCTGACTGCGCAAGCTGTTGCGTAGACCGGCCCGAACATAGTATGGCGGTAGGAGATGGGTTCTAGGATAAGCGTACCAAAGCGGCATGCCTCCAAATCGCGCAAATGTGCAGGGAAGGTATACGGGCGATGGAATCAATGTCGGGACAACCTCGTACGCGTCTCTCACTGCCAGTGAACGATTAGATGCGGTTGCTATATCGGGCGGACGCGTCTCGATTAGCACGTTCAGTGGGCGTCTGCGCGCATTTCGTCCTTGACTAACGCCACAACGGTCTTACTTTGCTAATCCCCTCTCCTCCCGCTCTCTCGTCGCACTCATACGACGCATCTATATCTTCGGTATCCAAATCTGGTTACACGTCGAAATCATGCTTATTAAGGTCAAGGTCAGTACATGCCCACGCGCACGCGAATGTTTCCGAACCCGCCACTCACTCCTTGCATGCCATGCCATCTAGACACTTACGGGCAAGGAGGTATGCAGATCATCTTCCGAGGATTAAGAGGCAGAAAACTCTGACGCGTGGTGCACCTTGTGCTGCTGTGCAAACCGTAGATCGAGCTCGATATCGACCCCGAAGACCAGGTATGCGCCGCCACTCTTCTAGACTGATTTCCCTCCGCTCATCATACTGCGTCGATGTATTCTCGTATCGGGTAGGTTTCTCGTATCAAGGAGAAGGTCGAAGAGCAGTCTGGTGTGCCCCCACCGCAACAGCGATTGATCTACGCCGGAAGGCAAATGTGCGTATCCAATCCTATTCTCTTTTGGATTCTTGATTGAATGCGCTACACAGGGCGGACGATAAGGTCGTCAAGGACTTCAACATCGCTGCTGGTGCCGTGCTACATCTTGTCCTTGCCCTCCGTGGAGGCTCTCGTTAGGCGCATTTCGATGCCGATGCCTTCCCTGGCCTTTGACTGTATGAGATGAGATGGGTCATGCAGAGACGAGCATTGACATTCCAATGAAGAGGAAGGGCCATCCGAAGTTTGAGCCATGTATCCGTTGCAGTACGTTGTATCCGTGTTAGATCACCTCCAATCCGTACACGCTTTCTTATGCTTTCGCATACAACCAATTCATTGGTGAGGAGTATTGCTATAAGACATGCTGTATTCTACCTGCAACGCTTAACACGAGATGCAAGACAGTAAATGCAGATTCCAGATGATGGATGGCCACGCAGACGAGGCGCACGTAGAGCTCAACATATGCTCGCTGATACCCAAGGACAATGGCGCTATGATGTTGCTCCTGTCACAGACGAACCGACGACGTCGGCTCCAGGCAAGAGCCATCGGAATGTGATGCTCAATCTCACGTCCCGGTCCAGGAGAACGCTCCGCTTGCTCCCTGAAATCTCTTCAACCAGGTCGTCCAACCGCTTCTCGATGCCATGCGTCCACTGGTAACGAGCCTCTTCTGTCATGACGAGCACGCTGCCCTTGGGCAGGTACAAGGCGCACGGCCCTTCCGAACCTTCGCAAGGTGACTCGCCTGACGGTACGGAGACGCCCTCCTTGGCGAACTGCATAGCGCATCCAGATCCCAGGCTGACGCCTATGATACCGTCTCCGTAACGGTCGAGGAGGTCGATGTGGGGCGTGATACCTTCGCCGGGCCAATACAGGTTGATGATGGCCTGCCGGGCGCGTGGGGGGCCCGTATGTGAAGCAGGAGACGGTGAGAAGAGGAGATCATGGGTTTGTGCAGGCACTAGAGGGCGGAGGACTTCAGTGAGCAGGACAACCAAGTCTGAGAGGAACGAAGGAAGTCCAGGGGGCGAGCTGGAGGTTGCAGGGGATGGATCTTCTGAGGAGGGCGGTGAGGAACGCTCGAAGAGCATGACCTGGTTTGACGTGCCGTCCTGGAAAAACGCACGGATGCATTTCCACATGAGATCGTCACCAAGAGCCTCGGGTAGCAGGATCGAAGGATCGAAGTACAGCCCCGGGATGGACGGCGCTGTCCGTCGCGCTGGGATGAGCCAAGGTTCCGGGAGAGCTGCGAGGACGGTCTGCGGGGTGAGGATGCGGCGTATCTCGTCGACTTCGGGTGTTGAGAGCCGTGGAGGGGGCTCGTCGAACAACGAATCCGCGTCCGAGTCTGCGGTGGACAGAAGGTCATCGAGAGGGGGCGACTGCACCTCAAGTGGGGAGATGAGGTCTGTGATGATCCGCAACGCCTGCTTCGGCCCTCGCTCCTTGACCCCTTCACTCTTCATGCTCTTCTTTGTGCCGTCGTCATCGAGATCAGGCTGACGCTTCCGCTTGTTCGAAAGCGGTCCAGGAGAGAGGATCTCGGGGCATGCCCCGGTTGTCCGAGTCATGGTGCGTGCGGACTGTAGAAGCAACTTGGACTCTGAGAGACGTTGCACGTTGCCAGAGGATCAGGGCACAAAAACAGGAGACCCAGACATGATGAACGTTCTGGGCCGGGAATATACAGCGTCAGCAGGTGTCAGCCGGGCTCTGTCTGCCACGCTCGCCGGCGTCGGAGGAAACGACAACCTTCGCAGCCATGGCGAGCCGCTCAGTCGGTTGGAATGTTACGTAATTTTCCCGCAGGCGCATACGCGACTCCAACGTCCTCAACGCGAGTGACAAGTTGCACCTCGCCATACACTTACTTGCCACGATGGAGGACACTACGCCCGCTGGAAAGCCTATAGTTGACAGGGAAAAGGTGAGCACACCGTGTTTTCACGACATAGAAATTACTTACGTCTGTTCCAGACCGCACCGTTCCTCATCAAGACGTTTGTCAAAGTCGGGAAGTACCACCACTTGTCTCAATTCGAGGAGGGGCCGCTTCCAGTCGCAGATGAACAGCAAGTATACACTTGGTATGTACTCCCCTACGCATACAATCCCCATGCAACCTCAACAGAGCTGTACGTCGTCGCAGGAGAGATGCCACACTCCGTGAACTGCTCACCACCCTCCGTGCCTCTGCGCCCAACTCGACCGAGTTCCGCCACCCCCTCGCACGCTACTCCTTCCGCGCCGTCTTCGCCGACTCAGCGTCGCGCGGCCGCTTCTCCCAAAAAGACCTCGGCACGGTCTACTCCCGTGACGTCCTCGGCGAGCCAGGCAATCTCGACCGCCCCGCCGCCCGTCTCCTCGAGGACAGCGAAGCGGAGTCGAGCACCACCACGGAACAAGACCGCACCCTCGACGAACTGCGCTTCGTCCCGGGCGACTACCTCTCCGTCATGGTCACACTCCCGAAGGGCGCCACGGTGCCAGCTGGGCCGGGCGGTGAGCTGGCCATCAAAGGCAGCGCGGTCGGCCCTGCGACGAACGGTTGGAAGGGTGCTGGTGGGGGACGCGGCGATGGTGGATGGGGCGGGGCTGTGGTAGCGAATCCTGGTCCAGGCTTGGGACGCGGTGGTGGACATTGGCGAGGGAGCTCTGGTCCGGATGGTCCTGCGCCGCGCGGTGCACGTGGAGGGAGAGGTGGAGGGGACTTTGGCAGGGACAGAGACAGGGACAGGGATAGGGATAGGGACAGGGATGATCGGCGTGTGCCGTTACCGAGGAGGGACTCTCCGCCACCACGACGCGGCACCGGTGGGTGGGGCAGAAGGGGCCAGTCGAGGTCCAGGAGTCCGCCCAGACGGCGTGGCCGGTATGATTGAGTGGTGCTCGCACAGTGTGCTGATCTCTTCTCGTCTTCCAGTGTGCTCCTTGCTGTGTTGTCGCTACTGCGTGAATCCCATAAAACTGTGGTTGTGATTCCTTGTTGATGTGAGTGCAGTGTGTTCGTCATGTCCTCATTGCGGATACTTAAGTGCGCCGCAGATATTCCCTGTTCTCCTGTTGATTCCACACATTGTTGTGATCTCCTTGATACGCATAGTCTTCATAGATATTCTTCTCTAGAGAAATCTAGAAAAAAATATTGGCAGCCGGTAAAGTTCTTTCTAATCTTGCATGTGAACTCGAACTGATTTCGATACTTCTAGTGTTGTTCTCTGCTCGTGCAGAATGTCATGATACATGTCTATCGGGGTTCACTAAACCGGTCAGTAGTGTTATCGAAAATATGGTGAGGAAATGTTCATGTTGCAATGTTCGTAACGGGTTGACTCATGTCATGTTAGACATGTGTCTTAGTGTCGGTGAGATTGTGTTCCTTCCACTATTTCCTTCTCATGTATATTCCTTCGATGTGTCGCGTTGTCTTCTGACTGCCGATATGAATTGTTCTTCCACGTGTCTTTGTTTTCCTGGTATATCCTGTTCCTGTTACTGTTGGTGACATTCATAGTGCATTTGAGCGGAAGGTTTGGGTTTGCTTGTGTGTTCGCTAAGTATTGTCAACCACCTTCGTCCGCGAGTCGAATTGCTGCCTTCCGTCTTGCTCTCTTTCGATATCACCGACGCCTTAATCCCTCGCGTTCTTCATCTTGGGGACGAGGTCTCATGCTGAGAGCCGCCTTGGTTAGTAGCCTTTCCCCTTTCGTCATCGTCGCAGCATCGTCCATGTTGGGCGAGCCCACGCTACGCGCATCCCAAGGAGCGCGCGCGCATAGGCTCGCTCTACATCGCCTCCTGGTTCATCGGTGCGATTGTCACCGCCCTCAGTACGTTTCAGATGCCCAACAACTGGGGCTGGCGCATCCCGTTCGTGCTCCAGATCGTGTCACATTCGTCTGGTTCCTGCCCGAGTCATCCCGTTGGCTCAGCTCGAAGGGACGTGGGAGGAGGCGTATGCGATCCTCGCTAAGTACCATGCCGAGGGCGACCTCGCCTGCTGAGTTCGTCAAGATCGAGTAAGCCGAGATCGAGAGGACACTCGAGCTCGAGAGGGAAGCAGGTGAAGGGATCATGGAAGGACCTCATTGCAGCGGCGGGTATGCGCCGCCGGCTACTCATCTGCTCCTTCCTCAGCCTGGCGATGCAGTGGAGCGGGAACGGGCTGATGTCGTGCTTCTTCGCGCACATCCTCGACAACGTTGGCGTGCACGACAATCGGTCGAAGAACCTCATCAACCTCGTGATGACCGTGCAACTTGGCGTTCAATGCGCTCACCTACAGTGTGTACCACAAGTTCGAAAGTGTGTGTGTTCTTTCCTCGCCGAGCTCTGTGGGTGGACACATCCAGTGTGTTTGCAGAACAGGAGCACGATACACGAAGGTGAATTACACAGCGAAGATGGAGCCGAGACCCAAGAAACCAAGAACAGTGTCTGTACGGATGCCTCTGTAGGTAGCTGTGTCTATGGGAGAGGGGAAAATTACAAAATTCTACGGTGCGCCATCGATAGAGCCGGTTACAATCAAACCATCGTCGAGCCTCTCCATCTCCATTTCTCCGTCATTTTCCAGTGGGGCAGTCTGGACTTCAGCTGTCTCTCCAGGTGCCGGCAACGATGAGCCCAATGATCCTATCACATCGTTGAAATGCAGACTTGACATCGACGATATATGAGAGTGCTGGTGTGTTGCTGCATCGTGGGCTTCCTGTAGGTCCATTAAGAACCTAGACATGAGAATTGCAGTGATACTAGTGGACAAGAGCAATCAGAACTCTTGAAACAGCACAGATGATGTGATGAGGTACAAACAAATCTGAGAAGACGACAATAAAACTGTAATCGTTTATGCCGCTCTGATAACCATGCAAGATCTGATGTGCGAGTGGGTGCAAGGCCTACTGAGTATGCAAAAACAAGACTCACTGACAACAGGTTGAAGCTGAGGTGGAGAATATTCAGTGTTGCAAGGATGCTGCCAGTGTGTTGGAGGCCTTCGTCAATCTTGCCCAAACTCGGGACCCCAAAGCATACAAATACACTTCACACATACCCAAAATAAAGTGTACCTAGCCTAGCGATCAACAACAGCCTACCTATACGAGCAATAGATTGGACGGCAAGTACTCACCATTTCTGAACAAGATTCCCGAGAGGGAAGTGCCCTGGCCAAGGACCTTGATCTCCCTACTTGTCTTGTATGTTGCCTTCCATGTGATACACATGACAAGGAGATCTGATGTGATGAGACAGACCCTAGAAATGATAATGACTAGATACAATTGTCAGCATCAGTCGGAATGACAGAGGTAAGGAAGGAACTACAACTAGTGCAAATGCATGTGAGTGATAGTCTTCAAGGTGAAGCATGCACTAGACTTACTGATTTTGGATAGTTGCAGACAGAGGGATGGTGATGATACACCCATGAGAAGTTCCCACTACAGACCAATAGCCCATACCAACCTGTGACCTGTGTCATGATATTGCACGGTGAGTATTGCAGTAAGCATAACACTTACAAAGTTAACGACCAAAGGTGCAAGAGACGAAAGCAGGACCAATGTCGATATAGACCATTTCCCACGAGTTCTTGAGCTGAGTGCGTATGCCCTCAGGGTGGAGAACACTAGGTGTATGGTGTCAATCAGCACACAAGGCGAGGATAGTATCATATCCTCACAAGCCCATGGAAGATACTGAAGATATCTCAGACCATTCAATATGTAGTACACTGCTGCACAGCTGGTGCCTTCGAGTGAGTGAACGGCTGCAGGCCCATGTTATCTGCATACACTTACCCCTTGAAACGAACACTGTGTGAATGCAAATGCACTGGGTAACAGCAGGAGGCATGCTCACTTTGGTTGTAGTGGGTTCTGGATAGGGCATGTTCAACACAGCGGTCGTTAGGGATAAGTACCGGTTAGTGATGAACAAAATGGAAGACCCAGTGATCGACCGCTTCCAGAAGAGCTTCATCTCACGGTCAAACGTGATGACATACTCGTAGGCGAGTAGACCTGGTGCACAGGAAAGAGATCATTTATGATATCAGAGAGTAGATTGAGCAGGGTTACACAATACAGCAATCTCTGCATAGTTTTCAAGCTGACTAGGAGAACTCGTCAGGAATGATTTGATCGTATCCATTCATTCGACCTCACAGAGTTGTGTATTCCCCGACCAGTTGGGCAGTCTGTGAGTTGTCAGACATGGTTGTGCAGCAGTGTGCGGACTGAGGCAAACGGTGGATGAGGAAAGACTCGAGGATGCCACATATATAAACATCTGTCTATTGATCTGGACATACGGCATGAGGAATGATGTCTAGCATCCCAAATTAAGCTAGTGTACCTGTTAGGTACGCACTGAGACAAGATCGGAACCAGTGAGTTCTGTACGACGGTCACGATCCACTAGTTGTCTGACGAGAGAGATATGAATCTCATCTCATACCTGCAACAGCACATACATCGCAGTTGTTTGGCTATTTGTGAATATCAGGGCGTTTGGCAGTGCATGTGCAACTGTTAAACATGATAGGAGCCTTGACACTGTTCAGTCCACTATGATGTATTCAAGCGCTATACCACGGTACTAGAGGACATGGAAACTAGGGTGGACTTGCCCTGGGTGATGCCAAATGAAATGGTTTTTGAGTTTCTTCATTTCGTGGTTCATGCTAGTGCCAGCTAAATAGCCTGTGCGATTGAAGCGACTTAAAGCAGATCATATCACTGGTCAGGCCGAGCCGAGAAGGTCAACGCCTGAATCAGAGAAGCCACGACAGGTCTACGTTCCAACACGGAAGCGCTGAATGTCGTAGCAGACCGTGACCGGCGATGAAGCATGGGAAGAGTTCCGACAACGATGGAAGAAGGAGTCTGGAAGGACACTTGAGGTGAGGTGGCTGCATGCTACTACTGGCATCCTCGCACAATCGCCGTTGCCAGTTCCTATTTGCGTAACACCAGATCCGGTTGGCAAGTTAACTTGAAGATGGACAATGATCAGAGCGGAGAAGTGTTCTTTGCCTAATATAGAATGATCCGTGTGTTCTAATCTTACTACGCGATGACGCATCTGACGAGGTCCCAATGAACTCACTCTGTGGGCTTCTACACTTCATACATCCTACATATATCCATCTCCGCCGAGCGTTGCGAAGCCCGAAATCAGCATCTCCATGTGGCATAGGCAGCTATAGGTCTCGGACTCATGTCCCTGTTGCCAATTAGGGCACCTTCTTGGGTGACAATGCGGGGCCATGCTGCACCAGTAGTCAGGCTTTGTAGCACCATCTAACAGTATAGACCTGTTGCAGATTCCTGAACCGATGGATAATTTCGAGGAAAGCCAGACGGGGTGACTACTTGATGATACATGTCTGTTATACAGCACTGGCAGTGCGTTGCGTTGCATACAATCGAAACATACAACGACGTCTATGATACGATGTGATGCAGAGTATGAAGAAGGATGGAGAGGCCGACAGCGTCCAGCACCGATCGGCGCTGGTGCGTCGTCTACAACAATACCCTGACCTTCTTCATCCCCTCGAGGATCCGCGACAACGACCCGCGCCGCTTCTGACCCGCCTTCTCGTGCTTCAACTCCGCAAGCCGGCGCGTGAGAGCCAGTGTGATATCCTCCTCGGGCACCTGCGTTGCCGGGGTCTGAGTAGGGTCCCAGAAATCCAGCTCAAATTCGGGTACGGGGCCCACGGGGTCAGCTGCGTACGCCTCGGGAGTGATTGGGCCCGAGCTCGAGCTCCCAGCGTCGCTGGACTCGCACCATCCGCGCGGCGCCAGGGGTGTGGTTGACCACGTCTCGCTCGCAATGTTGCTGGGCTCGGACCATCCGCGCGAGCTTGCGTGCGGCGCCAGTGGAGTGATCGACCAGGTCTCCTTCAACACTGCGTCGCTGGACGGCGCTCTGATCTCCTGGTTGACAGACGTGCTCGCCGTGCCTGCGAGCGTCGCGGACGCCGCGGCCGAAATGTCCTCCACGGCCATGGTCATGAAGTCGGTCGAGAACGTCGTCGAGAGCGCGATGGGCTGCAACTCCCAACTACCGTCCTGCTGGCCGAGCCGGGAAACGTCGGCGATGTCATCATCCTGCGACTCCTGAACGTCGGCGTAGGTCATGGCTGCGTCGTAGCATGCGGCCGTCACCGCGGGCACGTCCTCGCGATGGAACGTGTCGAGGCCGAGGATCGCATGACGCAGCTCGGGGAGGGTGATGCGCGTGTCAGGGTTCAGGTCGAAGATGCGTCCGAGAATCGCGGCGGCCCCGAGGGAGATGTCCATGTTCTTGTACAACCACACCGCGCCCTCCTGCATGTACATGCTGAAGCCCATGTCTTCCCTGGGCGATGCGATATGCCAGGGGCTCCTGCCCGTTATAAGGTTGCACAGGACGATCCCGAGCGCCCAGCCATCCGATGCCTTGGTTTCGTAGGGCTGTTTGTTGCGGTAGATGGGGACGCATTCTGCAAAAATGGGACAATACGAGAACACGCGGGTCAGTCTCGTGCAGCGGTGCGGGCATGACGGCCGTACTGACCTGGACTCTTGTACGACGAGCTTCCGCAGCCGAATTCGGGGCTACGCCTGCTACGGGTCGACAGCCCAAAGTCGGCGAGGAACACCTGCGAGCCGTCGGCCGAGCACAGGATGTTCTCGGGCTTGAGGTCGCGGTGGTACACGCCCTTCTCGTGGCACGCCTCCAGCGCGTCGATGATTTGGAGGAAGGTGTGCTTGATGGCGGAGGTGTTGTGCATGTACGTGCCCTCCATGATCGCCGTGAAGAGGTCGCCGCCCGGGCAGAGGTCGAGAACTACGAACGTGTAAAACTCCTCCTCGATAATTGCGTGCAGCGAAACGACGTTCGGGAGGTCGGAGACGAGTGTGTGGTTGTCGAACTCGCGCTGCTGGTAGTATGCGAAATCGGAGTCGCTTGGGTGGCGCAGAAGACATTTGACTGCGTAGTGTGACGGGCCTTGGGGGTTGAAGGAGACGTCCTCCGCGAGGTAGACGACACCGTACGCACCGCTACCAATCTTCTCGAGTAGGCGAAGGTGGAAGGCACAGCGGGAGATCGTGATCCCGGTGAAGTTGGGAAGGATCTCGCTCGTGTGCATCTTGGTGAGTGGGGTTTGAGGCGAATGCGAGCAAAGTGCGGTGAAGGTATAGTGAGTGAGGGGAAAGGTATGAGTGGAAGTGATGTGGTTGGAGGGCCAAACGACTAGGTCAATTTATATGCTCACGAGGGCCGGATGAGGAAGATAGACGAGTCCCATAGGAGAGTCGGAGTGGCCGCTTACTGTACACGATTGAGAAAGTGACCAGGCAATCCTCCCCTTCGACATCCGCCCAGTCTCGATTCCAAGGTGGGAATGGGCTGTGTCCCGCTTCGTGACGCTGTCTCCTGAAGGTCTAACAGGCTGTCCTCTCGGATGCTCTCAATATGCACCAGGCCGAGTTTATGCGACCTATCGCGCTTCGCAATCTCCTAGGGCGAAGGCGAAATTGCATACTGCTAGCCTCGCGAGTCATACGTGTGCTTCGGCGTCGTATCGCTGAGCCTTTCTCGTTTGTTCTATAGTGTAATCATGACGCTAGAGTTCGGGCGGAATCCCTATTCTCTTCTGTGCAGTGCCCTGGCCAAATGCTGAAGGGCCTTTGATGACGAAGAAATCTGGCACACGAGAAAATGGAACAAGCTGCAATAGAATCTCACCTGTGATCGACTACTCTTACAGCCGGCCGGCCCTCTTCAGATCACCTTCAAATCTGGGTTCTTCTTCACCTTGCCGAACTGGGGTTTACGTGATATGCGATATCCTAAGACGCGGGATTCAAGGATCATTAGTGCACAGCCGGTCGATCCGAGTAGTTCTGTACCCCACCGTAAGTGCGGATATGATGTTATAGGCCGAACCTAAAGCTGTGTACAACAGAACTAAGATGTCGGATGTCAGCCTCAGGCCCTTCACGTTCCGGGCGCTTGATTGTGGAGTCTGAGGAAACCATACGACAGACCCACCAAGTCAAGCGCAACCCTAGGAGCGACGCTGGTAGATGATTCGATATGAAGTCACTAGGTTATAATCCAAGCCATTTTTCGTCACACTCCCCGAACGGAGTCGGCCACAGTTCTGGGATCACCACTAGTCGCAAGAGGATGTCCGAGAAGACGCGCACAGGATACACAAAGGGCGGGCCTTGAGGATGGGTTTGGCTGCAGCACTGGAAGATCTGGGGTGGTGCTTGCCAGCATTGGTCTTGAGCGACTTGACCTCTAAACTTCGTCTTCATTGGCATGTCCCACTTGAGCCCGCCGATATCCGTGTAGCGTGGTCCATGACCGGATAGGACGAAGACGTGTACATGACGAGTTGCTGTTGCTAGTCAGCGACTTGGGCCTCGAAGGCAAGGGGAGGGCCTCCCCTCCTAGTGTTTGCCCAGCTCGACGGTGTCGGCTTTGAGACCGTTGTACTACCGTTCTTCCCGGTCGTGGAGCTCGTTCTGCAGCTCGACGGTCCGAGCCTGACGTAGGGATTTTTTGCTATGTGCATACACGAAAGTGGTAAGGGGTCACTGATAATTCATGCTCCCTCGGGAGGCTCTCCGCGGGAGGTTTAGCGCGTTTGGCTTGCAGCACAGCGATAGCCTCAGGGGCTGTTACTATTAGCTAGACTGAGATAGGACGCGTTGGGATCTGAAGAAAGACGAACTGTTGCTCTAACCATGCACGTTTCCTCGCGAGGTGCTCCTCGTTGCTCTGGGACTGTGCAACACGGAGAGCCGATGCTCAGGCCAAGTCGGTAAGAATGACATCTTATGAGAACCGACACCACGTACCTCTCTCATTGACTGGTAGATCCTCCACGACATCCTGGGGCTGCCCTGGTGTTCCTCGCGAAGCATGGTGAGATTACCTCTAGACTATAATCGTGGCGCCAGCCCTACAGAGGGTGGGCCAGATCATGTATGTGGGGTAAAGGGATCAGAACCTGATAAACTTGGCGGGGTTCCCGAAGTTGAACGCGTCCTCAAGAATGAAGGGCAAACTGACGAGCATCAGGGCGATGGGAGCACCCACGCGATGCCGAAGGCACAGTGGACGGGAGGCATAGCGATGAACTGGAAGGCAGGGATAGCTGGCTAGAGAAAAGTTGTGGCGTTAGGCGGTCAGGTAACGGTGGCAGGAGATTCCTCGTCGGTTTCTGTGAGTATCTAATAGCGAGGATAGCGTCGCCGGATGTCGTGAGCCACAGCCATGACCATAGAGCATAAACTAGGATGAGTTTGTCAGCCTTTCCTCCAGACAAGTGTGTAAGCGACGTTATGTTGGATGCGCACTCGATCAACTTGTTCGGGCTCAAATACGGCGGCGGGCCAGCGACATCGTTCAAGTGGTCTGATATACAGCTGTGTTATACAACACCATGGTAAGACTTCGTGCGCACAGTCCCATGCTCATGTACTTGGAGGCAGGGTCTGCAGGTACGCCACCAACTTCTGCAGCGCTCGGCCGCGATGTGAAATCTTGTTCTTCTCTGCACCCTCCATCTCGGCGTAGCTACCATCGTGCATAAGCGACGAGCAGTCGAAATAGAAGGAGTGGATCAACGCACGTTTTCCCAGAGTCTTCAGCCTCAAAACAGGGATCCCAACCGAACTTGCCGCCCCCACGAGCAGGAACGATTCGTCCGTTGGTGCGGCCTTCAAACAGAACTGGTTCTTGTCCTGGTCCAGCGCTATAAGCGAAGGTGCACAACGCCCATGCAGCAGTGGTGGGGAATCCTACAAGGAGCTTGTTGAGACCTATGGCAGGTCAGTTCATCAGTCCGTTCTCCTGGACGGTCTGTACGGGCGAAACAGCATGTACCGTCATGTCCCAGTTCCTTGAGGAAGTACTTGATATATGGTCCTGGAAGCCCGTTCAGCGCCTCGAAGCACAGTGCGGTGTCTTCTGTGATACAGGGTCCGCCGAGCAGCTCAGCCGCGCGGCGGCATTTTGCGATGGCGACCTCTTGCGTAGACCCTTGTACCTCAGGAACTACGTCGTACATCCGTGTGAGTGAGAGACTCATCAGAATCAGGATGGAATGCCTACTCACTGTCGAGCTCCTGGGAGTTGACTTCTATGTTTTCCGCACCCAAGATCTCTCGCACTTCTCTGAGTTTGCCTGCATTCCCGGTGACGAACGCTGTCGATAAGGTTCTGATATGGTAGCCTATTATTTCTAATCGCGCCTCTGCGACTTACTGATCTGCATGGGGTCGGAATAGCTCAAGGTGAGAGGGCAAACGCTAGACTGCAGTGGGTGCTTTGAGTCACTCACTCGTGAACTTGCAGAAAGATATGGGCGCCAAGCCAGCGGAAGTCACCGGAAGTGAGTCACCGCGTCCTGTCACGTGTGACCATGCGTAAGAGCCTACCCTAAACTAATACGCGCGACGCGTTCGACGCCCACTCTCGTTCTGAGCGCCCACGACGCCCACACTTACTTTCCCTTCTTTTGACGTGCGCCTGCTCGATATGGCGCGGAGGGCCGCATCTCACGCCTCAGACGACTCCTTGAAGGAAAATAGCGGTCTGCCGAAGACCAGCTCGACCAACGGCTCTGCAAAATCCACGACCGCCACCCGCGGGAAGCGCGCTGCGATGCGGGACCATGTCGATGCTGAAGACGAGGAGGATGACGTGCAGGCAGAGGAAGGCCCGGTATCTGATGATGATAAGGACGCCGATGGGGAGGTCGATGCTGAGGGAGAGGAGGAAGAAGAAGGCGATGATGGCGAGGGCTCTCCCAAAGGCAGGAAACGCGCTCGGGTCAACGCCGATGGCGACTCGCGCCCCACAGGAAGCGGCTCAAAGCCTGAAAAACGGGGACAAACGCTTCCGCGCGACGATGACGGGTATGTCGTTTGGACGCGTTGCAGTACCCGTTCTTTGACCACGGTTACTGTCGACCAGCTTCATTCCCGGCTCTATTGTCCGCATCCAGCTAAAGAATTTCCTCACGTATGACTACGTTGAGTTCCACCCTGGTCCGTACCTCAACATGATCTTTGGCCCGAACGGAACGGGCAAGAGTTCGATTGCCTGCGCTATCTGTCTGGGACTGAACTTCCCGCCTTCGGTGAGTTATCATTCTTGTGGCCAACGCCTAGCTGGGTGGTCTGCCGCCTCCGTAGTTAGCTGGAGTCGCCTCTTTACCGGGATATACAACTTTATGCGAACTAGATCAGCTTGGACTTCACAAACATCGTCTCCATGCACCCTTGTCAGGCCTTACTAAGTTATCATTTGTTCGTAGGTCCTCGGCCGGGCACAGGATCTCAAGTCATTCGTCAAGAATGATAAGCCCGACGGACATATTGAGATCGAGCTCAAAGGCGCGAAGGGCAAGCCCAATCTCGTCATCCGCCGTAAGCTCGACTCGAACTCGAAGAGCGCTCCTTTCTTCCTGAACGGCAAGTCCGCATCTGGCAAGGAGATCAACTCCCGCATGGCGGAGCTTAACGTTCAAGTCAGCAACCTCTGGTACGTTCGTCGCGACCGCTGGTGCATTGTCTTTTCTGATCAGACACATGACGCATACAGTACTTTCCTTCCCCAAGACCGAGTTGCGGAGTTTGCCCGCATGACCCCTCAGCAGCTCCTCAGAGAGACGCAGCGCGCTGCGGGAAATGAGAACCTCACAGCATGGCATGATACGCTCATCAGTTCTGGAAAGGAGCTGAGGCAGATCCAGGAGGTGAGGATGCTGTGTTGTCATGGACGAGAACTTCCTCGCTCACGTGTTGCTGCAGCTCGTCAACGCTGACCGCGAACAGCTGAAGATCATGGAAGAGCGCAACGCCAACCTCGAGCGTGATGTCCGTCGCTATGAGGAACGTCGTGCTCTCGAGAAGCGGGTATGTACTGTTGTCGTTCGGAAGACCTGCACAATGTTGACCATCCTCACCCACAGATCGAGTTGCTTGAGCTGATTGTGCCCTTCAGGGAGTACTACGAAGCTCGTGCAGAGTACAGAGACCTCAAGCCTCAGAACAAAGCAGCAGTTGAAAATGTGAGGGCACTACAGAAACAGAATGCTCCTTACGTCGCAAAGGAAGAGTATGTCTTTTCATCTCTACGAATCATGGTTGGGCCCGCTGACGAGTTGTTGGCAGGGCTATGGAGGCAGAGCTCAAGGATCGCGAGCGCGCCCGCGACGAGAGGAAGGCACTTGCGAAGCGCAAGTGCAAGGATATGGGCACCAAATTGGAGGATGTCAACAAATATGTTGGTTTTTCTTTTTGCATGTTCTTCAATCTCATGACATGGGTCTGATGAGCGTTCTAGGAGGAACAAGCCGAAGAGTATAAGAGCAAATTGGATAACCTAAAGAAGGCTGAGAAGCAGCGGGCGGGTCAAATCAAGAGCCTCGAGAAAGCTATCGAGGAGAACCAATACAAGCTCGCCCACCCTCCCGAGACCGAGAATCTTGAAGAGATTCAAGAGCAGATTGTTCGTTATTTAAGCCAGTTTATCTTCATGTGACACTGATGCACGTTCCTCAGAGAGCGCTCAACAAGGGGCACAACAGCACCGTTGAGGCACAGGGTGAGCTCCACGAGAAACAGAAGAAGAACATCGAGCAGGGTAGCAGATGCAAGCATGAGATCACCCAGATCAACCAACGGTAAAGCCCATCTCACGTCCGCGATTCGAGAGCTCTACTAATGCTGATGCTTGCAGCTTGCACCAGCTGGACAACCACGATCATCAGAAGCTAGAGGCTCTCAGACGTTTCGACCCAGACTGCGCGGATGTAGTCCAGTGGCTGCGGTCGAATCGCGACCGCTTCCGGATGGAAATCTTCGAGCCCGCTATCCTCTGCGTCACCGTCCCGAACCGGTCATATGCCGACGCCGTCGAGGCATGCTTCAGCCATGCGCAGCTACGCACGATCGTTGCGCAATGTGAAGAAGACTACCAGCTGTTGAACAGGCTCTGTGTCGATACCCCTGAGGCTCTTGGTAGGAAGGCGCGAATCAACACTTGGTACAAGCCGGTCGACGAGAGCAGGCTCCTGCCCCAACCTGCGCCCGCAGATCAGCTGCGTGCCTTGGGCTTCGACGGCTACGCCATTGACTTCATCAACTGCCCAGAGGGTCTGAAGTGGTTCTTGTGCTCCGACGCGAGGTTGCATCGCACGGTAAGCCTAGGCCACCGTCGTCGTCCTATGTGTCTTTCCTGATTATGACAACTCCAGGCGATCGCTCTGAGGCCACAGGTTGTGGACCCGAACCAAGCCATGGAGATGGCTGCGAGGGCAGGCGGCGCGAGTTATATTATCGGACGGGTCATGAACCAGGTCACCCGTTCGAAGTACGGCAAGCGCCTACCTCAGAACGCCACGCGCGAGATCCAGCCAGCCAGAGCTCTGCAGGCCGCTACTGGTGAGTGCCATCATCAGATCGTGTCGTGCATTACACTACAGTCCCTAACGTGTCTGTACAGTTGACCCTGAAGTCAAGCGGAGGCTCCAGATGGAACTCGTCGAAGCTCAGGAGAACTTCAAGATGACCCAAGAGGAGGAGAGGGTATTGTCGGAGGAAGACCAGAAAATCCAGGCAGCAGGCAGGAAGTACAAGGAAGCATATGTGAGTGAGGCGCTACTTGGTTTCTCGTCCAAGATCTGACATTTTCGTACAGGCGAAGCTCGAGGCCCGCAAGCGCGCTGTTCTGGATATTGACAAGAAAACACAGACTCTCAGATTGAGGATCCGTGAGCACGAACGTCGTTCTTTAGGCACAGCAGCGAGTTAACATGTCCCTGCAGAGACTGACCAGCAGAAGTTGGCGAAGTTGCAAGCAGCCGAGCCGATTGACGTCGAGCGTAACAAGCTCAGGCAACAGATCCTCACCCTCTCGAGCAAGCGGGTTGACCTCCTCCGTGCATACATCGTGAGTTGCCTGATTCGCTCTATCAATGTCCTCGGATGCTTGATCTTGACCTGCGCTACATCACAGAAAATCATGCATGAGGCCATCGACGCCCAGAATCAGGCCACCCGTGCTGGTTTAGAGTATCTGCAGGTCGCAGCTAACAAGGCCGCCCTGGAGGGCATGTGCAAGGAGCAGATCGAGGAGATCGAAAAGGCTAAAAAGGCTTTCGGCGAGAGTAAGCTCACGTTATATCTACATGCCTGGTGTTGAACTGACATCCATCACGATATGAAGTTAACGCCAGGTTCAAAGAGGCAAAAGCAGTCTCGCATCAGAAGCTACAGATCAGCAAGGAGAAGCTTGGCGAATGTGACGATGAGCTCAAACAAAAATTCGGCGAGATGGAGGGGGTCCGTTCGGTTGCACTTTCTGCGCGTTGGTCTTCATGCTGACCCTTTACCCGTAACAGGCCGGCGAGATTGAGGCGAAGTCGTCGGCGGACTGGCAAGCGGAGCTCGACCAAGGCAAGGAAGAGCTCGAGATGAACATGGCCACCAACTCCAACGTCGTCGAGCAGTACAAGAAGCGCCAGGGCGAGGTGAGTGAACCAACATGGCAACGATGCCGAGACCGCGACTCATATCCTCTGTAGATCGAGGCGCTCGCTTCCACTGTCGAGGATCGCGAAAAGCGTATCCAGAGGATCGAACTGGGCATCAAGACAGCGAGGGTGAGGAACATCATGCTTCATGTTCGTAGACGCACTGTAAGACTGACTGATCATGCGTCGCGTCACAGGACAACTGGCACCCCGAGTTGCAGAAGCTGGTGGGCAGCATTGGCCAGAAGTTCTCTGCGGCCTTCGACCGCATTGGCTGTGCTGGTGAGATCCGGATACGTGAGGACGAGGACTACGAGAAGTGGGCCATCGACATCATGGTAAAATTCCGTGACCACGAGAAGCTGCAACTGCTCACTGGCGAACGTCAGTCCGGAGGAGTGAGTAATCTGTAAACTGGGTATCATAGAGAACTTTCCTGACATATCGTCGTAGG
Source organism: Fomes fomentarius (assembly GCA_022606135.1). Taxonomy (NCBI): domain Eukaryota; kingdom Fungi; phylum Basidiomycota; class Agaricomycetes; order Polyporales; family Polyporaceae; genus Fomes; species Fomes fomentarius. Next base: position 820,493 of record JABYQN010000013.1, on the reverse strand, counting down.
AACGGTCACTGACCACTATCCTGTACCTGATGAGCTTGACGGAGGAGGCGCGCGCGCCTTTCTCGCTGGTCGATGAGATCAACCAGGGTATGGACCAACGCGCGGAGCGTGCGGTGCATAACTCGCTTGTCGAGGTGACGTGCAAGCCAGACAGCGGGCAGTACTTCCTCATCACGCCCAAGCTCCTTCCCGACCTGCACTACCACGAGCGCATGAAGATCCTGTGTGTCAACAATGGCGAGTGGCTGCCCGAGGAGAACGATATGGGCAACATGATGGGGCTCATCGAGTCTTTCCTCCGATTCCGCCGCCAGGGCAACTCCAACGCCAATGCATAGACTGACGGTGGCCGTTTTCTTGATTATTCTGATTGTAGACCTGGAAGGTTGTTTGTTGTTGTAGATTATTGCCGTGCTTGTTCTACTCCACAGCGCGTAGTTGGTTACCCTTACAGTTCTCCTTGTTACCCATATTGTACTGTGCTTTCTAGATAGTGTCTTGTGGTTACCCGGGGCCCCGGGCCTCAGTCTCAAAATGTGCGTATTGGCATTGTTGGGGAGCTCAAGTGGTGGCAGATGTTGTCAGGGATTGCGCCCCGAATTTGGACAGCCCAGCAGTGTAAGTACGCCACAATGGTCGATCTTCACCACTCTCTCTGAACCGCCGTTCTGCTATGTACTCGTTCAGACCGATTGCACGTTTACAAACTCGTCAAGATGGACTAGTATTGGAAGCCGCTCATATACAGTTTTGTTCCAGGGACTGGGACTTCAACAGTGTCCTCGCGAAAATGAACGTTATTCAGCTCACCTTCTCATTCAAATTGGTGAGCATCATCCGGTGCTGTCTTGACGTGGGGCCACTCAAATCACTCAAAAATAGATCCTCTCCGAGACTCAGGACAGTACTTATTCCAACGGTGGTACGAGTAGCCTCATCACTATCTTCACGGAACCGTGAGTCCTTGGCACACTGTTGAACAGCACACGTGTTAATACCGCACACCAGCATTACCTCGATTCTCATCTCAAGGTTTCTTATCGACCTTCAGGACGCGAACGAGAGCATGATGCACCAGCACTCACGGATCTCCTCAGTTGGCAGTATTCAGTTCGGGCGGATGATAGGTGCATTAGGCTCGACGATGCCCGCGCCGGGTGAGGCCGTCCACATCGATTCGCTCGATCGTCATGAGTGGGACGACAACATCGGAGACGCGGACAACCGCGACTCAAGCCTAGACCCAACTTGGAGCAGTGATGACCCGGATCGTGGTGTTCGGGACTACAGCACACTGATCAATTACGCCATCAGGGACGAAGAGTATCACGCCGAGGGAGGCTTGGAGATGGTTTTTTACTAGCCCAGTAGGTAAGTTAGGAGTAGGAGTAGTGCAAGTAGAGTAATGGTTGGCGGTGAGTAGTGGGAATCATCAAATTCGGACTCAGTAGATGATGGCAACCAGATTGCAGAATTTTACGGTGTTGCGTTTGCACGGCAGGCAAAGGCAAACGTCGCGGCACGTTGCGACTTCCAATGCGAGCACAATATATCCCCCTTTTTTCTCTACTTTGGGAGCCTCCCTGTCCTCTGAAAGCATACCTCTCCTGTTTCAACGACTCGGAGCTCTGAGGTTGATCACAGCAAGTCACAGACATCACATCTGTCACGATTACATCAGCTCACGGTCGGGCCAGGTAGTAAGTATCTATGGACTCGGACTTGGGCGAAATCCTACCATAACCCTTGCCTGGCCCCTATTGCTCAGCAACTTGAAGCCACTGTCCGAGTCCCAGCCGACGCATCACTACGGCCTGGACTTGCCACCCCTTCCTCCCTATCTCTTTGCAGAGCGAAGCTCTGAACAAGGTGATATATTGTGACCGTCGCGCAGGCGTTTTCATCCGAGTGATCAATATGGGTCAACTTTGGTACCTGTTTGTATTCGAAGCGCTCCCTTCGTCGGCCGCGATATGTATTTACATTCTTGACAGTGTAAACCTAGATCGCAAGGAAGCCCACCCCGCCGTATGTGACTTGAAGCTGGGACAATGCTTTTGGGACTTGGATTATCTGTCAGACTCTTGTCTCACCATCCCCTATCTCCTCACCATCCCCTAACTGCCCAAGTGTGTCTCTCTCGTCTCTCCATGAGCTCCGTTTTCTTATGAGCGATTATTCGAAATAGACAAGTCGACGAGTGGTTAGCAGCAGGTCGTACCGCCGTTCAGCCTGGCCCCTTCGGACGGCTACCCGTCGAACTCTCGGAAGCCGTCATCGAAAAAGTGTCCGACTTCGACGATCTCGTCGTCCTGGCAATATCGTGCAAGCTGTTGCTGAGCATCAGCGAACCGTATCTCCTGCGCTTTATAAGAGAGTGACACGCTTCTTGGACCGGATGCCGTTTGATTTGTACCGGCGACTACGCATCCAATTCAAGGTTGCCAGCGGGTCTTTTGACGAAAGAAGAACGGGCAATCATGAAGATGGAGCCGGTAGAGGAGGATCCGGTAGCAGACGACGGCGTCCCGGTCGGTAACGAGCAAGGTAGGCTCTCAGTGACGCGGATGCATCCGCTAGAGATCCGAACCTCTCGCGGATGCATCCGTGTCCTTCAGATGCATCCGCAGGAGAAGGCTGATTATCCTCTCGTAGATGCATCTGCGGGGGACGGTGGGGAGGTAGGGCGGGTGGTACGAGCGGGGAGGATGGTACGGCGACGCAGGATGAGTGGTACAGCGACGGCGGGGTGGTGGACGGACGGTAGGGAGGTTCAGGTAGGGCGGGTGGTACGGGCGGGGAGGACAGTGCGGCGACGTGGGTTGGGTGGTACAACAACAGCGGGGTGGTACAGCGACAGCGGGGGATGGTAGGGAGGTAGGGCGGGTGGTACAAGCGGGCTCGGAGGACGGTGCGGCGACGTGGTGGATCGTAAGTCGCGGCGCGCACAACAGAGTGGAAGCTACAAAAAGCATGGCATGGCATACTGTGGTATGGTAAATAAGGATGCGAAGCGTCTGTACGAGTATGCACAACAGTGGAAGGACGGATGGAAGAGCGGGCGGTGGTGGATGGCTGCATGGGACATCGGGCAAGTGCTCAGGCTGAAACGTATCTGCGAGGAGGTCAGAATGGCTGTATCCATGAGGCTCGGCGACCGTTGATGCTGATGTGGAAGGCCTGTCGCAACGGTGCGTGCTGACTCGGCTCGTGTCGGCGAGATCCATGACACTTGTTCAAGTCAGTTCCTGCAGGCTCGAGCTCTCGGTGTGTCTGTAGCAACGGCATGTGCGAAGGATGTCTGCGAGATGCCTCGTCGGCGGTGAGTCTTGTTGGACCGTGGCCGCGTACGAGAAGGAGTTGCGATGGCACTCGTCGGGGCGCGCTTCGATTACCAAATGCGGCGAGTACCCGCGGGCGCGCAGACATGCGCGATGCGCATCAGTGGTACGGTGAGGCCCGCGTGGATGGTAGGACGAGCGGCGGGGGGAAATGGGGCGAGCGTAAGGTACAACATGCAATGTCTCTAGTCCAATGCAATCGAGAAATGTCGATACAATTGTCTGCGTTTTGGTGATACATTCATCGGGAGTCCTCAGGGCCCAGTCAATCCATCTGGTTCAAGCGTGCGGACCAGCAATTTCTTCACTTCGCCCATCGAGTCTGCACTGTAGACTTGCATTCTGAGCCTCCAGGCTCTTGGTCTTCGTCTCCAACTCGGTGTGATGCGGAAGTTACACAACAACGTGGGGCTATATATACCTAATGTTTTGTACACTGCACAATCGTGTATAGTGGAGTGGTTGCGGTGAGTGCGTTCCTTTTGTCCGCAAGCGCTGACGCCACCCACACCCCGCGTTCGAATCCTACTGACGCCTGACTAAGTATACGGATGCATCCGTAGAGGTTGGGATGCCTCACGGATGCATCCGCGTCACTGAGACTGCTCGAGCAAGACCTAGTAGGAGACGCGCAAGAGGAACGCAATACTATCTACAACTATATCCAGAACCATTACCACTATCCCACAATCACCCCCAGTTATGAGCGCGACCGCTACGACACTTTCGCTATCGCTAAACTGGCCTATCCCCCAGACAATCAGGCGGCGCAGACGACGCCGGCGTACACTCTGCTCAGGCTGATCTCGAGATGTATACAATACACGTCAACGAAGTAGCACACGCTGTTGGCACCGAGGTCGTGTGCAACCTTGTCAAGAGGGAGTACATCTGCACTGCGCCCCTTGACCCTTCAATGCACCTCGGGGTCGAACAAGCGCTGCTCTCGCAGATATGCTGGTTGGACGACTGGAGTGTCTCGATTGCAAGCTCTGAAAAGGCTGCCACAAAACTCGTCCAGGGACCTTGGGCAGGCGACAAGTTCTGCATCACGACACTGGAGAGCATGCCACCGGCAGGGGAAGGAAGGCAGTGGAAGGACGTGTCGGCACGCGCAAACAAGTTCTTGTACCATCTGTGGAAGCATGACAGGTTGGAGCTGCCGGTCTCTAGTGACTCGGAACTGGATTCAGAGCATGAAAACTAGGCAATGGAGACCAGTGAGTACGTTCCAAATGTCGAAATGCGCATATTGATTAGGAGTCCCGTGCAGGAGCTCGCGCCATTACTCTACTTCCGTCGTGCAATATGGCCGGTCAAACAAGTGGATACTTACTGTAGATACAGGAGAGATGCAGAAGGACGGTATGAGTTCTAGTTGCCCGAGCTTATTCTGTACAATTATCAACTCCGAGTTCCCGAATTGCGTCAAACACAGTTGTTGATCAAAGCGCCTCTGCTCAAGTGACCGTGCGCCTGAAGTGCGACCATCACATCCTTGTCTAACTCGTTGAATCGGATTAAATCCTTACGTCTTGACCTGCATGAGCATGGTGGTATACATAGAGAGAGGACGATACTCTCAGAATGGTAGGCAAGTCAGTCAGTATCGTCACTGCCTTATCTCAGAGAACGTTAACTCTCACCCCGCTTTTTAAAGTTTTAACAACCATCAAGCTCCATTGATCTGTTAGTACCTGATGGTTTCTTGCGCTCGTCGGAAAAGGCGTACACCGCAGCTACCCGTGGCGCAAGAGCAGGCCGGGATCCTATTGAACACTGACGTTCAATCTCACTTTGGCCAGGGGCGTAGGGAGAATGTGGGCATCTAAGAATTGCAATAAAACAATATATTCCTGGCTTCCAGCAGTAAACCTCTCCAGGACATTCGGGACATTGATTGAGTCTTTTTCCTATATATAACATCCTGATGCGCCCAGGTGAGAAGAGAATCGGTTGAGGTCTTCTCGTAGGACAGGATGAACTTCATGTGTAGATCCGACGAAGCAGCGCGGGGGCGTTATTTTAGGTGTGGAGGAGATCAAGGTTATATATCTCCATCTCATGTCCACAGTGTTCAGACTGGTCCTCAGCACGTTGCCCCGCAACCATGTCCGACTTGAACAACGAGGCCAAAGCTCAGATAATTGCCAGCTATAACTCCCTGTGAGTCGTCGATGTCCGTGTTATGATTCATACAGAGCTCACGTGCTCTTGCTCCAGTCAAGATCAGCACTATATCTTCGTGGCAATCACAGGGGAGTTGTGCACCGATTCTCGTTGAGCCATGCTAATCATTCTTGTATCTCACAGGTCTCGTTGTATATGAGTACATCATCACTTTTACCAGCGAGGTGGAGCTGTTCTGGAAGCGCAAGTTCACAACGTCCTCCGCACTGTTCTATGTAACTCGATATATAGCATGCCTACTCAACCTGTACAACGTGTTGGGACCCGATCCTACTATCTTCAGGGTCAGTATTCGCATGTGCTATATCGTTTCAAAGGCTCGTTGAACAACGGTTATTGACATAGAACCTGGGGTGAGACTCGGAGCATTGCACTGGATGGGTTATGCTTCCGTTCGTTACTGACATTCACTAAAAGCTGCCCAGTGGTCTTCTACACATTCTCCTTTGTGGAGTATATGCAATATCTACCGTGGGCCCGTAAGTACGTGAATATATGCCATGCTCTTGCACCGACAACGATTATATCCAGTATTCTCCGCGCTGAGGGCATATGCACTTAGTGCGAAGTCTTGGCTTTTCGCGGTGATAGTTTTTCTGTCTTCCGTCGTGCCTATGGTTGTGAACTTGGTTAGTAGTAGCCTTACTATCCATTGATATCTCCTCCAGCTGATGCAAATTACTCCCTAGATCACCACCGGTCATGCCACTGTCGTATTTGACTCTGAAAGCTGTACCATTGGGTACAACGAGTCCTCCACTACCGTGAAAAAGTAGGCAAGGGGTCTCACCTTCATCAGTCCTGTCGCTTACACAGACCCTCCTCCAGCTGTTAACACTTGACCTCTCAGTATGCCATCTCTAAGCCGCTGATAACATTCCACAGTCACCATAATCGCCCGTGTCTGTCTGATCGCATCCGATCTTCTGGTTATGGGCATCACCTGGAACGCAACATTCAGAACCAGCAAAGCGGCACAAGCCATCGGCCAAAAACTGTCTCTCTCCACGGTCCTATTCAGAGACGGGTGGTACATTCCCTCAAGTCACTCTGCTGCTACATCTGACCCACATATCGAAGGGGCGATTTATTTCATGTATGGATCAAGCACCTTAACAGGACAATGAGATCCATGATTTGACTCACAAAACTGCAGTGTCCTCGCAATCATGAACGCGCTCCATCTCATCTTTTCGCTGGTCTCGGTCAGTACCATCTGAGTCTGCGGTCTTGCAAAGTGGCCTTCATGGTCAGCTGAGCTACCTGTCCACACTAGGTCTGGAACAAGGCCGGTTCAAATGTCAGCACAAGCGACATGGTGCTCTTCATAGAACCGTGAGTGCCAGTGACTAGTCCGATGGACGATGGACGATGAACGATGGATGATGCTGCCTTCTGATATTGGGCGCACCAGAATCACCGCAATCCTCACCTGGAGGTTCCTCATCGACCTGCAAGAAGCCCACAACATCATGACGTATCAGTCTCACTCTCGAGTCTCCGCGGTCGAGTCGAGGAGCCTGCGCTTCAACCGGATGCTAGGCTCGTTGGGCGCGTCCCTTCTCAGTGCACCCGGGCCGGGCGAGAGGTTCGAAACCGCCGGTACCTCGAGGTCTTCAGAGCTCAGCGAAACGGAAGAAACTGGCACTGAAGACGAAGAATCTGCACGTGTCGCTGCCGCAAACAACTTGAACCCGTAGTGACAGTGCACGCGATGGTAGCGGGTCGGACGAGGGCATGGAGGTTTCGGCTGGAAAGCAGCTGTAACTATATATACATATACTTGCTTCTTGCGCTTCCAGGGTGTATTTATCAGGACTCTAAAGATTCGACAATATATCACCCACTAGAACGACATAATAGAAGTAGAACACACTCCCCATGAATCCATCCCCGATTCCGAGTAGGAGGAGGGCTCTGTCAACCTGAATATTGGGTATCCTACGCATGAGTACTCCCAACATATCCCACAGACATACACTTAATACGATTGCCGGTATAGCCAATTGGTTCCGTCTGCTTCGTAGTATGGCAGGCATTGTCGCTGACATTCCATCTGGCAGGTGATGCTAGTTCCTTCAGACTGTGTCTATACTCCGTGCTCCTAGATACGCAACCATCTCTTCATGCTAACTCGCACAAAAGTTTTATCCAATCGGGGAATCATGGCGCTACGATTTTGACGTATGCGCCAACCCCATGTGTCTCCCGTTCAGAGAGCATAAGGAACTGGAACGTCGACGAACAACAGGAACCTTGACACGGGACACCCCAGGGACGTCCGAAACACCGCGCGGAAGACTCACAATCACCAATCACCTCCGCACTTCGTACTGAATCATGAACCTTAAAAACGCAACACACAAAACGCTTACTCAGACAGAAGCCACTGACATCCGTTCCAAACGTTGGAAACAAACAGCTAAGTGTACAGGGCAGACAGAGCGCAAACATGAACGTTTGAACCTGAAACTCAAACTCACAACCCAAAGACAAGGTAAACACACAAACAGCACAGCAAACACCGACGAGGTGGGGCATAGAACGTGGTCGTAGATTGCGAACCAGGGACCAGTAGTGACCAGATACAAGGACAAACCGCGGATTTGGATCTAGATCCGGAGTATGGAGAACGATGAACGACGAACGGCGAGACACGAGGAGGGAGCTGAGAGATGAGATGAGAGACGACAGACGACAGACTAGGTCCATGCGATGCAGATGCAGATGCGGGTATGTATGTACACTTTGACATGTGGTGCGGCGGTGTTGGTGTGCGATCGGTGCGGGATGGACAGATAGACAGATGGACAGGAGGTGATTGGGTGATACACGATGGAAGAGGTTGGGGGTGGATGAGTGGATAGGAGCTTGCTGGAAGGGCTGTGAAGACAGGGGATGGGGCATGATGGGGGGGTGCGGAGACGGGGATGGAAATGAGGAAGGGATGAGATGCGGAGTGTACGAACCGATGATCATGAAATGTTGATGAGTGGTATGTGTGATGTGCAATTGTATATGCGTTGGTTGCGATGCGATTGAGTGTGGGCGGGCATGGGGGGCATGTTAGTCATGGTCGTGTCATGTCGTAGGCATAATTGTAACGTGTGTGCGTCGGATGTGTCCAGTCGAAGTCCGAAGCTGGAGACCGCAGCGCGGTATATCGTGATCGTTTCCTGTATCCAAGAACAAGGAAAGAAGCCTGCGGTGAGCGGGCAGCGTGGCGGTTACCACAGGCGCGGGTACGCCCTTGGGGCGGCCGCCGCAGGCAGCAAGACGCGATCAGGAGTCCACCTCAGCGTTCTTCGAGCGCGACATGAGCGCCGCGCGTCTGAGCGCGCCCTGCGTAACGTTCACGCCCGTGCAGTCCTCGAACCAAACTGCGCGCTCCGCGCACCGAGCCACGACCTTCTTCCAGAACTGCAGGATGCGCGGATGCGGCGCCTTCGTGCGCAGATTGTGGCTCTCCGTGCTCAGGTCACGCACAAACCGGAGGTTCGGGAATGCATCGCCCTGCAGAAGTGAGGAGAACTGCTGGTAGAGGAGGAAGTACGGCGTGTCCACGGCGAGGTCCTCGTCATTCTCGAATGCGTCGTACCAGTCGGAGTCGTTCTGTTCGACGACGGGCCGGATAGGTGGGTCTTCCATGAGACGGGTGTCAATGTCACGGATGCCGATGAGCTCGACACGGGGATGGGCAGGGAGGAGGATATGCGGTGCTATCCAGTCGGGGCTCTGCCAGTGCCACTCGGCATCCGCGGAACAGATGAACTCACGGAGATTTGGGCACCATTCGGCGAGAGGCACGGGAGGCTGTGCCTGTTGCTGATTCTGATTCTGCTGCTGGAGGGCGACGAGGTGCTGGGGCGTAGTGAGATAGTACTCCTCGATGAGGGACGAAGAGTGTCCGAGTTCGAGCTGCGTGAGCTTGCGGCCGTGCGCCTGGAAGAAGCGGGAAAAACCTTCGCCGGTGTAGCTGAAATCCGAGGAGAGAACGGAGAGGTTGGTGAGCGCTGGCATGTCCCATGACGCGAGCACCGCAAAAGTGTTGTTGTCAAGTGATACCTTGAGAGCGCGCAGGGAGGGGAGATGGACATTCATCTGCAGATGCTCGAGGTGGCTCCCCGACGAGGACCCAGCAAGGATGTTAAAGCTCGGAAGGTTCGGGGAGCGCGAGGAAAGCTCTAGGTACTCGAGTCGTGTGGTCAGATTCTGGACGAGAGGCGCCATACGTAGCTCGAAGGGCACGTCGTCATAGCTCGTCCAGCTCAGTCGTCGGATTTTGGGCTGAGCGACAAGCTTCAGGATCTCTTCCGGACTACAGCGAGGGTCGGGGGAGTCCTCAAGGATGTTCCGTTGAACGGAGTGGTGGTCGGAGTAGATTGACAGATGGGGAGAGTAGTCCAGTATCGTACGGAGGTCGGCGGGCGCGCACCGCTCGAGCGCTGGGGTCTCGATGTGTAGTCGACGAATGAACCTTCCACTCGACGACAGGTTCTCGACATACTCCATGAGGAGAGTCTTCGCAAGTGCCTTGGCTTGTGCCGCACGGCTTATCCAGACGAATTCATAGAGGAAGCTTCGTGTGAGAGCGTTCCATTGTTTCGACACAAGGGAAAGGTTCCTCTTGGTAGACATGCACATGCGGTATATGGCGAGTTGGGTGTAGGCCGACTCCAGGAACGAGAGCTCCTGTGATGTGTCGAGAGGATCATGATGGAAAAGACACGCATGTTGGATGATGATGCCCCAGACCTCTGGAGGGATGAAGGGTAGCCGGACAACTTCAAAAGTGTCAAAGGTTGGTTGTTGTACCTTGGTGGATTTGCGGCTACAATGGGGTTGTCAGTACGACGATTATGAATGTGAGACAACGGGGAATGTTTGTAGAACGTGGGGGACGTCGACGGGCAGCCGAGCTGTCCGTTGCAAGGAACGGCCTTGGTCTAGGAGACGAGACGCCACACTGATGAGGTTCGCACGGACGGGCACCCGTCCGCTGTGCAACGAGCTCCCCGATGCTCCCCGACTCCATTGTACACGTCGCGCAAGGCAGCAGATAATCGACCCTGGGCACAACTCGCGTGGAGGGTCGCAGAAAAGGGGCGAAGAGACAAAGGGAAGTAAAACGCCAAGAGAAGGATGCTCACAATTTGGAACGTATCTTGACAGAGAGTTTGCGAACGCTGAGCTTGGTGCGGATGGATAGCGAGAGATCTTGTGGATTGAGGACGCTGGGGACTGGCATGGCGGGGAGGTTGTCGCGGAGGATGGGGAGAGGGGAGGGGATAGACGGGGGGATGTTCGTGGACGGTTGGGAAGTTGCTGAGCTGGACGGGGCTTATCCACCGTCAAAAAGTCTAAGCGGGCGCCTGAGAGGTCTCGCCCCCAACCGGACAGACGCCGGGCGGCCCTGCCTTCCGTAGCCGTATATGGCATCGCGGACTCACACTTGGGGAAAGCCGAATTCATTAACACCGCGTTCTGGCCGTCGGCAAGCACACTCTATCGCTTGTCAATCTCTCCCTACACTCACATCCGACCTCATCCGACAAGTGAGCACAACCATAAACCACTGCCAGCCTCGAACTCGTTCGCAATGGGCGTCGGGTGGGGGGCGCGGATAGCCAAGACAGGCTCTGTCTGTGAAGCTTCAAGCTCCATTACACGCTGCTATCAGCTGACCACAGCACCGATGGGATTTCTCACCTTGTCTTTACGTGCATGGAGTCGTCGGTCGCCTGTCAATATCAGAGAGATGGCCGTACCTCGCCTAGCCATTCCGTGCTCGCTGTATATTGCATGCGGTGGATTTTTTGGAAGCCTGGAGTCTGGCGAGCGCTGCGAGGCTGGGACGGATGGAAGGCTGGAGCTGGCGGTGGTATACGAGCACCGCCGCCCGTGGCCGCGTCGAGAGCTTCTATCCGATACACTCGGCCTCGAAGAAGGACCGGCCGCCAAGTGCCACGCAATCGAAGTCCCTGACGTCGTCCTCTCATAAACCCATAGCAGGATACCATCCACGTCCCGGCTGGACACCTGCGCCGCAGTGAACCCTCATAAGCGCCTCCGCACTCTCTTATGGTTGGCAATTGATGTACTACTACTGCAGCCGAATTTCTATCGTACTCCGATTCTGATGAACCACCAGCGTTGGGCCTCTACTATCCGCTCTGATCTCCGCCATCCGCTCTTGATCGTATAACGAGGATACATTTGTACGTCATCCTCGGCTTACCATCTACACAGACACTGAATGGACTGTCACTGTCAGGTATTCAAGGCGACCGTTGAACAGAGCTCGAGCTGCGCACCCCTTCCCAACCAGTATTTTGCTCTGTATTCGATCAATGTTCAACTGTCCTTCCTCCTTGGAGCGGCGCCCGCAACAGGTATTTACAAGATACTTAATCACAGAAGCACCTGAAAACTGATACGTTCTCGGTGGTTTGCTGCGTTAGGGGCGATGCAGGTAGCAGCTTCCTGATGCAACTTGGACTGACCTTCTCGCAAACTTCGACAGAGCTGCACGTATGCCAGTGACAACCGTAGACCACGGTGGACTGCACTGTGGACTGCATGCAGACAAGCAAAAACGGGATACAGATACTGTCAACCAGAACAGTCAGTTGTGACCGTTTTGCTGCGCTGAATGAACCGCGCCACCGCTTCTGCCACGGCAGCCGAAAAGTGCCGGACCCGCTGGTCAGGCGCCTGTCCTCGCCCACGCTGCTACCATGCTGCCTCCGCATGGCTCGACACTTCGACTCGTCCTTCCTGGACGCTATCTGATTATCGAGTACTTGGATAGCTCTACAGCACCAGGAAATTGTATATACCGGTGAGCGTCCTCGGAAACTTGTTCTTCCCACCATCTGATGTATCTGTGCGCTCACTGTGGGCACGAAGTTCAAATTACGTTTTCCAGATACGCAGGACAGTTCTGAATGCATATGTGTGTCCCTCGGCGCAACTGTTTGGTCGAACACTGCTGGCTTGGCTTCGAAGTACGTCCCGCGACCATGCGCTACTGGCCACCATCGGGTACCCCAATTGTATCAATCGCGAGCAAGGCGCCGATCCAGCGTAGGGGAACAATCGAATGGCCCGACGTTCTATCTCAGCACACAGGACCCTCCTGTGTACCTCACCTCGCATTTGGGTCCCTATTCTTGCTCGTCCCACTCACAAGAACTTCTACACAAACGGCCAGCGTTAGACAAACTTCTAGTGCCGCGATCTCCACGGCAGGCGGCTGCAATCATGCGTGCTGACGCCACTCAGGCGCGTTCCTATCCCTGTCCAAGCCCCCGCATTATTGCCCTCAAAGCCGCAAGACCGCAGGGCTGCAGTGGTCTTTGATACCTTGGCTTCGACCCTTCAAGCTGGGCGCATCCTGGTATGTCTCCGGCCGAGCGTTCTGGGCACATATCGTATCGTGTGACTTGGGTCCGATGCTGACGTTCATGTTGCAGATGCGCACGCCATTCAGGACGAGTCGGCGCTAGAGGGGACAACAGCTTCGTGAGCAGGATCCGAGCCGCCAACGTGAAGGCATTGGTATCCGAGATGTTATGGCAGCGAGTGCTGAAGACAGGAAGCGCATATATGCGTCTGATTCCTTGCCGTCACCAAGAGGGAATGCTGAAGACCAGTGCTGAGAATTCGGACGCTGCACTCCGGGGATGTAGAGCCAGTTCGTCAGCTAGAAGTTGGGTATAAGGCCGCGTCAGGCGCAGGGCCATAGGTGAGAAACAGTACTCTCCCTGTTGGGTCAGGCCCCCGCTTACTTCACTGTATACAGAGAATGCCAAGAAGCGTGGAGTTAAGGCAGATCGGCCGCGCGCCGACGTCGTTGTACAGGGTCTATCCGCCTTCGCGCCGTATATGGGCCGCCCAAGCGTCCTCACTCGGCACGTATGATTTCATTCGTCCTTGGGATCGAACGCGCAGGTACATAGCTGAACATTCCTCTGCTTAACCCAGCCACCCTACATACAGCAGTTGATCGTGATGAAGGACCCTCGGGACCGCACTAACATAAATGCATGTGCTATCCCTGTGCAATTGGATATGCTCCACGGCACCGGTGGGTACTCAGTACCTGTGCCCAGTGAACTGCAATTCAGCAAAGCAGACTGGACGGTCAAGCCAGTACTCGCGCCACCTGAAGGCTCATTGACGCCAGCTACGTTCCCCATCCCTTCCGCAGTCTTCCCGGCCGTGTACTCGGCCCGTGCGACTATGAGCTCAGCTTCTACGACGGGAACGCGGCTTCGGGAGCATTCGCGATGTTTGTCGGTCTCTGGAAGGCGGTGGATGTGCAAAGTACGTACGTCACCAACTGCCTAAGTCATTCAACCCGACTTATGCGCACTGAACTAGACCCTTGCTCATAAATGCATACTGGTTGCCGCCTAAAATGAGCTGTAGTCGATATGAAGCGCAAGATCACGATGTGAAAAGGAAGGGGTGGAAACGGCACAGCGATATATAGAGGGTTTATTCAAGGGGTTCGCCATGTCCTCGGCTGCGCCGCTGCGGGGCCGGTACATTGCGGCGTAGTTTCACAGTTCCTCTGCTGGTGAGCAAAGGTCTCTCCTCTTGTTGAGTCAGCGTTTGACTGAATTAGGCTCGAGCAATGCTTGTAAGGAGTGGAACGATCGATCTCGCCTCAGGAAACTCAGCTATCGCACGCGACACGGCTTTACCGCGGCGATCCCGACATTCCCAGCCGGTGTGTGGGTGGTCGATGATGGTGGTGTCGAACGTACAGGTGAGCATCATAGCGACTTTAGGGTTAGAGTGATGTAAGTTGAACAATGACGTAAGGTACCCTGCGCAAGGCTGTGGACCGGACTAGACATCATGGTAGTCAAGATGCTTGCGACAAATGACGCACCTAGCCAATGCATCCCATACCCCTACTCGCCTGCCACGCATCCGGCTCGTCTTCGACTTGCTCGTCTGGCATCCCATGTGCACATGCGTCACGGCGCCACAGGGTCTTGCTCTTAGTCAGTCTTCGGCTAAATGCACGACGTTTATAGGTCTCGGGACGTCAACATGTTCAGAGGTAACTCCTCAGCGAAGGCTGTCGTGCCCATATGCCACGATCTCAGGCATGTCGCGTTGTCGTGTTCCGCTCCGCTTGCAGGACGCCACCATGTTGTTATCTTCATTATCGGTGTCGCCCGGAGACTTAATCCGATTCGTGTTGGTTCTGTACTTCCTAACGAGAGCCGTGCGCCTCGCCTGTCCGTCACTCACCGAGAACGTACCGACGGCGCCATGCCATGCTGGTTCGGATCTTCTCGCTGGAGCGGTAGTCGCGCGGTTGTCCCTTTACTCTGCATGCCCATGTTCTTGCAGCCACACTAGATCGTTGGATGGACGACGGACCATGAGTCTATTGTGCTTCAATCAGCACCAGCCGACGCCGCACAAATAACTCAGCCCGCGAGGTCCTCACAGACGAAACTGGACTCGAGACACGGAATCTCTCACGTATCTGCGGTCGAAGTACAAAACTCTAGAATGTCGGAAATTCTGGGCGAGGATAACCCGTCCCCGTCGATTTCGTGCGTCGGTCGCTTCCTACACCTGGCCGTTCTGGATGCCAACTCAGCGTCGAGGCATCATAGTACGTCCAGTGCCGCCGCATGGCCAGGCTTCACCGTCCCGCGGTCCCTCGTTCCTGGACGCGGCCTTCGTTGAACAGCGTCGTTTGCAAGCATGACCCCGCATCCGTTGGATATCCGGGCGCAAGAGCCAATTGGAACGCAGCGCGACCAATCGTGGGTGCACGACTATCACGTACGCCCGGCTACTTACGATCACTGGAAGGCTTCGTAGCCTGCTGGCGAGGCAAGGTACTCAGGGCGTGCAGCGGCATGCGCAAGTAAAATAGGTACTGGACGGCGAATGGCGTACTTATAAAGCCCCACGGGGTGGCCTAGACGATATGCAGGCTCTCGAGCACTCATCTTCACTGGAGATATTCGACGCCCGCGACCAAAGATTCATAAGATGTTCGCATTCGCCGCACTCGTCGCCCTCGCCTCGGCTGCATTCCCGCAGGTCCTCGCACACGGCGGTGTCCTCTCGTACGTGATTGAGGGCACCAATTACCAGGGATGGTCTGTGCGTACGATCTCCTTCTATCGATGAATGAATGTATGGTGACACTTTCGATGCATGCAGCCTTACCTGTCCCCAACTGGTCAGACCACTATCCAGCGCCCGTGGTCGAGCTAGTGCGTATTCTGGGCAGAAAGTAGTGTTTGCAATAGCATTGTGTCTCAATCACTTCTCTACAGCAATCCCATCACTGACCCGACAGACCCGACGGTGCACTGCAACAACGACGGCAGCTCCGGCGCGCTGCAGCTGACCACGACCGTCAAGGCTGGCTCGCCCATCACCGCAAACTGGAACCAGTGGATCCACTCGTACGGCCCCATGGTACGTCCATCTTCACGACTTGCAGGCATCTCAGTGAACACCCACTGACGTCACGCGGCCGCACACAGCTCACCTACCTCGCGCAATGCCCAGGTAGCACGTGCACTGGCGTGAACTCTGCTACGCTCAAGTGGTTCAAGATCGACGAGGCCGGCCTTCTGTCGGGCACGATCGGCGACGGCTACTGGGCGGCTGGCAAGATGATTGACCAGAACTCGACCTGGACGACGACGATCCCTGAGTCCGTCCCGTCTGGCAACTACCTCATCCGCTTCGAGACGATTGCTCTGCACGCCCTCCCCGCACAGATCTACCCCGAGTGTGCGCAGCTGGAGATCACCGGCGGCGGAGACCGTGCTCCCACCGCTGATGAGCTCGTCTCCTTCCCCGGGGGATATTCCGCGTCTGACCCCGGCTGTGAGTTTTTTTTTTCACTCATTTCCCCGTAGATATATGCGCGCGGATAGGTGCTCATCGTCCCCCCCTTTCCTCCCATCACAGTGAACGTCAACCTATATACGAACGAGGCCAGGACCGAGACCACCTACATCATCCCCGGACCCCCGCTCTACGGCGCCGGTACTGGCAGCCCCGCCCCCGCGCCTTCGGTATGTCTTCCTTCTCTCGTCGCTGGGAGAAGGCCTAGCTGACCATATAAATGTTATCATAGACCACTGCTGCGCCCGCGCCCCCCGCCAGCACTTCCGCCCCAGCACCCCCCGCGCAGACCTCACAGACAGGTTCCGTCGCACAGTTCGGCCAGTGCGGTGGTATCGGCTTCAGCGGCGCGACCGCTTGCGTTGCGCCCTTCTCGTGCACGATCGTGAACGGTGAGTCTCCTTTCTCCTCACCATTTCGCCTTCCTACACGACCACAGTTGCTCATCGCTCATCGCATCGTGCTCATGATGGTCTGCAGACTACTACTCTCAATGCTTGTGACGCCCCACCCGGGTCCTTGCGCGCGCGTCCACCCTCTTCCCAGCCACCACAGCCCCGGCCCCAGCCCCAGCCACGGTCACGGTCATGAGCACAATCGGAGGGCGCGCGCGGGCTGGTCGCGGTACGACGACCGGGCGAAGACGCTTGGGAGCAGTGTGGCGGTCAGCGTGTTCTTCTGGGTTTTGTTCTCGCCGCGTCGATATCCGGTACATGTACATGCGTAATCTACTAGACCTGCTCCGCTTTGATATAGTCTTATCTCTCTTTCTTATCGCTTCGTCTGAGCCTGCACGGCGCAATGATGACGGTCCCGTGGGATTGCACAATGCAAGTTGTACTGAATGTGAGTGGAGACTCTGCGAGGAGCGCGAGCCTCGGACTTTCGAGGTGAATAAGATGTTAGCTCAGAGCAC
Organism: Fomes fomentarius; assembly: GCA_022606135.1. Classification (NCBI taxonomy): domain Eukaryota; kingdom Fungi; phylum Basidiomycota; class Agaricomycetes; order Polyporales; family Polyporaceae; genus Fomes; species Fomes fomentarius. Next base: position 803,144 of record JABYQN010000013.1, on the reverse strand, counting down.
ACGGCGGGGATCCGATCTTAGATGGCTATCACTGGTGGGAGACACAGTAGTACTAATGCCCGCCCTCACCCTTCAAGATTTTGTCTTCAAACATAGAGTTGTCTGCCAACACATCTATCTTTGCACGCCGTGTCTAAAGACACCGAGCACATGTACTACTAATACATCCGAGTGCTTCATACACGAGTGGACAGCAGACAATCATAAATATGTAGCGGAGGCGAACGTGCTGAGGCCAATAGTCAAGAAATCAAAAATGTTGCCTGTGGGTATGCCTGCTCCGATGCAAGTACCTGCGTCTATGGGAGGGCCTGCTGGGTAAAATCACGTCTACAGAGCACCATTAGGTTCAACCACCCCATTGCCATCTCCCCTCTCCATCTCCATCTTCAACTCCATTTCATCATTTCTCTGAGCCTGAGAGAAGCCACGTATCATCTTGGGTTGGGTCCAGTAGACTTCCTAGTATGACTGTATACACGCTGAATGCCGAATTTTAGTCACTCAGTCTATCCTGGAAGCACAGTATGATAGGGGATGTCAGCAGTCATTCTGGTTTCTCTGCTTCGTTCACTGGTGATCTAACAAGCTACAATGTGGTATACACGCTTGTATAACATGCCTGAGCTCTCATAATGCGCTCTACACAGTACACTGCGGAACAAAATGTCATTTTGTGTCAACTCGTGCGAATGTGCATGTCGGGTTTTTTTTTTACCGAAACAGCTACATAGTCCGGCGCCTGTCCTCGCCTGCTGCCTGACACTTGCACTCGTCCTTGCCGGATGCTATCTGATTATCGAGTATTTGGATAGCTCTACAGCACCAGTAAATTGTATATATCGGTGAGTGTCCTAGGAAACTTGTTCTGCCCACCATCTGATGTAATCTGTGCGTCGTGCGAGGCTCACTGTTCAAGTTATGTTTCCCGTCTTGAATGCATGTGTGTGTCCCTCGGCGCAATTGTATGTCGAACACTGCTGATGTAGCCTCGAAGTGCGTCCCCCGACCCATGCGCTACTGGCCACCATCGGCCCGTACCGCAGTTGTATCTATCGCGCGCTTGAAGGCCCCGATCCAGCGTAGGGGGACAATCGAAGGGCCCGACGTTCTATCTCAACACACAGGACTCTCTTGTGTGACCTTACCTCACATTTGCGTCTCTATCTTTGCTTGTCCCACTCAGAAGAACCTCGACACGAACGGCCAGTGTCAGACGTACTTCTAGTGCCGCGATCTCCCCGCAGGCGGCCGCAATCTTGTTGCCCATGCGTGCTGACACCACACAGGCGCGTTCCTATCCCTGTCCAAGCCACTGCATTATTGCCCTCAAAGCCGCAAGACCGCAGGGCTGCATTGGCCTTTGATACCTTGGTTTCGACTGCCCAAGCTGGGCACATCCTGGTATGTCTCCGGCTGAACGTTCTGCGCATTAGAAATCGTGACTTGGGCGCGATGCTGATATTCATTCATGTTGCAGATGCGCACGCCATTCAGGTAGAGGGAACAGCATCTCCGTGAACAGGATCCTGTGGAAGTTTCTGGGGCAGCGGTCTGTAAGGAACGAGGTCTCAGTCTGGTGCACGGTAAGTGTCAACAGCTTTATCTATTCACCTGTAAGGAACGAGGTCTATCTACATGTCAGTACATGGTATAGAATAGATTAATGCAATGGAGTCTCACCTCAGTCTGGTGCACGGTAAGTGTCAACAGCTGAGGAAAGACGAGACGAAAACTTCGAAGAGGTAACGAACATCATTATGTAAGCAAAGAGCGATAAGTAAACGAGTAAGTAGCAAGTAAGTAGTGCGATGTATCAACTTTCAACACGCCCACTCAGCGTAGCTAGGTACTTGTACTTGTGAATGAACATACAAACAGCAAATAAACGTCCAGATTAAACAGAGTATACAGTAACCTATCAGGCAAGGCCCATGGCGGCAGAGAAACGTTCATGTTTCTCTCGTGCAAGAGCCTTCGTGAGGATGTCGGCGACCTGATTGCCAGTCGGCACATACTCGACTTGGATTCGCTGCTCCTCGATTTCATCTCGAATGAAGTGGTGGCGGACGGCAATGTGCTTCGTCCGGTCGTGGAACGTCGAGTTCTTTGCAAGTGACATAGCCGACTGGTTGTTGATAAGCAGCAGCGTCCCAGAGTCGCCTGATGCGTTGAAGGTCGTCCCATAGATTTCAGACAGGAACGTCCGAAGCCAGAGGGCCTCCTTGGTGGCGGACGCCAGAGCGACGTACTCCGCTTCAGTGCTGGACTGAGCAACAGACGTCTGCTTCTTCGACTGCCAGCTGATTGCTGCATTCGAAAGCAGGAAGACATACCCAGAGACTGAGTGACGATCATTGACGTCGCTCGCCCAGTCAGCGTCGGTGTACCCGATGAGCGCGCCTCCTTCGGGGCATGAGTTGCTGCCATCGAAGACGAGCGCGCAGTCGGTCGTGCCGCGCAGGTATCTGTAGACGCACATGAGAGCCGTCCAGTGCTCCTTGCCGGGGCAGGCGGCGTGCTTGCTCAGTGCGCCCACTGCGAATGCGAGGTTGGGACGAGTCCCGAGCATGACGTACATGAGCGAGCCTAGCGCGCTCTGATACACCTTTTCGTCGACCTCCGGTGCGTCAACCTTGACGAGCTTGATGTTAGCGGCCATTGGGGTCGAGACGGGGCGACAGTTGGCCATGTTGTGGGACTTCAGGATGTCCTCGACGTATTGGCGCTGTGAGAGAGTGATGGTGCGACGCGTGCGGTCGCGAATGATTTCCATGCCGAGGATCCAGTGTGCGGGACCAAGGTCCTTCATCTCGTATGGAACCCCAAGCTCGTCCTTGACGATCTTCGCGATGGTGAGGTCTTTTGCGAAGATGAGCATGTCATCCACGTAGACCGCAACGATGACGAGTTCGCCATGGATGCGCTTGAAGAAGACACCATGGTCTGCATTGCTGCGCGTGTAGCCGGCGTCTTCAAAGAGAGCACGAAGCTTCTTGTACCACTCGCGGCTGGCCTGCTTGAGCCCATAGAGGGACTTCCAGAGTTTCCAGACCGTCTGCTTGCCCTTGCGGAAACCTGGTGGACACTCCATGAAGATCTCCTCGTCGAGATCGCCGTTGAGGAATGCCAACTTGACGTCCATCTGGTGGATTTCGAGGTCTTCTTTCGCAGCGATGGTGAGGAGGGTGCGAATGCTCGCGAACTTGGTGACGGGCGCGAACGTCTCGGTGTAGTCGATGCCTTCGACTTGTGTGAAGCCTTTTGCAACGAGACGAGCCTTGTACTTCTGGATTTCGCCGTCGGGGCCACGCTTGATCTTGAAGACCCACTTGCAGTCAACAACTTTGCGGTTTCGCGGTCGTTCGACTTCGTCATAGAGTTCGGCCTTTGCGAACGAGAGGAGTTCTTCAGCGCATGCTGCCTTCCACTGTTCAGCGTCAGGGCGAGACATGGCTTCAGCATACGTCTTCGGCTCGTCGCCCAGCGTAGATGCGCGGTGCGCGTGCTCATCGCCCACTCCATCGAGGAGTTGTTCGGCCTCGGCCTCGGCTTCGGCTTCGGCGTCGGCTTCGGCTATGTCCAATTCGCGTGGTTCCCCCCTCCAGCTGCTGCAGGTGCGTGGCAACGGCGGTCATAGTCCAACAGGACAAGACGCTCAGGCGCCTTCCCTTTAGTGGTGCGCGTGGAGCAACGCACTTCGGGAGCTGGAATCGGATGCGGATAGGGAGCGGGGATGCGAGAGGATGGGACGCGGCGCGCAGGCTTTGGTGCAGCTTGCGGTGGTGGTGGGACGTATGGAACGTCCTCCTCTAGCTCCTCCTCAGCTTCGACCCACCCAGGGGGTGGAACGTCGCCTATGTCGGGAACCTCCTCGACGGTGACACATCGTGAGGGAGGAGCATCAGGGAGTTCTACTGAGATGCGTGGTGCGGAAACGTTAGTGTCACGGGCGGTCTCCGAGGGGAAAACTGGCTCCGTGCTGACGACAATGCGTGTGGGAACACCATCGGGGTTGCCTTCATCAAAGACTACATCGCGCGACTCGATGATCTTGCCCGTAGGGCGATGGAGAAGACGGTATGCGCGCTTGTGGTCGCAGTAGCCAAGTAGAGTGCATTCGACAGACTTCGCATCGAACTTGGAGTGCTTCTTGTCCGGGATATGGACATGGGCTTTGCATCCGAATGGGCGGATGTGTGCGACGGAGGGCTTGACGCCCGTGTACGCCTCATGGGGAGTGATGTCGCCCTCGAGTGCACGCGTTGGCATTTGGTTGAGGATGTGCGCGGCATATTTCACAGCTTCGGCCCAGTACGTCTTTGGGAGGCCAGACTCTTGCAGCATGCAGAGGGCCATCTCCTTGATCGTCCTGTTCGAGCGTTCGGCGATGCCGTTCTCCTGTGGCATGTCGGGGTTCGTCATCTCATGGTGGATCCCGCGCTGTGCGCAGATGGCTTCGACAGCCTTGTTGTCGTATTCGCCTCCACCATCTGAACGCAGGTAGTTGACAGGTTGGCCGACGAGGACTTCGACGCGGTTGATGTGTGCGTCGAGTGTGGCGGGTTGGTCCGACTTCGCCTTGAGCGGGTAGACGCTGATGTTGCGTGAGTGCCAGTCGATGTACGTGTCGAGGTACTTTTCGCCGAGCGGGGAGCGCGTGTCAGACTCCATGAGATCGGAGCTGATGCGGTAGTTCGGGCGAGGTGCAGTTGCGGACATCGACTTTGGAATCGTGTCGCGTGTCTGCTTCCCAGCGAGGCACGTCTCGCAGAGCGTCTCAGGACGCTTCAACTCACCGGTGATCGACATGCCTTCGACCATGCCCGTTCGCACCATGCGAAGGACTGCGTCGAAGCTCAGATGAGCAAGACGGCTGTGCCAGGTCTCAACTGTGGCCTTCGACTCATTTGCGACAAATGCGGTGAGGTCGTCAGGCGTGGGACCGGGGTCGTGCGAGTTGGTGACTTGTGCAGGATCAAGCGCAGCCACGTGCACACGCTCAGGCGTGGTGGCTTTGCCCTTGAGTACATAGAGTCCCTCCTTGAGGGAGGCTGAGCCGGTGACGCGAGCATCTCTTGAGTTGATGAAGCGACATCCGTCCTTCACGAATTCGACGTCGCATCCTTTCGCCGTGAGCTGGGAGACCGATAGGAGGTTCCCGTTGAGCTCAGGCACATGGAAAACGCGTGAGATGAGGATGGGGGACTGTCGATTATCGAGTTCGAGGTAGATCGACCCTTCGCCGATGGCGAGGATGTAGCGCTCGTCGCCAAGCCAGATGCGGCGCGGCGTCGACAGCTTGCGGTACGAGGCAAACTGCGTGCGCAGTGAGGACATGTGCGCGGACGCGCCCGAGTCTACTATCCAGCGCGTGAGCTCCGAGTTTGCCTTCATCGCGTCCACAACGAAAACGCGCAGGACTGTGTTGTCCTTGCTACCAACCTGCGCGACCTTCACGTTGAGATCGGCGGGCTTGTTCGCATCGGCTTTGAGTGCGGCATCGGCCTTCGCCTGGAGCTCGGCCTTGAGCTTGCGGCACTCATCTTTCTTGTGCCCTTGCTTCCTGCAGTGTGCACATGTGGGCTTCTTGTTGCCCGACTTCTTGTTGTCGCGCTTGTCCTTCCCTTTGCCTTTGCCTAAGTGTGCAGCAAGCGCGGTGTGCTTTGCCTCGCTCTCCAGCATCTTTTCATGCTCGACGACAGCAGCGATGACCTTCTCGGTCGAGAGTGCGGAGTCAGATGACATGAGGATGGTGCGGAGGGTGGAGTACGAGGGCGGAAGGGAGATGACCATCGCAATTGCGACAAGTGAGTCGTCGAGCGCCTGCCCGAGCGACGTGAGCAAGTGCTTCTTGTGCAGCATTGCGTCGAGTTGGGGGTGGAGAGCGGAGTCGTCGGAGAGCGTACCACGAAAGAGCTCACCAATGAGCAACGCCATCGTCTGCTTCCCTTTTCCCTCATATGTTGTGCAGAGGCTGTCCCAAACCTCCTTCGCTGTCGTGAGATGGAAGGACGCCGTTGAGCGGCTTGTCGTCGAGCGTCAGCGTGATTTGCGTGAGTGCTTCTGCGTCCTGGCTGAGCCAGTCCGCGTAGCCTGTGGAGTCGGCAGTCACGTCCGGCACCTTGGTCTGTCCACTGACGATCTTCCACAACCCACGGCTGAGGAGCACACGGGTGATCCGGAACTTCCAAGTCGTGAAGTTCGATCTGTCGTTCTTGAGAACTTGGATGTCGAGCAGCCGATTGGAGCCTGTGCGGCCCGAGGCTGTGGATGCCGATGCCGTGGGCATGGCAGAAGCCTGGGCATTAGGGTCCGGGGTAGGTGTCGGGGACATGACAGATGGGCAGTTGGCGTGAGACTAAGAAGCAGTGGAAAGCGAGAAGCGAGCAAGAGGAGAGAGAGAGAAGAGAGCGAGCGTGTGAGCTGGACTGAGTGTGTTGCCTATAGGAGCGAGCTTCCAGGGCTCATAACCTGTGGAAGTTTCTGCATCAGGAAAAAACCACTTGGCTACAGAGGACTACATGGCCTATGTAGCAGTGGTAGGGCTGTAGACAAGTCCCTTCTCGGTAGTGACTTGTAGTGCCCTCCAATACTCTGTAGTGAAATGTAGCGCCCTCCAACACTCTGTAGGGCGACATAGAGCCCCTGTAGAACCTCATAGAGGTTATAGTTATGCAGAAAAGCAGACAATATTCACATTCGGTTCACAATCTTGGCTGCAAACACTACATAGATGTTTGGCAACGTGATGAATTGACGATGGTATCAGATACAAGGTTACCAGAGCTACAATACTGATAGTGAAACAACGATGAAGAGGGCACACTCACACTATATGGGATGAGGATGACATATAACATATAATGAGGATGAGACAGGTGGACTCAAACATACAACAAAGGACCAGGACAGGACAACGAATGTACAGCAGATATGAAATGAGATGACAAACACTCAACAGGAATCAGGATGAGACGATAGACATACAACAATCAGGACAACACGATGACCAACGAGAACCAGTGAACTTACATTGACAAACCAAGGAAGCGGTGTGGCATCGGAATCTTTGTGACAGAACCTATGCTCGAGCTACAAGTGCTGCAGAAGTATTTGTCATGCACAACATTGGGCGGGGAGTGGTTTCTATGTCTGGTCAAAGCTCTCGAGCAGACACAGATACCAACCCTTGCCCAATTATCCCACAACAACTACGGCTGAAGACCTGGCCACTAGCTTGATCCCACTGCGAGGACGAATACAAAGACCATACCTTGAGTAGAGCGTGATATACGAGATAACTCAGGTCTCATAGAGGAGGGGAGACAAGGCCCAGGCGACATTTCCAGTAGAGACCACCGAGGCAGAGGCCAAGGACACAGATGACAGGGCAGAGGAGATGCTAGCATGTGCAGAGCAACAAATGGACAGATCAGGGTGAAAAGCTCTCATGCGGAGGACAGACATGAGAGATGGGGCAGACAAGCACAAAGACTTCGACGTTTCGAACTTGTGCGCTGGCACTCGCACGCTCTGGCGCTTACTGCCAGCCACAACTCGATAGTTCCTCGAGTAAAGTTCTCACGCCTTATTCGATCCTCAATTGCATCTAAATTGCATCTGCATGCCTTTGTACGTATAGAGGACAGTGCAGGGGGATGTATGATAGGAGTCTTAGTGATTTGGTAACTTTTGACCACACAATTCAATGCAAGACATCTACAGTGTCTACAGCGATCTACGGAGTCCTACAGAGCGCTGGCGGAGTGCTCTATTGCCTATGTAGCCGCCGGCATAGCCACATAGAAAATGCTTTTGCCTGATGTGGGGCAGCGGTCTGTAAGGAACGAGGTCTCAGTCTGGTGCACGGTAAGTGTCAACAGCTTTATCTATTCACCTGTAAGGAACGAGGTCTATCTACATGTCAGTACATGGTATAGAATAGATTAATGCAATGGAGTCTCACCTCAGTCTGGTGCACGGTAAGTGTCAACAGCTGAGGAAAGACGAGACGAAAACTTCGAAGAGGTAACGAACATCATTATGTAAGCAAAGAGCGATAAGTAAACGAGTAAGTAGCAAGTAAGTAGTGCGATGTATCAACTTTCAACAGATCCGATCCGCCAACGTGAAATCTGAAATGTTATGACGGCGAGTGTGTCTACCGTTTTCGAAGATAGTGAGCGCATATATGCGCCCGATTCCTTCGGGAACTATTGATACTGAAATGTTATGACAGCGACCGTGTCTACCGTTTTCAAAAACAGGAAGTGCATATATGCGCCTGATTCCTTGCCGTCAACAAGAGGGAGTGCTGAAGGCCAGTGCTGATAATTCGGAAGCTGCGCTCCGGGGATGTAGTTCCTCAGCTAGAAGTTCGATATGAGGCCGGGCCCGGCGCACGGCCACAGGTGAGGAAGGACACTCTCCTTGTTGAGCAAGTGCCCAGCTTACCTCATTGTACAAAGAGGATCCCAAGAAGCGTGGAGTTAGGGCAGATCAGCCGCGCGCCGACGTCGTTGTACAGGGTCTATCCGCCTTTACGCCGTATATGGCCGCCCGAGCGCCGTCGTTCGGCCCGTATAGTTTCGTTCGTCCTTGGGATCGAACGTGCAGGTACATAACTGAACATTCTTCTTTCTAATGCTCAATCAACCCAGCCTCCATACAGCAGTTTATCGTGATGAAGTAACTTCGGGACCGCACTAACATAGAATGTGCATGTGCTACTAAGTAATCGGATATACTCCTTGGCACCGGTGGGTGCTATTGACGCCAGCTACTTTCCCTATCCCTTCCGCAGTCTTCCCGGCCGCCTACTCGGCACGTACGACTATGAGCTCAGCTTCTGCAACCGGAACGCGGCTTCGGCAGCATTGGCGATGTTTGTCGGTCTGGAAGGAATGGGATGGGCATAGTACGTACGTCATCAACTCTCTAGGTCGTTCAGCCCGGCTTATGCGCACAAATAGACCCTTGCTCATCAGTGCATAGGTCCGACTTGTCGAGAGAGCATGAATCCGAGCGTTGGCCATACTGGTTGCCGCCTAAAATGAGCTGTCGTCGATATGAAGCCAAAGACCGCGGTGGGAAAAGGGAACGGCCCAACGGTATGTAGACGGTCTATTCAAAGGGTTCGCCATGTCCTCGGCTGCTCCGCTGCGGAACAGGTACATTGCGGCCTAGTTTCACAGTTCCTCTACTGGTGAGCAAAAGTATCTCGTCTTATTCAGTCAGCGTTCGACTGAATTAGGCTCAAGCGATGCTTGTGAGGAATGGAACCATCGAATTCACCTCAGAACGACACTCAGGCTATCGCACGCGATATGGCTTTGCCGTAGTGATCCCGACATTCCCAGCCGGTGTGTGGGTAGTCGATGATGGTGGTGAATGCACAGGTGAGCATCATAGCGACTTTGGGGTTAGAGTGATGTAAGTTGAACAATGATGTGTGGCACGTCGACCCTACGCAAGGCTGTGGACCGGACTAGACATCATGGTAGTCAAGATGCTTGCGACACATCCCATCCCCTCGCTCGCCTGCCACGCATCCGGCACGTCTTCAAGTTGCTCGTCTGGCATCCCATGTGCACGTGCGTCACACCGCCGGTCCTGCTCTTAGTCAGTCTTCGGCTAAATGCATGATGTTTATAGGTCTCGGGACGTCAACATGTCCAGAGGTTACTCCTCAGCGAAGGCTATCGTGCCGATGCCACGTTCTGCATGTCGCGTTGTCGTGATCTGCTCCGCTTGCAGGACGCCACCATGTTGTTATTTTTATTATCGATGTCGCCCGGAGATTGTTCCGATTCGTGTTGGTTCTCGAGTTCCTAACGAGAGCCGTACGCCACATATGTCCGTCACTCACCGAGAACGTACCGACGTCGCCATGCCGTGCAGGTTCGGATCTTCTCGCTGGATGGGCACTCGCGCGGTTGTCACTTTACTCTACACGGCCCTTCTGTGCATGTTCTTGCACCCACGCTAGACTTTGGGGCGGACGACGGACCATGAGCCTATTATGCTTATGGTTCAATTAGCGAAAGCCGACGCCGCGCAAATAGTGCAGCCCGCGGGGTCCTCAAAGACGAAACCGTACCCGAGACACGGAATGTCTCACGTGTCTGCGGCCGGAATACAAACTCTACAATGTCGGAAATTCTATGCGAAGATAACCCGTCTCCCGTCAGTTCCATGCGTGGGTCGCTTCCTACACCTGCCCGTTCTGGATGCCACCTCAGCGTCGAGGCATCATACGTCCAGTGCCCCGCTTGCCCCAGGCTTCCCCGTCCCGCGTTCCTGGACCCGGGCTTTCGTTGAACAGCGTCGTTTGCAAGCATGACCCCGCATCCGTTGAATATCCGGGTGCAAGAGCCAATTGAAACGCAGCGCGACCAATCCTGCGCGCACGACTATCACGTACGCCTGGCTGCTTACGATCCCTGGACGGCTTCGTAGCCTGCTGGCAAGGTACTCGCGGCGTGCCGTGGCTTGCACATGCACCTCGGGTTCGCTGACAGGTCCGCATGCGCAAGTAAAATAGGTACTGGATGGTGAACGGAGGACATATAAAGCCCCACAGGGTGGTCGAGACGATCTGCAGGCTCTCGAGCACTCATCCTCACTGGAAAGACTCGACGCCCGCTACCAAAAGTCATCAGATGTTCGCATTCGCCGCACTCGTCACCCTCGCCTCGGCTGCGCTTCCGCAGGTCCTCGCCCACGGCGGTGTCCTCTCGTACGTGATCGAGGGCACTGACTACCAGGGATGGGCTGTGCGTACGATCTCCCTCTCTCCATGATTGTATGCTGATATCTCCGATGCATGCAGCCCTACAACTCGCCCACTGGTCAGACGACTATCCAGCGCCCGTGGTCGAGCTAGTGCGTATTCCGTGCAGAACGCAGTGTTTGCAATAGCATTTTGTCTAAATCACTTCTCTACAGCAACCCCATCACTGACCCGACAGACCCGACGGTGCACTGCAACAACGACGGCAGCTCCGGCGCGCTGCAGCTGACCACGACCGTCAAGGCTGGCTCGCCCATCACCGCGAACTGGAATCAGGTCTGGCCCCACCCATACGGCCCCATGGTACGTCCATCCTCACGACTTGCAGGCATCTCAATGAACACCCACTGACGTCACGCGGCCGCACACAGCTCACCTACCTCGCGCAATGCCCGGGTAGCACGTGCACTGGCGTGAACTCTGCGACGCTCAAGTGGTTCAAGATTGACGAGGCCGGCCTTCTGTCGGGCACGATCGGCGACGGGTACTGGGCGGCTGGCAAGATGATTGACCAGAACTCGACCTGGACGACGACTATCCCCGCGTCCGTCCCGTCTGGCAACTACCTCATCCGGTTCGAGACCATCGCCCTGCACTCGCTCCCCGCACAGCTCTACCCCGAGTGTGCGCAGCTGGAGATCACTGGGGGCGGGAACCGTGCTCCCACCGCTGATGAGCTCGTCTCCTTCCCCGGTGGATACTCCGCGTCTGACCCCGGATGTAAGTCCTTTCTCCTATAGATATATGCGCCGGGATATGTGCTCATCCCCTCCCCTCTCCTCGCATCATAGTGAACGTGGACCTCTACACCAACCAGGCCAAGTCCGAGACCACCTACATCATCCCCGGACCCCCGCTCTACGGCGCCGGTACTGGCAGCCCCGCCCCCGCGCCTTCGGTATGTCTTTCTTCTCTCAGTGACGGCGAGAAGCCTAGCTGATCAAATACATGTTGTAACAGACCACTGCTGCGCCGGCGCCCCCCGCCAGCACTTCCGCCCCAGCACCCCCCGCGCAGACCTCACAGGCAGGCTCCGTCGCACAGTTCGGCCAGTGCGGTGGTATCGGCTTCACCGGCGCGACCGCTTGCGTTGCGCCCTTCTCGTGCACGATTGTGAACGGTTAGTCTCCTTTCTCCTCACCACTTCGCCTTCCTACACGATCAATTTGCTCATCATCGCTGGTCTGCAGACTACTACTCTCAATGCTTGTGATCCCCCACCCGAGTCCTTGCGCGCGCGTCCACCCTCTTCCCGGCCACGGTCATGAGCACAGTCGGAGGGCGCGCGCGGGCTGGTCGCGATACGACGACCGGGCGAAGACACTCGGGAGCAGTGTGGCGGTCAGCGTGTTCTTCTGGGTTTTGTTCTCGCCGCGTCGGTATCCGGTACATGTACATGTGTAATCTAGACCTGCTCCGCTCTGATATAGGTTTTTCTCTCTATTTCTGATCGCTTCGTCTGAGTCTTCACGGCGCATTCACGTGGGATTGCACAATGCAAGTTGCACTGAATGTGAGTGGAGAACCGGGAGCACGAAGCTCGGACTTTGGAGGTGAATTGGATGTTAGCCCAGAGCACATCATAATCTTAGACCGGGCTATCACTAGTGGGAAAGACGGTACTTCAAACATAGGGTTATGACAAGATGAAGCCTTAGCCGGGGTGGTTCAGTAGTTCGGCTACTATCGTTGCAAGGAGTCGGAGTCAGCGTCTATTCCAAAACCCTCCCTGGCACCCCGTTACTATTGTAGGCAACTCAACTGAATCAATACGAAGGCACATATACACATACTCAATACACTGCTATCAGTCAACTCAAGTTTGGGATTATCCCAGCCACTCGAGGCGTGTGGATATTGCGAATGCCGTCGGCGGTGGCGTGAGCTCGGGGACGTCTGCCCGATTTGGTAATGGAAGCGCTGGCGCGAGAAAATTCGGCGTGTTCGTGGCAGAATTATGCAAGGCACTGTAAAGGAGGATAACCGGCCGCGGACCACTGACACTGGCACTTCGGGTGCTACCAGTGGTGCCGACAGTGTGCACTGCAAAACAACAAATCATAGTACTTGTCAGCGAGACAAACTTTCAGAGATTCATGGCATGGGGCTGGGAAAGCGGTCACACGGAACGTAATTATGCCCGAAGACCTCATATTCAGTGAGTCATTTAGCCAGTCAGCCAGGCAGACACGGCGTAATGAGCCTCGCGTCACACAGCCTGCGTGTTAGCTCAGCGACTTACTAGCAGCGGCCAGCACGAACTTCGATCTCACTGCATGCTTCCCATGTTGACATACGTATGGATCGAGTTCTCGCCGCAAATGGAGATTGCAATGCGACCAGCAGGTGATACCCTCCGCAACCCATTGTAATACGTATCTCGTTACAGGTCAGCCTATTTGCAAGACTATCTCGAAAAAGGAGCTCAGTGCTGAATTGTCAATGTCCAAGCCGTACATATATAAATGTCGAGGAGCCACTTTGCCTGAATAACATCCTCTCTTCCATATCCTGACTTCAGAACCAAGCTAAATGACCGTACAACGCGGCACCACTCCGAATCCTGCATACTGGGCACCCTACCTCGGAGTAAGCCTATTCTTGCGGGTGTACAGCGCAATCCGCTCGACATGGGTGATGCTCGTCGTGGACAACCCTTTCTTCTGGTACTTCGGCTTTCACAGTGCAAATATTCTGAACGACATTGAAGGTCCGTACTATTACTCATACCGGGCAACGCTTGTACAATTGCCCGACTAACCTTGATCGGCGTGTGACGTACCAGGCCCCTTCTACACGGTCGGATCGCCATCGCGTCAGGTCGAGGATGGCAAAGCAGTCTTGGCCCCTGTAGACTTCATGAACAGTAAGTGCAGTGTATCATCATATTGAGCCGACCCACCCTCTCAACGCTCACGATTAGAATGGGATCCGTTCTTGTTCGTATTCGACGTCAAGGACTCGAAGGGAGACCCCGTCCCGAACGCCGCATTCGACTGCTGGCAGGCGGACACAAATGGCGGCTACTACTTTGCCTCATACACGCTTCGTGGCAAAGCGACTACCGACGCCGAAGGCCACGTCGAGATCTTGACGGTCCGGCCAGGAGGCTACGGAACGCGCGCCGCCCATCTCCATCTCAGCGTGAACGGCGTCAAGGGCAGGCATGTTCCGATGACGACGCAGGCGTATGTTTGCCCCGGGAACAACCCGGACCACCTGGAAACTGACATGTACGTCTCATCGTTGCTTCAACTGGGAGTACATCACGGAAGCTCACCTATTCGGCATGGATCCGCCCACAGCGCGAACTATTGGCGTCGTCGTCCGGACCAGAACATGGTCAAGGGCTGGTCGGTTCCTGCTGCCAGTGGAGAGATTGAGCCGTACTGCAAATTTCCCGCCCTGCCGCAGGACGACATGTCCTCCCTGGCGAACAGTATCAAGTACTGGAGTGGAAAGCTGAAGGAGCGGGGTGTGGATCGAGAGATCGAGGGTATAGGATGCCTTGGCATCACCCTGACCGCACGCTGAAGACTGGTAACTTCACCAAACTCGCGTTGTTGTCAGCTATCAATAGCTTCCATCGTAGCCACATTCAATATTCTTCATGATTATATCATGTGTATCAAATCATCGATTGATCCCATAGCTAGCACTCTTGCACACTGGCGCGCACGCTGCTCTGATTGGGACAGCGGTGACTCGGAGCAGTACTGAATTCGAGCAGGTCATGCATGGACTATCAGAAGGAGTGGTCACCTTCCATCCAATCGACACATCAGTTTCCACTTCGGCCTCGTCTGGATGCGCATTTCGCATGTGCAATATTGCATGGCATGTACTTGTTTCGATAAACGAGACGACCAGAAAGGCGTGAAATTGAAGGGCGACGCCCGAGACGTCCTTTACCGCGACTGGAGCGACAAGCAAATCATATGTCTGCAGCGGAGAGATTATCGATGACCGCCCATATCGCCTCCAAAAATCGGAGCAAGGATCGGAGCAATGAAGTATCGTCGCAGTTACGAGTGTGGGCCTAAACTTACTTACAAAGATGTCGTGGAACGCTGACTGGCTAGTAGGCCAGCGCTTCGTTCACTGGGAGGCCTGAGAGAGGAAGGAACCCGATCGACGGGGAGGATGTCACACACTCGTCTTGTGCTCACCCCGCGAACGATGCATCTGTGAATTTGGAGATCAGCCGGCCATGTCTTTTCACATGGAGTCTATAGACGCGAATGTATCCGAGACCTTCACCATAGCCCGCTGCTCAGCTCATGCGACTTATCCGTGCGGGGCCATGACATGACAAATGCATTCAGTCCCGAGTCTGCGGACAGGCCAGCCAGCCCGTGCTAGACTCCTACATAGGTGGAGACCAGTGCGAACGCGTACTCACGCCGCCCCCAAGCCTCTCACCACGACGACAATAGGACTACGCGCACTACGAACAATGTCGCAAGTCACCACGGCCGCGAACTGGGCGCCGTACATCAGCGTGAGCCTCTTCAGGAGGCTCTTCAGCATCGTGCGGACGTCATGGATTATGCTGGTGGTGGACAATCCTCTGTCATGGAGGTGGGGCTTCCGAGGCAGGAAGAGTGTGAACGACGATATCGAAGGTACGCAGACAAAACTACAATCATATGAGGTGAAGAAAAAACGTCTACTCAACTGAGCAATGCGGCCAGGTCCATACTACGTTCCCGGGGCGCCGACACGGCAGATCGAGGATGGCAAGGCGGTACTCGCCCCGGCCGAGCTGTTGCGCAGTGAGTACCTGTCATCCTAGCTGGAGTAATAGGGTTACTCACGAGAATGTGGCAGAGCAAGGCCCCTTCTTGCTCATCCTCGACGTCAAGGACGCGAAGGGCGATCCCGTCCCGAACGCGGTCCTCGATGGCTGGCAGGCCGATTCGGAGGGAGTCTACCACTTCGCTTCATGGACGCTGCGCGGAAAGGTGACCACGGATGCAAATGGTCGCGCAGAGATCCTGACCGTCCGGCCAGGAGACTACGGCGCGCCCCTCCTAGGGAAGCGGGCAGGACATCTTCACCTCATGGTTACGGGTGTGCAAGGCAAGCACGCGCCATTGACTACTCAGGTGTATGTCTGTCCTGCAAACGACACCGAACACCTGAAGATCGACTTGTACGTGTCGCGCACACACTCACCGAAGCGACCAAATGCTGATGCAATGCGTGCATTGCAGTGCGGATGCCTGGCGTCCAACTCGGCGTCAGAATATGGCGACAGGGTGGTCGATACCTGCTGCAAATGGTGGAGAGCGCCTTCACAACTTGCCTGAACTACCTGCGGACGACGTCGAGACGACGAAGAGTCTGAAGTGGTGGAATGAGAAGTTGAGAGAGCACGGCATCGAGCGGAATGTGGTGGCCGGAGGGCGCCATGAGATGATATTAGCTACAGTGTAAGCATTCGGCAATACTGTGCCATCGTGGTTGGTTATGACGGCGGCTGCGATCGCACACGTGTCCTACCGCAGGGTGGTGAGTGACGTGCAACATCGGCAGGGGTCAGAAATACGTGTAGGAGGATTGGAATAATACCACTGTTCGATCATACCATTGCGCACACTTGGCATCTCTCACGAATTCTTTGTGGTTCGATCATCCCCGAAAGTACGTATACCAGAGTTCAGAGTCTTCAGACTCAGGGACCAGACCCTACAGAACCTTCGACAGCCAAGTTGACAGCTACCAAGCAAGAGATGCCGGTAGCACGTAAATTCGTGTATAACACTGACTGACAGCTAGCTTCTAAAAGAGACCGTCAGCGCCGGGGGGCGGACACGTGTAGCATCGATCGTCTTGGATACGGCACTTACACAACATGTAACTTAAGCGCAAGGTTGAAGGCACCGAAGCAAACGCTTGCTTGACACTGCGAAGTCCGACAGAACAAGCACACCGCGGCTCGTCACGAAGGTTCGAAATTCGAGGGCCGCGGCCCAAGTTGGAATTCGTGGGTCACGACGTGCCATACACGTCTTTGCGTGCCTGCGCCCAGCAGAGTTTCGATGCATCGATGCATCGCGTGAGAACGTCGTCCGTGGTTCCCAGTATGCCCAGGCCCAGCTGCATGACGGAGGTCAAACCACCGTGGTCATCGATGACGACCGAGACGGTCGTATCTAGTAGTGGCTCTTCGAACGATGTTGGGTCTGCGAGGATGTGGGTGCTGTAACCAATCCAAGCATTAGAAGCGTGAAACGGATAGGGACGAATGAAGGAAGTGGGAATACTGCTCACCCGTAGATACCGAAAGAGTACGAGGTCGGGAGGGATCCGATCTCGAGCGGCACCATCGTTTTGCGAGAGCATATTGTGCGTTGCCGGTTTTCATCGTACGCTGCCTTTGGCAACCTTGCTATATGCGGGGATCGTGTAACCTAGAAGGATCGCGGGACGGCGTAGCACGGGGCACGTACTGTTTTTCAGAGCTGCGGCCATCGCAAGCAGCGTCGCGTCGAACGCGTTTCCATCGTAGTTTATGCATGTCGCATCCACGTAGAGCACCCACACAGCCTTGCCCGGCTCGATACATAGCGAAGATGTCGAGACGACACCCGATCTGCGCGGCCGGACGCGTTTGTGGCGCGACATCAAAGACCAGAATTGCGAACTCACGAGACGAGGACATCGTTCAGGCGATCCGATAGCACTTGCGCCTCATCCGTGGGAGGCCCAGGCTTGAATTTTGGAGAACAAATTGCGGGGAGGTCGAGATTTGGTACTGACGGGCTGCGTCTGAACGCTTCGCACAAGGAGAAGCGGGGAACATGGGCGTACCAAGGAAGCCCTCCTTGGGCTTGTCGAGCTCAGGCTCTGCAATTTCCGCCTTCACGCCACATACGACCGTTGTCGAGCCCAATTTCACGAGCGCAGACCCGTCCGCAGTGGATATTGAACCTGTTTGCACGTCCCGCCCGTCAACATCCTCCTGTCCTCCCTCCGAGATTGCGTTCAGAGCAGCCTACGAACCTACATTCAGCGAAACGTCCCTCCACTCGTCAAAGTCCCGTCCGTCCGGCCTGACACTCTCCGCGAGGAATCTCTCCAGGTACGTTTTGGGATGCAAGCGTTGGAACGTGAGAGCCTTCAGCGCGTCCTGCTCCGCCGCCGGACCTGAGCGAGAAGACGACGCAGCAGCAGTCATCAAAGAGATAGAAGTGTCGCTTAAGGCAGACGCACGCGATCAACAGACTAGCAAGAGGAGTGGAGGCAAGTAGTTGTTTACGTTCGAGATGGCAGACGACCGGAGAGGGGTGAGTTGCCGGACTCGGACGAAATCCCGCCGTGGCCCATCGGGAGCGAGCGGGCGACTTACGCGACGAGATTGAGGTGAGATAAATTGCGTTCGCAAACGAGACACAACTCGAATGCAATCTATCCTGAACGAGTTGTGGGTCCAGCTGTTCCGCACTTTCGGGCTCACACTGTGCCCAACGTTGGACGTTGTGTATATCTGTGAGCGAGGCCTTCGGTGGCGCGCGGAGACAGTGCACGAAAGAACGCCCGCGGGTGCGGTCGCGCATGATGCGAGAGCTAGCCATGTTTGTATGCTCCATTAACTCGTACATGTAGACCAATTTCCCAACTGCGGCGGCGCGGAGTGCATGTGCTCTATGTAGAACACCGTCCTCTGCCCGCCCTTTGACTCTTTCTATCCATTCCCCTTCTACTCCGACTTCGACCCCAGCGCACCCGCGCTCGCCGCTCAGTCCCTGCCCCACAACATCCGTCTACACAGAGACGATCCCTTTTAGCACCGCGTACTCGGCGTTGATGATGCTGCTCGTCGCCGCCCCAATCGCGACATTGTTCGCGAGCACGACGAACTTGATATCCAACACCCTACACTGCCGCACCCTTCCCACACACACACCCGCTCCAGCCTGGTAATCCCTGTCCAGCCTCGGCTGAGGCCTGTCCGCCTCCTCGTGCACAAACACCGTGTGACGCGGAGCGGACGGGCATCCGATCGTATACGCCTCGGACGTGTACGCCTGGAGTGCCTCGCGCACCTGCTGGGGACTCGGGGGCGGCCGGCGGGAGAATCGCACAGACACGCATTCTGTGTGCCCCTCGATGACCGGCACGCGATTGCAGGAGGCGGAGATGCGCAGGGGCTGCGTTGTGTGCATGTCAAACGCCTTCAGCCCGTCGTCGCCCTGCGAGATCCCGCCGAGGATCTTGAGGGTCTCCCACTCGATCTTCTCTTCCTCACCGCTGATGTAAGGCACGATGTTGTCGAAGATATCAAGGGAGGCGACGCCTGGGTATCCCGCACCGGAGATGGCTTGCATCGTGGTGATGATACACGACTCGATCGGACCGAACGCACGCTCGAGCGCAGCAAGGGGTACCACAACCCCCGTCGTTGAACAGTTCGCGTTCGTAATGATGAAACCCTTCTTGAGCGGTGGACTGTGCAACCGTTGTTGTTGGGGAACGATAGAGAAGTGGGAGGTGTTCACGAGGGGAACGATGAGCGGAACATGAGGATCTCGCCTGTAGTTCTTTGCATTCGAGAACACGGCGAGCTCCGCGAGCCTGAAGCTTTGTTCTGCAGGAGTTTAAAACGTGACTAGATTGGCTTTATCGCTATCAAACTCGAACATACCAATATCCCCCGCTACATCGGCGTCCAGTCCCGAGAAAACGACCGCGCATTCTTTGAAATGTTCCGGCACGCACTCCTGGACTGTGATTTCCCTTGCGACACTGGGAATGGGCCGGGTTTGCTTCCAATTGACCGCCTTGTAATACGGCTTCCCTGCCGATCGTGCAGATGCTCCGAGCGCATGGATCACGAAGAATGGGTGCTCGGCGAGCAGCGCAATGAAGCGTTGGCCGACGGTGCCGGTTGCACCAAGAACGCCGACCTTGATTTGCTTCGCGTTTGTCATGTGAACGACAGCGGAGAGGACGAGTGCGAGACAAGTCCTGAGTGTAGGTGAGACGAGGAGAGTGTGACTCTGAGCTGAGTCTGAGCGGCGAGAGCGCAGAAAGAGTGCTTGCCGGCAAGCGATCCGTAATCCCATGCCGTTACCGTGACGTTACGAAATGAACGTCACTCTGCAGGGTCACAGACGCTCTTATGTACACCTTGCACCGCGACGACCACGACCATGTCGGCAACAGCAGTTACACCTGAGGCTGCTGCTCAGCTCCTCTTCCCTCCGAACGTGCAGTACAACAATGGCCGGCTATACATTGTTAAGTTCCTCTCATCTTGTTTCGCCGGTGCGGTAGCAGGCGTTCTGGGCTTAGAGAACACACTTGGCTTCGCGCTCTTCATCTTCTCAACCCTCCTTACCTCCTCGAGCCTTTACCTCAAGTGCAAGGGCCGGCCGGCGAAGTACGTACCTGGCGGCTGGTGGGAACTCGTCAATCCAGGGCAGGAAAACATCTTTTCGTTCGTGCTGGTGTGGACGCTCTTCTATGGTACGCCTATCCGCCCATTACACGCGTCATCTTCCGTTCTAGATGCGAACCGTCTGTTGGGTTTAATAACACAGGAATTGTACACGGTACGTTCGCAACGTGTGATTGGTCTATCAGGCGGATATCAATGGAAAGCTGTTCGCAGTTTACGATTGAATCATGGACGGATGGGCGGCGGAGGACTTCTTTCGGGGTGCCGTGTCTGAAGATGCCGTTGGAATATCACGGATGCAGCGGTGAGCACACGAGCAGGTCGTCGGTCGTACATGTGGTGATTCTGAAGACGAGAATGATGTGGCAGGCACGAGATGGTGGCAGAGGGCTAAGAGCAGGAGTTGGTGGCGGCGGGGAGGCAAGGGACGAGGGTGCATAATGAAATCCGAGATTAGATCTCGCGTGGCGCGTTTAGTTACTACGGAGGTAGTAAGATGCAGTTGCAATAGTCGCCATGGATGCCGGAACACGCGCGTGAGGAGTGTTGGTGATGGTTGGGAAAGAGTTCACGATTGTTGGGCGGTGGAGATACAAGGCCTATCTGATGCTGGACTGTGGTCGGATGGGGATGGGGGAGGAGGAGAGGGAGAGTAGCACATTCCGCGGAGGGCGGAGGAGGAGGGAGGCCGGGCGAGCCACGGACGGGTTGTTTGTCGCGTTTCAAGAAGGTTGGAAGGGAGAAGGCTTCCGATCGATGCGCGCGTGGCGGACCTCGTGGCGTGCACGTGGGCGACCGTCTGGGTGTGGGCGGCCACGAACGAGATCGTCGATGCGCGATGCTCTGCGCTTCCCTTGTTTACTATCCCCTCGAGACCCATACAACCATGCGACGGACACTGACTTTTCCCGTCTTATCCTCTCGCCCCGACTCTCTCCATGGCTGCCTCCTACACCCTCCTCCAGTTCTCCTCAGACCCTTGGAATGCCCGCTTCGAAGACCTCGAGAACCGCCTCGCTTTCACCGTGTGCGTCCCTCTCTTCCTCTCCGGCAGACACCGCCTCTCGCCTCGTCGCTAATGTGGCACGGTTGTTGCATAGATCAATGGTCTCTGTCTCGCGCGCGTCCATTCCGCGTCACCCGCTGAACGTTCTCCATTATTCAGGTTGACGAGAACCCAAACCTCATCATGAAGATTGCACGCGAAGCACCCTGGGCACAGCAACACCCAGACATCATGGGCCCCTCCAACTCCTACTTCTACTTTGGCCCAAATAGAACACCAGGCCACTTGATATACGGGAACAGCACCTACCAAACAATGGCACAGGCACGGAATCGAAAGAAGGACAACAGCACGTAAGTCGCACAGCATTCCGACCACTACTGTGACGCCCTCGTTCATGCCAGCGTCCCTACCGTCAGCTCGCGATATTTTTGGGCACAGAACCTCAAGGAGTACAAGTGGCGAATACACTCCACACAGCGACTGGAGGTGCGCACATTCGCCGAGGTAGGACCCGGTGAAGGCAGCTTACGGTCCCGCAGTGCGTAGACGGCAAGGGCAACGTAATGGCACTATGGGAGACTAGCCAGCTGTCAGATCCGTTTGCCGCAAAACTGACCTTCAAACACGCCGCATTACCGATAATCACCGAAATCGTCACCACGTTGACTCTGAACCGGATCGCGCAGGTGTCGAATTGGCAGTAAACCCCATGGCGCGCCTCTTTAGACTGCTTCGTCTCGCATATTCCATGCTTTCCAGCCTATGTCCACGTTTATTAACGTACTTGATTGGTCCTTATTAATTCTGGAAGTTGAGATGAAGAGCTAACTCCGACTGGTGTGCCACTCCCAGTCGATTACCTCAACGCCGCACGAAATCGGCAAGCTCCATCCACGAGTGATGATTCGTCTGCATTGACTGGGCTAACTTCTCGATGTCACCCGCGCCTAACATCACAAACCTTACCACCCCAAGACATCCGCGAACCGTGCTGCCGACCTCATCTCAGCGGCCTGCGGAGGCTCGAGGCAGGTCGAGTTCGCACGTACCACAGCTTCCGCGCCCATTTCTACTCTTCCTTCCTGATCTCTCCCTGCAGCGCTACCAGGCGGGCCCATTCTGGTTCGTCTTCGAAGTCCTTCGTTCGCCCCATAAACGTCCGCACGATGCTGTGCGCCTGAAGCTTCCAGTTGAAGCCCTCGACATGCCGCGGCCCGAAATTGCGCAGCACATCGACAATCTCCTCGACCTCGTCCACCGCTTCGCGCCATTTCCCGACGTCCGTCTCGCCCTTTTCCATCGAGCCTGCCGGGCCCGCACGGTACGCGTCCAGGTAAGCGTTCAGTGCGTCCCCGTACCTGCCCTCTGCGGAGAGAAACCGTGCACGCGCCCGGAATATCCGGGGCGAGGACACCCGAGGGAGGATGGTTCGCTCGAAGAGGTCTGCGACGCGTCGCTCGAGGCCCGTGCCCTGGATTGCCTTCGTCTGGCTCGCAGCAGCCTCGGGGGAGTCCTCACCACCGCCCGGTTGCGCTTCTCCTGGCCCGCGTGTCACAGCATCGACGAGCTTGTCGAGGACGTCTTCGTCGACGCACGCTGCGCCATCCTTTGCGGCGCGTTCCTCGACTACCCGGGCGAGGGCCCGACAGGCCTCCGAGAGCTCGCCGACGTCGAGGGCGACGATCATGTAGTTGTTCCACATCCTCCAGTTTTCGTAGTTGAATTTGAGGCCCTGCTTGAGCGCACGGAAGGCGAGAAGCTTGTTCGTGAATGGTATTCGCTTCGCTGCATCCTCGCGCTGCGCTTCCTGGGCGCCGTTCGCTGCCTGCGAACGTCGAGAGTGGTGAGTAATCGAATTTCCCCCCAGCGCACGGATCATGCCACGGAACCGCAGGATGGGATGAATGGGAAAAGAGAATGGTGGGGCAAACTCACCTCGTCTTCCGCGCTTTCACCCTTCTCGTCTTCCAGGGCCGCCTGCTTCCCCGCATCGCCCATCCGCAAATACACGCTAGCGAGGTTGTTCCAGCTTTCTCCGTCCTCGTCGTCAATGGTCACACATCGGACAAACGACTCCTTAGCGCCCTCCCAGTCTTCCAACCGCAGGTACGCACAGCCGAGCACGAACCACGAGCGGGCGAGGAGTGGGTTGATAGCTACGGCCTTCCGGAAGGAGCTGATCGCTTCCGTATACTCCCCTCGTGCAAAGTAGAGCCCGCCCAAGGATCGCATGGCCCGCCCCGAGGACTCCTTAGAGACCTCCCAGGCACGGGTGTAGTGTTCGAGCGCATGCTCAGGCTCGAGATCCCCAAGGAGACACCAGAGCTTTGCCTCCCGGGCCGTATCAACGACGCGTCTGCGTTTATCCGAGATGGACTTGCCCTGCATGATGACCGCGTCCGCCTCGGCTTTGCGGCCCTCGAGGAGATCACGGATGATGGCGATGCCCTTGTCGGCCCGCTCCATGCTCGCCCAGCACTTGACGACCTCCTCCCACATCTCGAGCCGCTCGAAGATCTCCAGAGCAGACTTGACGACCCCGATGGAGAGGTAGCGCGCCGCGAGCTCTCTCTCCATCTCCCACTTGCTCGGAAGCAGGATCTCGTGGATGTAGAGCAGCCGTTCGGCGAGCGTAGAGTCCGCGGTCGGCATCTGGTCGACAAGGGCCTGCAGTTGAAGCACGGAGCGCTCGACGGTACGTGTCCGGTTTGACTCGAGCCGCGAGCGTAGGAGGAGGGCCACGGTGTGTACCGACCAGTTCCGAGGATGTGCGATCACTCGGGCGACGTACGGCGACATCTGCTCCGCAGTGAGGCCATGGGCGGGGGACGTGTTCTTGACGTTGAGGCAGAGGGCGAGGAGGATCGATTGATCGAGCGGGTGTAGTGCAGGCTGGGAGGCAGGGTCTACGTGGGTGAGGCGAGAACCGGGTGCGGCTGTCGCAGAGGTGGACGCAGAAGATGAGGTGAAGGCGGTCTGCTCTAACAACGTGTCGTCGTTGAGGGGGAGTGTTTCAGGGATTACCGGCTCGGGCACGTTTGCGCTTCCAGCGGGGCCACGGGTGGAGTCGCCCTCGGGGCTGGCGCCGCTCGTATCCACCTCGTGCACAGGGTCGGTGCCGTCACCTCGGACGCGAGACTCGGCGAGGAGGATGAGCTGCGTTACGTCGTGCTGCTGGAACTTGGTGCGCTTGCCCAGTGCGCCGGTGAGCTCGTACTCGAGTTGGGTCGCCCTGGCGGCTCGTACGAAATAATCGGCAGCCGATTTGTCATGTCCTACGTAGTGTTCGAGTAAGCCTTTCTCCAACGATAGTCGTCCGGCGAGGTCAGGCTCAGTGGCAAAGCTGTCGAAGAGAGGTGAGACCGCAGTGAAGATCTCGGGTGGGACGGGAACAGGTTCGTCGAGGAGCTGTTGATGGATGCGCCATGTCCGCAGCTTCCACCACGGGACGGATTGGAGGTGTTGGAAGGGAGTGTCGAGGAGGACCTGGGCGAGCTGGAGGAAAACCGGGAATTTGGATAGGTGGTAGGCTGGCTCGCCGCCGTGCGCGAGCTCGGCGACCGATTTTTGATGGAGCAGATCTTCGTTCACGAGTTGGGATAGTTCAGGGGTGAGAGCGAGCACCTCGAGGGGTTTGATGTCAAGATCGGGGCCCGTCCAATTAGCCTGAATGAACGCGTGTAGGGAAGCAACCGCGCAGGAGAGCCGGAGAAGCTCATCCTCCGGACTGCTACCTGTGGATAGATGCGTGAAGTCGAACCACTCGGAGAGAGGGCGGAGGAGGATGTCTTGGTTAGATTCCGTTACCGTAAACAGATCTCGGCTGGGTGACGTTTTAAGATCGCGAAAATCGCCGTGCACTACGTTCCTCGTGATCTTCACAACGGATGCGTCGGACAAGCCATCCAGCCCGTCGGCCCACGTTCCTGTGAGCAAGGCCTTTTCTAGTGCGTGAACGTTCAAGCTCATTGTGATTGTAGGAAATTGAGTCGGAGGAGCAGAAGAAGGCGCCGCGGATGGGAGTAAAACGAGTGCCGGACTTTGCCGCCGAGGCCATGAGCCACTGTGGTTCTTGTAGATTTTTCCCCCTCCCATCGATAGCAAAATTGCTGACAACAACTCTCGCGGACCGAAAACATCACCGATGAAAGATTGAACCATCCTGAACCAGATACAATAGACTGTCATCTCAATAACTATACTCCTACGAGCGAGATCGAAAGCAAGGAACGTGAGCTAGAACAGCGCTTATGCTAGAGAGTAGTCCGAGAGTATAGATCTATCTACATATGGTGCGATATGCATGCGGGACCAGTCCATTTCCAAGCCAAAGCTGAACAAGAATCATATCGTTGACTTGTAATAGTCAAGAGGCCCTGCCATTCCCATGAACGGTCCTGTGGCGACTGTACCCTTCCCTATCGACTGTGCGATCGCTCTCCGCCTGTCCTCCCAGGCTTTGAGCGCCCGCAGCAGTTGCACAATCTTATCCCTCTTGCCCTGCCGGATGTCGTTGATACTAACTGTGCCCACCCTGACGTCGTTATCCAAGAGATAGTCGAACAGGCGGAAGAGGCCGTCCAGCTTGTCGTCACCGGGACCAGAGGGGAAGGCGGAATCCAAGACAGGCGGTGAGGATGGTTTGCCTTTGATATCTTCGGCAAGACGGAGAAGCGCAAGGCCGCCACACAGCGGGCCGGCAGAATTCCTGATTTGCAGGTTGCTTGGAAGGTGGGAGTTCGCCCATTCGATCAGGCTAGCGTCGACCGGAGCATCCTATAGCGTTGGTAATTCCGATGGAATGGTAGGCAGCGTGGTACAAGGTTTCGTCATATGGGGAGGAAGAAGGGAAAAGAAGGAAAAGTAAGGTTTAGATACGTGGTTGCATTGCGAATGTGAACAAGCCTACATAATCAGATGTGCCGAGCTGAGTAGTAGCAGTGCTCGCACGACGCAGCTCTCGCGACGGACGGGGTGGAGCTGGACTCTTAGGTGACGACACCTTCGCAACCGTTGGAGACTCCGGTTCGTTCGTCGATACTGTGTCGTTGGTGAAGAACGACTCCAATCTTGCGCGCTCCCCGTTCTGGCTCTTGTTGGGCATACCCATGAGGAGTACCTGCGCGTCCCGACTGGACAGCTGGTTTGGATTCTCTCTGCGGAGCGCCTTCTGCGTGGCATCGCGTGCGGTCGGCGAAGGGGGTCGTGGTGCCGGGTTCATGGCTTGCGCCACCGTGAGTGGAATGGTGGGAATGTTGCATGAGGACATTACGGGGTCTGCGAACTCAAAGGTAAGCCACCGAGGTCAGCGAATGGAGCCGAGGACGAACTCATGTAGTCCCGCGTGATGGTGGCCTTCATGAGCGCCTTCATCCACTCCCGCACCACCAGCTGCTCGTCAGAGCTGAAGTAATGGGACTTCTCTGTGTCATGCACGATCCGGAACCCATACCGCCCCGGGTCGACGTTCTCATCGGCCAAGACCTTGTAGCCCACGATGTTGAGATAACCCTTAATCTTAGTCTCCTGAAGAACGCGAATGCATGGTGTGATCAATGCAAAACGCCACGCGTAGGGTCATCTGGCACTTACGGATTTATTGTTGCTCCGGAGCCAGTACAGGTGCGGGCCCTTGAGGATGAAGTATCGTAATTTCCACGCGTTGTACCGATCACCTTTCTTACGCATCCAGCCGTTATGATCGGGAGTGCCTATCTGCTCCAGGATGCTCTGGCCAGCCTTGAGGTTGGGACCACCCGCAGCATTCAGCGCAGCCAAGGTCACCCGTGTGGGGTTCTCCGTTGTAGAGGAAGTCCGCTTGCGCAGGAGCGCTGGATCGCGCTGTTGTGAAGGGGAAAGAGAGGTAGCGCGGTCCCTCTTGCTATCCTTCTCCTTCTCGTGATGTTCCTCGCGCAACCTACTCTTCTCCCTCTCCTTCTCGCTGTGCCTGAACATGCCGTCAGAAGTACCAGGGCGGCTGGATGAACGTTTATCACGCAGTCTGGCCAGGGTGCTCATAGGGTGTTTGTCACTGCTCTCGGACTTCTCACCCATGCTAACGGCAAATTGAGCTTAGTACGTAAATAACGAGCTGTGCGGAGGCGATAAACGTACTTCGACAGCTTTGGCGCAGGCTTCCGGTGCTTTCCAAGCGTTCCTGTGAAGGGACTTCCGAAGAGACTGAGCCGCTCGGGCTTCCGTTCATCGACACTCTTGCTACCCTTGCTCCGTCGCCTGACAGGTCCCTCATCACTAGCAGTCGCAGAGGCCGGAGGAGATGTAGGGGTTCCAGCCGAATGATTGCTCGTGGACTCCTTGTCGTCCTTGTGCTCCCTGAGGGACCCAGAGTCGGCAGACCGCCCGAACAAACGGCGTTTGCTCTTGGGATCCTTCGCTCTGATACTCTCCGTCTACGTATCATTTGAGAACATGTACTATGCTAAATCATGGCGGGAGACGCACCTCGCTCATAACAGCCCGCTCATCCTTAATGGATTCCGACGTCCTTTCCTTGCCCTGAATAGCAGCAACAGTCTCACCCAACGCGCTGTCGCTGGGCGACAACACCAGTTGTGACGGGCGTCCCTTCTATGAATATATCGCGTATCAGCTTTCATACTACTTAGTTCCTATCATACTTGCCACGTACCGCGGCTTTAGTGCTGGGGAGACCCAGACCCAGACCAACTAATGCACGGCCACGGTTTTCGTCATCAAGATTCACAACGCTACCGTGAATGGACCCAGGGTCGCTTGCGCGCCAACCACTGCGTGCTGCGGGAGACGACATGATGTCCCCGGAATTGGGAGGGCTCTCCGCGCTCGTGACAGAGACCAAGCCCGCGGATCCCATGCCGTTGGCAACCGACGGCGACGGAGGCCCAAAGCTCTGGTGGGCGGAGCTCTGGATCGAGTGCGAGTGCGAGTGAGACGGATGTGAGTGGTGAGAACCGGGGTAGTTGAAGGAGTGTGTGAGGGACCGTGGCGTGAGCATTGGACCAGGCTGCTGTTCGGTCTCGTCGATCGAGGGTGGGCGACGAAGCTCATTAATCGCGTTCACGATACGCACACGCTTACCAAACGCGGCGACGCCAATTTCTGACTTGAGGATGTTAGCATCAAGCTCTAGAAGAACATCACCGGTGATTTCTTGCTCTATAGCGGATCTTAGTGAAGAACCTATAGATACGAACACAGCGCATACCAATGAATTTGTCGCATACACCCTGGTCGAAACCTTTGGATTTCAACCAATCAACAACCTCATCGACGGACCACTCCGATGGATGGCTAGTGGATTTCTTCGACTGATCGGGGGTGGTAGTACCGCTTTGGTGTGGCGTAGACAACGAAGCAATAGTTGTAGCAGGAGTCAGAGTTTGTTGAATACCAGCCGCGCTAACAGCATATGACCCAGCGGAAGAAGCAGTGGGAGAGACTGGGGTAGAGGGAGTCGCGGACGGGAGCTGCTCAGTGGCTTTGACTATAATAGGTGTCGGAGTGATAGCAGGAGGCATGTGTTGAATAGGGGCTTCCGGAGCGATGGGACTCGAAGGGAGGGGTATAGATGCAGCGGCCGGGGGTAAAAGGGTTGCCTCAACGACCGGTGTAAGAACAGGAGTAGAGTCAGAAGTGGGTTCAGTAGGCGCCAGGGCTTCCGAGGGTGTTTGTTCAGTGACTTCAACAGACGGGACAGTCGAGGCGGGAAGTGCTGCAAGACTAGCCACAGGACTTCGATCAGGGAAGGTCGCCGCAGTGGCAGTCGGAAGGTCAGTCTCATCTTGGATGAGGTACCGCGCGGAAGGAATGATGCTCTCGCCAGAATCTTGGCGAGCGGACGGAGTGGGCGACGGTTTCCTTAGGCTCTCCTCCGCCTCCTCCTCATCTTCCTCCGCGATCTTGGGGTACGCAGGGTGCCTGCGCGGGCTCGCGGGCGAGTCTTCGTCGTCAGCGTCACTCTCGTCGCTGACCTCGACATCAATTGGGGGTATCATCACGCGCTCCTGCTCCTCCGCCTCTCGCGCCTGCCGCTGCTCGTTCTCCCTTTGCGCCCTCTGCGCAAGCTTCTTGCGCGCATCCTTGTGCCAACCTAACTCGTCGTCTCCTTCGCCCTCGCGATCGTCCTCTGTCTCGGTTTCTGAGCGTTCGCTGTAGTCGCCATGGGAGCTGGCGAAGCTGAACGAGCGTGCTCCATCTCGATCGTTGCGACCTAACTGTTCAATTGCCCTCTGGACATCGGTCATCGTTGCACGCATCATGACATCGCCTTCGCTGATTTTCCGCTCGTGTTTTGACTCTCCGTTCGTAGCCTTTGACCCATTCGTAGTAACCTCGGCTTCTTCGGGAAGCGGCTGTAGAACGTCTGCGCTTGGCGGGGCGTTGGAGGCAGATGCCGAGTTGTCTGGGAAGGTGATGGTGGAGGAAGAGGGAGGAGTGGGGGATGTGTAACTTTGCGGGAATAAGCCAACTTGGCCAGCCGGATTTCGACCCTGGTGAAAGAGAATGAATACGCATGGAAAAAGGAGGAATCGCGCAATAGACAGCTCGTGGCTGTCCACAAGACAAGATACACGATACGTTAGCGGGCTTGCGCACACCAAACTCGCTTATACTTCGCGACCGGGTTTGCAGTGGTACCACCCATGCAACTCCAAGTGTAGCGGGGCAGGCCCAAACGCGCACCACGAAGGACTTCGGCCATGATCGCTAGGTCGTGTTATATCTGGCGAAGCCGAAGAAACTCGTGTGCGGGATCGCTGTGGATGGCAGCCCGAAGCATGACGCCAATTCTCCCATAGCTCTCATTCAATCCTGTTAGGCTGAACTCACCTGCCACCAGCCATCTCCGTAGAGGTCATCCTTCTCCACAACCTCTATCCTGTCCCCAACTTTGAATTCTATTTCGTCCGATACTTGCGGTGTAAACTCATGCAGCGCATAGACGTATTCGGGCATCTTGGGAAGACACGAGGCTCGAGGGCCAGGTCAAGCAAAGCACGACCCGGCGAAAGAAACAAATTGAACGGAAAGGAAGGTGGGAGTGCGGACAATAGGATGAGCTGAGTAGGATAAGCCAACGAGGGAACGCCTGCAGGGCGCAGTGAGGTGGTGGGGAAAGAAGTCAGCGGCTGACTGCCGCCGGTAAACCATAACTTCAAATTAGTATGCGAGTAAAGTCTTGAGCAGATATTGCTTGGTTCAATTCGCGGCAACTAGTGGTTCAACTTTCGACCATCAATCGGACCAACAGAAAACGACCCCGCTCTATCCGGGCGGAACGACGTCCTCGCTCCTTCTGCCGTCGTCGCACTCCCATCGTCAACGTAACAATCTTGACAGTCCTCGGCTTCGTACCTCACAACTAGCAGTCCATGAATCCACGCCGTCAAACCACTGTTCATGATGTAGCTGCTCTCCGCGTACACCGAGACGGCAGCCGCGTGCTCAACTCTGACACCAATCTATCCTCACGCCGTGCCAAGTATGCCACTCACGACGCTCGCGGGAACTGGATAGCGCACGATGCCGGAGGCTTGGGCACTGTCAAGCAACGGCGCAGTGCTTCCCAACCGGGTGAGGGTGATGACGAGGACTCCGAGCATGACGGGGACGAGGGAGCAGGTTCTGAGCCTTCTGGGAACAGGGAGAAAGGGAAGGGAAGGGCAAATGACAAGGTCATTGAAGATAGCGAATTGGTTGCACCGAACCCGAGAGCACAGAAGAGAAAGCGTTTTGACGACGATATGAGTTATCTGGACTTCGCAAGTTTTCCTCCGCCTTCAACTCCTCCACTCGACGCTGGGTGTCTTGCACCTCTTGACACACCTGTGCCGTCTTCAGTGAGTACCTCACAAGCCCCACCAGGTTCGTGCATGCATAGTAAGATCTGGCTGTTGCAGGACCTTCTCAAGTGTCTACACTATTTCGCAAGCACATACTACTCTGCCATGGGACAGCTCTACGACGCTACCAAAGATTTTCGACAACAGCGCAAGAAGCGCAAAGCTCAGCAGCTCCAAAATGACCCTGGGCCTAGCTCTAGTCGTGCATCGTCGGAAGAAGCCACGAATATTGACGACGCCCATGACGGCTCTGACGAGGACGTCCTCCATGACGACTCTGCGGAGGAAGGGGAGGGGCGTTCTCACAAGGATGAAGAGAAAGGGAAGGGAAAGCGCAGAAAACCAAAAGAGTTGCGCGCGATGGAGAAGGACATGTACAAACTATTTGATGGTTCGGCACTCATGGCTCTTGGTAATTGCAGTCATCGAGTCTCTCGCGTTCGCGCTCAACTTTTGTCTAGGAATGCTCCTTCAGGAACACGTTGCCGAGTTGCTCGAGCCCAAAATACCAGAAGGGTGGGAGAAAGAGATCGCTGTCGTCGAGCAGGAGAGAAGGGCTGAAGCTAGGAGGAACCGGCAAGCAGCAAGGATGAAGGAAAAGCGTCATCCGGGGAAGGGCAAGGGGTCGGAGCTGGGAGATGATCTGGAGTCGGAGGACGAGCAAGATGCTGAATATACACGAGGAAGAGAGAGTAAGGTAAGCTCAGAGGATACAGAAGAAGACGATGGAGGTTATGCACGGGATAGTGATCTGCATCGTTCGAGGCAGAGTGCGAAGATGAGCGATCATAGCTCCGTGCACTTGAGTAACGACTCGGAAAGTGATGAATGAAGATGGTTTTGCAATCATTCTGGCAAAGGGTGAGAGGCGAGAGGTATATTGACCCAAGAACCTCTATAAAGCATTAGGTAGCATATACGGACCAACAAGGACCTAGAGACTACTGTGGAGGACGTGGGAGTAGAGTGCCGTCTTCCCAACGCTGTAGAATATTATGTTTGAAGACACCCATGTCATCGTCGGCGAAGATGCGTAGTCTCTCTAGCCTGCGCTCGCGCAACTTGTTTTTAGGAAGCATTCCAGACACGGCTTGACGGATGATCTGGCGACGCAGGATTGAGGTTATCATTGAATAGGAGGGATAGTATGACGCACCTCGTCGGGCTTTCGCCGCATCATGTCCTTGTACTGGATCTCCTTCAGACCTCCTGGAAACATAGTATGATGCCTGTAGACGAGTTGCTGCGCCTTCTTGCCCGTCACCTTGATGTTTCGTGCATTTGTAACAACGACGTAGTCGCCGCAATCAGCTGTAGGATGCGCCCACAACACACATAAGCCTTGTGCGAGCATGAGTGCAATTCACATACCACCAGGGTCGTATATAGGCTTGTGTTTGCCCATCAGGGCAATTGCAATGCGCTCGGCGAGCTTTCCAAGGACTCGCTCAGAGGCATCTACGTGATGCCATACGCGAGCATATGCCAGCGCAGTCTGTGAAGCAAATGTGGTCAATAGTCTCGAATAATCGAAGTGCGCATAGACACACGTTTCCAATCGCCTGCGACATGTTTATGAGGAAGAGCAAGGCAGTAGGTGGCGGTTGGTGGCAAAACAGCAGGGGGCACTAGCGCGCGACGTAGGCGGGCGCGTGCATGGTCGAACAAGACGCGCAGGTCGTTGTTTCGCGCAACGACTACCATGTCCGCCGACTCCTCTCAACGCTCCAATCTCATAGATGTGTACGTCTTTCTTGCGCGTGAGTGAATAAAACTGCTTACTGACAACGATTCACCTGCAGAACATACCAGACACTCCACTACCAACTCTCCGGCCACCTCGAGGGCACCACACTCGAACAGCTTGCAGAGACCCTCAAGCCCCGCGTCAATCAACTCAGGAATCTAACGGAACCATATGGCAAGCCTACAGACGCGTCCAGGAAGAAGATTGAGTCGGGGTGCGTGACTCTCGCGGACGGTGTGGTCTTGCGGGTGGAGGACCCGCAGAAGGAGTTCGTATATGCGATCAGCAAAAGGTTCGATATCGACGAGGTCCAGTCACTCATCCTATTCCGTGCGTTCTTCTACAATGAGGGCATCCCCGACACCGTCGCTTCCTCTGAAGGAGCCACCATGGTGAAGGAGCTCGTGGACGCCATCACCCCATTCTACTACTCGGAGCGGGTACACATCCTCCGTACCCTTATTCCCCTCTTCCGCGCAGTGCAAAGTGCTTCAGACCCCATACACGAGATTGCGGACGCAGTAATTCCCAATATTGTTTCGGACGGCGCGACGTTCGCGCAGGCTCTCATTTCGGATTATTCCCAGAAGACGTATGCGGACGTACCGGAAAGGACGCGGGAGGATCCTCGACACGCAGCGTTATGGGCGAAGCAGAATGCGAAAGAGCAGCTGGTGATGCTCGAGGTGCTGTTCTGGACGATGTGGGGGCACGCGCCATGCAATGGACCCTTAGTGGCGCAGATCTACGAGACCGCGTACCAGACCCACCTCGGGTCCCAGCAGCAAAATTCGACGTACCTACTGGATGAGGAGAGCGTTCAGATTCTCCAAGACTGCGCTGCTATATGGATCTTAATCACTGTGGAGGTTCTCGAGCTGGAACGCTCCACCGACTCTGACGCTATCGAGATTTCCACCAACCCTGCAGACAAGGACATCTACTGGAACTCCCCGGAGCACCTCAAACGCATACACCAGGCGGTCACTTCGCAAGGGAATAGCAACTTCGCCTGCACGTACATCGCGTGGACATGTATCCTCTCGCGCCTGTCGAAGGTTGCCCTTGGCCTGAAGGAGCTACCGAGCACTTACAGAGGGTTCTTCGACAGCCTCATCCCCGAAGGTTCTGGGATGTACACCAAGGACGCGCTGCAGGCATGTGCGCTAATGACGAAGCTTGGGCTCAGCAACGACGCCAGTCTCTTCCGCCTGATGTTGACTCTTTTGACAACATCACCCTTGTTCGTAACCTCAGCAGCTTGGCGCACGGGCTCTACAGTAACAGACCCCAATGCAGTAGCCTATCGGTCTGTCATGAAGGGTGCGTCATAATGCAAGTGTATAAGGCCATAGGACCGGTGACTGACTTTGTTGTAGGTTTGCTCATCTCTATTGTGGAGTTGGTCCCGGTCGAGTTAATCCCCGATTTCGATGCGCTCCTCGAAGTGTGGGTGACTCTCTTTGGCCGAAGTGAACCCCAGTCTGTCGCAGGGATCTCCCGCCAATTTTGGGAGGCGGACTGGCATCAAGGAGGCGCCCGCCGAGCGATCGTGGACGTGTCGCGTTCGCGATTTCCCATCCAGATGCGACCGCTGCTCCGCTTGCTGCGTTCGCTGACCGCAACCGGCTTCCTCGATACAGACCCACTTTCGACCATAGACCATGTGGTACCAAACCTGCAACTCGTTGAAGACCGTGAGCTATGCGCGCGTGCCGTATTCGGTTTCTTCAACCAGCTTTCCACATTCACTCAGGTCATCCACACGAGCTCGTGCACTGGGGCACATGCGCTATACGAGAAGCTTCCCGAGCGGTATGGATCGTCATCGGCATCCCCAGGTCCCTCCTACATGAACCTACGCCCCATCAGGCTTCCTGGCGGCTCGATTCTTCCAGCGAAGTCCGTCGGCCAGTTATTGAGCGCTGATGGCGGAGAGCTCATCGTCGTCGCATGGCAGCACAAACACTCCGGGTGGAAGCTGCTGTTGGAGTTCCTCACGGATTATGTCAACCGCATTCGAATGCATTCTGGTGCAGGAGGAAGGTACAATGACGTGTCATTTGGTGGCCGCAGCACGAACCAGCCCCTTGCACTTAAGCTGGAGGACATTGGCGTGGAGATGGATCGCGCAGGAGATGAAAGCATCGTCATCGACGCCCTCGACCTAATCCGGAGCGTTGTGCAAGACTTACCGGACCTCGCGCAACAGCTTCTGTTGTCGATGGAGAGTGGGGATCCTGTCGTATCGCATACTATGACAGAGGCTCAGCCACCAGACCTCGTTCAACTGACCACCATGATCCTCGAGGAAGCGTTGTCGCGTTCCACCGGTCAGCATCATGCTGCACCTGGGACAGAGCTCATCACCTCTGCTATGAGTGTACTTACCGCGCTCCTCGCGGTACCCAGCTACTCGAATCGTGTCTGGTTATACATTCGCTCTACCTCCTCCCTCTTTGGCTCTGATCGTGCCGCGGGGATCGCATCCTCAGTTCTCGCAGCAGAGCGTCTCACTGGTCATTACACGATGACTCTCGCTCTCCTGCACCTTGTCGAAGCACTGTTCGACGAAGCATCGTCGAACGTGCTTCTCGTCACACAGCAGAACGCGAAGCTTCAGCAGGTTAAGGAAGAGGTTCTCATGCGGGCGGCGCGATTCGTGCACTCGGAAATCTGGGTGGAGCACATGGGCTGGAAGTATGCGCAGCTCGGTGACCGTTTCGAGATTGGTCGACGGGTGTCCTCCTTCTACACGCAGATATTCAGACACGCATCTCCGGCCCTCAAAGACGCGCCCTTCGCGAAGCTGAGCAATGCCATTGCCGATGCCCTTCTGTTCAAAGCAACCACATCCACCGTCAACCCGCTTGTGACCTCCCTTGTCGTAGGCGGGTCCGTGTTCAGCTCCCTTTCTAATTCACGGCGGTATGGAGATGCACGTCGTCTCGTCTACCTTCTCGAGGCACAACTTACCCTCACCCGCGTCTTGCTCACGTACAAGCAGAAGTCGCCTGCTTCTTCCAAGGTTTCTCTTTTGGAGCAGGCCTTATGCAGCCGGGTCAGAGGTGGTTCGTCATTCGAAGGCGGGTCGTCAAAGGCCGACCCTGTAGATGCGCTTGCTGCTTACGTGAAGGAGCGGGCTATGGGTGCCATCATCCCCGTAGCTGCAATGCAGGTCCTGTTCGCTCTCTGCTCCTCTCTTTCTACCGCAGAGGGCTCTGCGTCCACCATCATTGGCCATCTCTCCGACCCCGAGGCGGCAGTCTCTACCATGGTCCGCATCGTTCAACATCCCTACGACGACGCGCAACTACGCAGCGCCGTCTGGAACTTCATCACGCTCGCCGTCGACAAGGAGCCCGCTCTCGCTCGGCTCTTCGTGACTGGCCAGTTCCGCATGCCAAGCGTCAAGGGCAAGGAGAAGGCGGAGGACTCAGGCGGCCCACCAAAAAGCGTCAGTGCGCTCAGCGTCGCTACGGAGACTCTTGAGGAGTGGAAGGAGTTGTGGGAAAGCAATCCGAAGCTACTTGCGTCGCTCCTGCGCTTCCTGGATGTCGTCTGGCAGCACGGACACGAACACACGATGGTACTCGAGCCCATACGGAAGGATACCAAGTTCTTCGAATACTTGGCCGGTATCGTCGCGGAGGAACTCGGGCCTACGCCGGACTGCGCCACGGAGAGCTTCGTTGTTACAGACGGCGTGACACACTCGGACCACCACGAAGCGGTTTCGATCTACTCGTATCGCGGCGCGGTCAAATCCCATGCAGCGCATATAGTGGCAACCGATATCCGAATGCATCTGGGTGGTAACTCGGCTGAGGCTAGCAAAGATAAGCCTCCAAGCTACGTGGCAATTGCAGGGACGCTCAGGTCGGAAGACCAGATGGTCGAGCTCATTCCCGAGGCTGCTGCGAGTGCATACCACCCCGAACTCCATGACAAGTTCGGCGACATGCTCAAGCAACACTATCCGACCCTCTCTCTTAGTCACCTGGAGGCTCAGGAACCAATTGTCGAACGTGAATATGGCGACGATTTCGCTTTCTCTGCATCGCTTGCACGCTTCCGTCTCCAGCCCTATGCTTTGGACGATGACGCTCAAGCGGGGGAAGCATATCGCAATCTGCATACAATCAACTTGAATCTCTCTCTAGCTCACGTGCAAACAACGCTGGCGGAGTCGTGGCAATATCTGTTGCTCCAGGTGGTCCCGTACCTTCGCGGCGACGTGACGGTCAGGCCTTTCCTGCTTTCCCTTGCCGATTCACTCTCGAGAGACCTTGCTGCTGAGAAACGGTCCGGAGAGATGATGTCGACTATCCATTCTGCACGACTCTCCCTACTCCTGTCTCTGCTCGAGATCGCCTGGTTCTCCACCTCCGACAAGAAAGAAGAGGTACAACGCTTCGTTGCACTAGTGAAGAATGCGCGAGGTATCATCCAGAACACCGCGCAGTCTCCTGGGAGATCGATTCTCGGCCAGGTTCCTGTTCCATTCCATCGACCACTCCTCCAGGTGCTCTACTTTTGTGCTCGTCATAGCAGGAGCCTATCACGCCGGCCAAAAGTTCTCCATGCAGAACACCGTATTGCCATCGCTGCTCTCCTCGATGTGGCCCTCGTCTTTGTAATTGATGGCCTACGAGTGACGTTTGACAGGGCACGCCTACAACTCGACCTAGATGTCGACCAGGACATGGAATTGCTCGTAGCTGTCTTCGAGCAGTGCACACGACTGGACGTCAACCCTTCACCCACTCTCTGGCTCACTCGATGCCAGGAGACCGACGTTGTCCGGGCAAGTCTCCAGCTCTTCACTCGTATGGATGTCGTTGGTATGTCGGACGTTGGCCTGCTCCGAGCCCGGAAACAACCGCTCTACACCCCACACGTCCTCTCTTTCCACATGGCGATGGCCAGCATCACTCCTGCAGCGGAAAGGCTTGCGAGCGAGGGCATCCTGGTCGCATACATCGAGAACGGGATCAGCGTGGCGATCCGGGAGGGCAAGATTGACGTCACTATTCCTGAGCTCCCCGGCGAAGAGAGTCCTGCACACCGCGCTTACTGCTCGATGTTAGCCATCGTCGCTGGAGTCACAACGGCACTGGGCAAGCATGGACATTTCTTCCAGTCCGAAGTGTGCGGTTTGCTCCAGTTT
Source organism: Fomes fomentarius (assembly GCA_022606135.1). Taxonomy (NCBI): domain Eukaryota; kingdom Fungi; phylum Basidiomycota; class Agaricomycetes; order Polyporales; family Polyporaceae; genus Fomes; species Fomes fomentarius. The sequence continues at coordinate 765,175 of JABYQN010000013.1, read as the reverse complement.
TACAACGAGCAGATCCACCGATCGCTTTCCTGGACCATCGACGACCCTATAACACTCCCTCTCCTCGAGGAAATTGAGCAGGTCGTCAACGTCTATGCTGCTATCGCGCAAGGGTCGGCTGTAAATACCAACGACGCCGTCAAACGGGTAATGGCCGCCTTCACAGCAGACGCGTTGCTCCTCCTCCAGCAACTTAATTATGCGCTCACCCATCCTAACCACCTTGCCAGTCTCTTTGAGCCCATCACGGCGGAGGAACGGACGAAGGTCGACGCGGACCGAGCATCATCATCAGTACGGAATCCATCGGAAGCAGTGGATCCAATGCGACGACCATTCCTCGCCCGTCTCGTCCATCGCCTATATCGCCTGTCGAGCACGCTCCTGTCCGCATTGATCGACATCAGCAGTGCGGAGACCGTCCTGCTCGGGGAACCCGAGGACTGGCAAGTGTCTCAGGCGTTGATCGTGCCGGTGAGTGTCTCGACACAGCTTCTCTTTTCCTTCCATGCATGCTGATCAAGCAATCGAAATCCAGCATTCAAAGGTCGTGCTTGGGGAGCCTACGTCACTCGGAACATTGCTTGAGCTGGGAAACTGTTCTCTGGACATCCTTCGGCTTCTCGTCGACCGCCCGCCGACACAGGCCCTGACGCCCGCGACGTCCACAGAGAAAGCGCTCGATGTCCGAGACACGGTCGCAGTCACTCGGCGAAACCTCGAAGCGGCCTTGTTGTATGCGGTCACGCAGCTTGCCATGTGGCTGTCAAAACCTGAATTTGACGCGCCATCGAACGAGCCTGATGCTGACGACATGCTTGTCGAGGGCCAGCCGACGGACGCGGCGTCGTTGAAGGAGAGGAGGGCGCTCAAGGCGTCGATGACGATGGCTGAGCGACTAAGGAGGGGGATGAAGGGCGAGATGGCGGCAGACTTGCAGTCGCTGCTGAACAAGGCCAAGCCTGTGATTGCGAAGAGCGCGACGGTGTTGGGGGATAACGACGTGGACTTGACGCAGGTGTTGTCGTATTTTGTGCAGGAGCGGATCTCCGTCCCCTCGTAGGCTCGTAGTGTCCAGCTTCCAACCTGTCTCTCTCCTCTCTCGTAGCTCTAGTGTAGCCCTTGCATATGATGCTTTCTCAAGTTTTTCCATATCTGTTCTGTAGCGTGTAATGATCATGTGCTCTCGCGATGTCCGCTAATGACACGAACTATGGTTTGGTCAGGACCTCTACGCCGCTGTCGGTGATCAGGACCATATGCTCCGCTTGTGCCGATCGAGCGCAATTCTGAGGACGGTCCAGGGTCAGCGAGTCGAATTGCTTGCACGCAGAGACCATACCTCTGTAGAGGCCGTCCAGCCGTCTGGAAAAGTGAAACCAGTAGGCTCGGTGCCTTGGACGATAGCGGGCTGAAAGACGCAGGCTCAGCGCATCACATCCAGGTCCGTGAAGGCGGTACTCACTTCGATTGTGAAGCAGTCTCCAGGTTCCATGACACCCGGCTCATCGTTGACTACGCATATATCTCATTACCATCGGATCTTGTGCTCATGTAATGTGGGGGGAGACTCACGGTTATGGATGATCCATGGTTGTCGATGAAACTCCCGGCCAATCCCATGTCCGGTGAACATGGGACAGACTGAGTAGTCCCGCCCTCGCAACAGTTCATGTATGGCCTTCGCGATGCCTCTGAAACGTCGGCCGGGGCCGCAGGCACCGATGCCTGCTTCGAGCGCTGCCTCAGTCACGTTGACCAGGTCGCGCCCCTTCTCGTCCTGTGGCCAACGCATGAGTGTATACCCGAAGAACTGGATTGCGAAATATGCGTACGACGTCTCCAACAAGGAAGGTTCGCGACGTATCGCCATGGAACCCATCTAGGTACACAGTAATGTCGATGTTCAGTATGTCCCCGTCCTGCAGCGGCCGACTACGAGTGCGGACGCGGGTCCGACCCGGCGGGTGGGAGATGTCACTTGTGAGCCTCGCGGTGTGTGATGTGGGATTGGGGGCGGGTAGCTCAACTCGTCTGGGATGCCGTGGGTGATGATGTTGTTCACGCTTGTGCAACATGCCTTGGGGAAGCCCTTGTAGAGCAGCGGAGAGGGATACGCGCCGTGCGCGAGGATGAACTCATGCACGGCTTCGTCTATCGCGTCGGTCGTGCGCCCGGGCTGGTCAACTTTTGTGTCAGTGTGCAGCTAGGGGGCGGCAGTGTACCTCTCATTTTGAGAAGCGGCCTGCTGCGTCAATGGCATATAAAGGGTGGTCAAAGTGGCACTTGCGATTCTGTGTCGTTTCCGGTCGGTCTTGGACGTCAGAATTGCGATTCTGACAAAATCGAGCAGAATCGTCGTTGCGACTCCGAAGTCGCAACGACGGCCAAGGTCCAATTCTTGACCACTCGATTCTGGTCATGCATGCTGATTTGCAGAGAATAAGTCCACTTTAATACACCGAATAATTCATTTTATTGTTAGAACCAGACCCACCCGAAACGTCTTAAAACCACCCTGCACTCTGACCATCTCAGTGAGTGACAGCCGGTTTCTGAGGCGATTCATCGGACCCCAGAACATCCGGGATCGCCAACAAGATCGTGTCCGAAACCCACTTCAGAACCGGGTACTCTGACCACTAGGGCGACTTTAAAGTCGCAACGACGGCCAGAATCCATTTCTTGGCCACGCGGTTCTGGCCATGCGCACTCTGACCACCCCAACCTCTGAGGCGATTCATCAGACTTCAGAACGTCCAGAATCGGCAACAAAGCCGTGTCCGGAACCGACTTTGAAACCGGGCACTTTGACCACCCCTAAAATTGGTTTGAAGAAATTGATAGGATACCGACTCACCTGCACGAGCGTGCCCGCATACTGCAGCACTGTCGCGGCGAGCCTCGCAGACCGTCTCAGGCGCACCAAGTCCTCCGGATCCGTGATCAACTTGCGCTCGGTCCCCATGCGTCTATCCATAACAGACCTCTGCCCCTCATCCGGGTCGGAAGGGTCAGGCACGTAAGGCGGTCTGGGGATCTGCGGAGGCACTCCGCGAGGGATGATGTGAGACGTGCCCCAGATGAAAGGCTCCTCGGGGAGTATCACGCCGTAGAAGCCATAACGCAAGTCGTGTTCTGACGGCTGGTCAGACTCATGTTCAGGTTCATGTTCATGTTTGGACGCAGCATTTGAACTGAGATGTCGTGGCGGTGTGAGGGTTGGTGGCCTGTGTCTCCAGGGACGTGATGGAATGCGCAGATTAACGGGGAGAGGCCGTGCCCTAGTCAGTGAACGTGTCAGAGAACCAAGAAGCTGCATAGATGTGTGAATGGACACAGCGGACGGCCGCGAGGGTGATGGTAGAGAGCAGGAACTTCACGAAGACGCGTGCGGCCGGTCGCTAATATTTTCCACTAGGATCGATACTTGTCCCTGGAAACACCTACATAGTATACATATAGACAGTCAGCATGGATAAAGGTCAACACTCATTTGACAATGCAAACAACCTCTGGGACTCTTTATGTCCTGCTTCTTGGACCACTACTATATCGCGGCACTATTTGTGCACCTTTCCTATCCACACTTTTACCCGCCCTACCGCCCTGAATATTTAGAAGCACATCTTTTGTACTCTATGTAGTGCAGCGATATATCCCACAGATTTTACAGTCCCTGGTGTTGAACGTATGCCGTGATTATGGGTTTCCACATAGGCGCTCAATTCCGTCACGGTAGCCGATGGAGGCGCCGTGACCAGTTTCAACTCAACTTCAGTTGTGGCAACCTCAGTCTGACTCTCAAACTCTGCTGCTGTTTGCTACCTCGCTTCTGCAATTCTCGGCATTTGCGTTGTTTTGGCGTTGTTTGGACTACCTGAACATACTCAGGCCCTCCTCCTGACCGCTAACCTCCTGACCGCTAATTCCCAATTCTCTCTCGACATGAAGGCGGAGGACAGCCAACCCCAACCACCACCGACAACAACTACCTTCTCAGCGGCTCAGTGGCCTCAGACTAGCCGTGAGTTGGAATAAGTCTGAACGTATCCAGCGAGGGCTTCATTACTGCTCAGAAATCCCCATTGATCCTGCACTACAACAACAGTCGCAGCATCCTCAGCACGCGACGACCCATACGACCCATACGACGTGAATCTCTCTCCTCGTTCCTCTGAACCCTTTTGGTTAACTCTAGACCTGTGCAGAACAACTCCATATTCGCATTATCAGTATGGCCATTACGCGCAGACGGGATACACACACTATCCACAGTACGCGCAACAAGCGCACCAGCAGACCGCCTCCCAGGCTACCCAGAGCCAAACACAATACCAGACACCCCAAACACAACAGTCTCAGCAGACGGCAGCCGCTTCTGTCATACGACCTATCGCGCAACCCGCACAAACCCAGTCTACGGTAGACACAACGGATGTCGCGACGCTGAACGATGCATTGGGGAGTGCAGGGGTTGACCTCAAGGTATGTCTCTGTATCTGTCACATCTTGCCCACCCCGCCGACCTTAGCCTGTTCTTAGGCGGAGGAAGAGACGCTGCAACGCACGAGCGACCAATATTACTCGTACCGACCCTACGAGGATCGGTCCCGGAAACAGCCCGACAAGCCCCAGTTCGACACGCTGCACATCGGGAACACGATGCGCACCATTGGGGCGCGATACAAGATCAACAACATCCCCAAGGAGTCCACTGACTATCTCGCGCTCGCGGTCCGCTTCCGCCTCCAATCTCTCCTCACCTCCATGATCGCTGCCGCAAAGCACCGAACAGATTCGCAATTTGATCACCCCCCGAGCACGTACGAGGACGGTACGCCGATGTGGAGCATCAAGGTCCGCTCGGACGTGTCAAAACAGCTCGAAGCACTGCAGAAAGCGTACCGCGAGGAAGACGTGCGAGAGAGGCGGGAGCGGAAAGAGCGGCAAGACACGCAGGCGGCACAGGCAGCCGCGCTCACCGCCGCGGCGAACGGCGCTGCGGCAGACGGGGCAGGGACAGAGGAGGAGGGCGGGCCGAAGAAGAAGAAGAAGAAAGAGGGCCCGGGGGTGACTGCGCGGAACATGTCCGAGGACGTGCGGAAGAAGATGTCGAACGCGGTCGCGAGCCAGGCGGCAGGGTTGGGCACGGGCAAGTATGCGTGGATGTCGGCTGCGACGGCGTCGACTCCTGCAAAACCCAAGCCTGCCGCGCGGGCGGGTACGCCAGCGACGACTACGACCCCGGCAACGGGCGCGACTAGTACTTGGGCGAAGCCGTACCAGGGCACGAAGACCACTTCGCAGCAGCAGCAGAAGGATGTGGACGGACGGACGGCTATCACGCTGCATGATGCGATATTCGTGGTGAACAACGAGCGGGGGCATGGAGGCGGTCGCGGTGCGGCCAAGGCCTGGACATGATGCTGTTGTGCAAGTTTTTCTTTCGCGTTCGCGTACTCTCTTGGCTATCTTCTGTGTGATGCTGTGTATCGCTAGCTTTCGTACGTTATAGTGTCAATTTGGATGCAAAACGGTATATTGTCCCGTGGGATCGAAATTCTGTCCACCGTGTAAGGGATGGTTCTCATAATATCGCACTCCTGTCCACACTTTTACAACCCGATAACCACCGGCCCCCTCCACCTCTTTTTAGACCTACATACCCTCATCTATGGAAATTGTCCTTTCTTGCATAGGAGCTCCGAGGTACCCATCGCAAGGTATGATTGGTGTGGGGCGCCTATTCCCACAGCGGCGCTTGTCAGCGGTTTCCTGGGTCCTACTGTGAGCTCGGGACCCGAAGGAGCGCTATGATGGACTCGCCAGAATTGAGCACGCGTCGGTTCTTGCAAGAGTTGCATTCGCCACACGGACTACAGCCTCATGGTACGTGTTCTGTTGTTTTTCTGGCCAGTAGTATTCACAGATTTGAACAGGCGGTCTGTCAATATTTTCTGCGGGGGACATGCAGGTTTGGAGACAGCTGCAGGAATGAACATCCACGCGACGGCCAGAGACAAGGCGGCTTCGGAAGTGCGTCCCATGTTATTGTCTCACTCTGACACTCGTCCCCTTACCTCATACGGAATTGTCTTGTGTTCTATGGTCGGCCAACATAGACCAATCATGGAACCCCTCCGCCACAGGACCTCCTACCGCAGCGACCACTGCCTCTCTATTCACGTTCGCTCCTCTCCCTCCTCTCCCCGGCAAACTCAATCTGACGTAGTCTCTCAATGGCTGATCTCTCCAAACTCTTCAGCATTGAATCCATCAGGCGAGATCTCGAATCCGAAAAGCCAGTATGGTCTTTGTCTTCGTACGCACCCGCCAAGATGCAGCCGACCCTCATCACGGAGCTGGACGAATCCCCCGAAGAAATGCGGGTTAGGGCTGCGCAGGCAGCCCGTGCAGGAACCATTCAGGAATACGTGCGTCCCACATCTTCTCTCATACGCGCGAACCTTCCCCCAACACACCCCCCCGCCACACGTAGTTGAAGTACGAGGCGGACAAGAATGCCGCCGCACAAGCGAAGTACACCAGTGCTCGTACAAATATGCAGGGTCTATATGCCCACGCTGCCAAAAACCAAGAGGCGCAAGCCTCTGGTGGGACGCCAACCGGCTATACGCCTGGTTCGACATCAGCGTTCGGCAGCTCAGGAACGTCCGCCTTCGGCGCGCCCGCCTCTACGTCCGTGTTCGGAAAACCCTCAGGATTCGGTGCGTTTGGGGGCGGGAGCGGTCCCGCAAGCTCATCAGCGTTTGGCTCTGGCTCTACAACGTCCTCCGCCTTCGGACAGTCAGCGTTCGGCCAGTCAGGGTTTGGTAAGCCGGCTGGGGGATCGGTCTTCGGACAACCCGCTTCCGGCACCTCAGCGTTTGGGCAGCCTGCGTCTGGCACAACTGCCTCTGCGTTCGGTGCGCCTGCGTCGGGTGCAACAACCTCTGCATTTGGCGCACCTGCATCAGGCGCCACAACCTCTGCGTTCGGGCAGCCAGCACAAAGTTCGTCTGTGTTCGGCCAACCAACGCAAAATGCTACAACCTCTGCGTTCGGTCAGCCCGCGACCACGTCCGCATTCGGCCAGCCCGCCTCAAGTACAACAACCTCAGCCTTTGGTCAGCCCGCTACGGGCTCGACAACCGGAGCGTTTGGCGTACCCGCGCAGGGTGCAACCACCTCGGCTTTCAGCCAGCCCGCACAAGGCGCCCCAGCATCAGGATTCGGCCAATCAGGATTCGGCCAGTCTGCATTCGGAAAGCCCGCCGGCACCTCTGCGTTCGGTCAGCCAGCACCGGGGACGACAACATCAGCGTTCGGGCAGCCTGCTCAAGGAAGCACGACGTCGGCGTTCGGGCAACCAGCATCTGGCACCGTCCCGTCAGCGTTCGGGGCACCACAGACAACATCAGCTTTCGGACAGTCTGCATTCGGACAGAGTGCATTCGGGAAGCCCGCGGCGACCTCTGCCTTTGGCGCAGGGTCTGCTGGCTCCAACGGCGGCGCATTCTCCGCGTTCGCCAACCCATCTTCCTCTGGGACCAACAGCACCGCAAACTCAAGCGGGGGCGCGTTTTCCGCCTTCGCGGGTGGCCAGCCCTCAGCGTTTGGGCTCGCAGCAGCAGCCAAGGCACCCGGGGGGTCGGCGTTCGGCCAGTCAGCCTTTGGCGGTGCGGCCAACACCACCACAGGCAACACCAACAACGTACCATCCGCGTTCGGCGGAGGCAACAACCAACAGTCGACATCGGTCTTCGGCAGTGGCACTATCACCACCTCTGCCTTTGGCGCACCATCATCCGCGCCCATGCAGTCAGCTTTCGGCTCGTCGTCCACCGCCACCGCTGGCCAGCAGCAACAGCAACCTACCTCTGTTTTTAGCTCGCTCACGAACCAACAGTCGTCAGGCGAGCTACCCGGCTTGTCCGGGCTCGGTCTGTCGACCTTCCCCTCTGCGATGTCCACGACGACGACCCCGTCCACGTCTATGGGTCCCACGTCGTTCTTCGGACAGAACGCGCCCCCAGCCGGCACGACGTCGTCTGCTGTCGTGAAGTCCACGAAACCGGACTTTGCCGCGGCGCGGCGGAGGCAGCTGTACAAGCCCGGTACGACAAAGTACGACGACCTGCTGCCGCCGAACTACATCGACCTCGTGCCGAAGGCGGCGCTGGAGGCGTTCAGGAGCGAGAGCGAGAAGTTTGACTGGAAGACTATCCCGGATTGGGTGCCCCCGAAGGAGGTGCGGTAGCCCTGGCATCTGGGATGCACGTGGAGGCTGCGGAGGGCTGGTTCACTCTGGACTGCATGCATCGTCTATCATTTGTACACATACACATACGCCCACACAGCGACACGAGATCACGACCTTGATGATGAGATACGCATATGCGTGTGTATTCGTACTTGGCTTTGGATTTGACACGATATATAGTTTTGTAATCACCCTTGTCCTACTGGCTGTGACATCGTTCGCTTGCACTTGCACGGGTGTGTATCGATGCACGGAGAGAAGACACCTGACTGCAATGTATGATGCGGTTTGTGGGCGAGTACCATCGTAGTTGCCAAACGTGGCACTATGATGGCCCTTCCGGGATGCGGTTAAGCTACATTACCTGGCACAGCTTCACGGGATTCTTGGAAGACCGGCCGGCGGTGGAATTGAACCACCACGACCTTGCCAGACAATGGGATTCGCATGCACCATGTCTACTAGTTCACCGGACCTGCGCACATTCAAGTTCCATGCCAGCAGCAGTGCCACTTCATGCATATGTTTGAGTTTTGACATCACAACTCGGCTTTGGAGCATGGATTGCATGAACGCTTCGCCAGGATCCTCGAGTGTCAAGTGGCAAGACGCTGCTGCCAGAGCTAAGTTCGCCCATGCCTGGTGTGAATCTCGACCGACGCGAGTGTGGGCAGTGTGACTGATTCACAGACAGGCCGAGTTCCCCGCTTGATGGCCGGCAACAACTGTTACTCGGTGCTGGTTACCAGGACGCCTGCACTATGAGTAGTGCCAACTGCGCATGGACGGTGGAATGACTCTGACCGTGCGTGAACATGATGGACAGGTGTCGCAGAGCAGCATGTGCCACTGATATTCCTTCAAGCGGACAGAAGCCGTACACTACTGCTCTCTGTTAACCGGTGCGCGTGTATGTGTCGGGTTCACATTTCCTAATAGCTGAGCTCAGCGTCACGGAAGCAGGAAAAATCGCTCGCGCCCGGGCGTCGTTCACGTCGTGTTCAAGAACCTAAGTATCGCCAAGTCCCAGCCGAGAGGGCGTTGTGCCGAGTCACCACCGTTCGGCACTGATTCCAGCTGTCTACTGTGGGCTGTGGCGTCCACCGGTCGCCAAACACCGGCAGACGGACCGTGGAGGATCATTTTGGGAGTCGACGCGGACGCCACGAGGGCACTGACCGCATTGACGGTTTGACGGTTTGACGGATGCAGGCCGGACTCCTGGACTGACGGTGCTCTATCTCGTTCAACTGCGCTCGGTCATCACGGCTTTCTATTCTCGTCCGAGCGGCGAAAGTGTTACAGATCCGTCCGTCCGCTCGTCACTGGTGAGCGAATCTCCCACAGGGCCACCGTTACTTGGAATCAATAGAAACAATATCCAAGGCGCGACCGAACAGCTTTGCACCCGCCACACCATTCGCATTCGGCAGAATGTGCCACTGTCGAGTTTTTGAACCCTGGAAGAAGAAGAAGCGGCCCATCCGGGAATCAAGGTTATTAGGATGATGCAGCACCGCTACGCGCCCACGGCAGAGGCTGCGACAGGTCGATGTTTCCGCCGCTGATGATGATCCCAACGGGGCCCTCGACCCCGAGCTCCTGGAACTGCTTGCTCCTGACCGCAGCAAAGGCCGCCGCGCCGCTCGGCTCGACGACGAGCTTCATGCGCTCCCAGAGCAGGCGCATGGCTTCGATGATCTCCTGTAATTTGGACATTGGTAAAGCGTCAGTCAACCGCAACGCCACAATCTCGAATCGAAGAAGAAGCTCAAAACATTGTGAATGCCGGTGGCGCGTCGCAAGCGCAGAGAAAACTAACAGAACACACACACAGAGACAGAGAGAACAAACAACCAACACGGCGGCCTGGCGCACAACGCCCATACGCACCTCGTCTGAGACCGTGATGACCTTCTCGACCTTCTCCTGTATGATCGGAAAGTTGAGCACGCCCACGGGCGTCCTCAGCCCGTCCGCGATCGTCCGCGCACTGACCTCCTCCCTCCTCCTCCCCTCCTCCACCCCCGCGCACAGTCGTCCGCCCCAGCAGGCTCCGCCCCGAACACTCGCACACCCGTGCCCTCCGCGGCGAGCGCCGTGCCCGCGAGGAGGCCGCCGCCGCCGACGGGCGCGACGACTGCCGCGAGTCCGGGTACCTGCTCGTGGAGCTCGAGGAAGGCGGTGCCCTGCCCCAGAATCGTGTCAACGGCGTCGTAGGGCGGTACGAACGTCGCGCCCGTGTCGGCTTGGACTTGGGCGAGGGCGGAGGCGCGGGAGGGGGCCGTCGGTGGGCAGAAGGTGATGGAGGCGCCGTAGCCGCGCACGGCGTCGATCTTGGGCTGCGCAGAGTTGTCGGGCTAGTATAGTATGATAATAGAAGTATTAGAATTTGTATTCAGTTGTTGCGTGCCACCACGGTCGAAGAGCCATGTCCATGTCAGAGGTGGTTATGCGAGATCCGGTCCATGGCGCACGTTCGGCCGAAATCGATATTAAGGTCCAAGTCCGGAAATGAAGTCCGACCCGAGTCAATGCGCGTCATGAACATACCCGCCGTGCGTTCGCAGTCAAATGCGGTCGGAGGAATCGATGAGCGTTGTATTAGAAGATGGAGAGACATGGCTGCGCACGTACCATCACCACATAACACTTGACTCCGCGCTCCTTCGCAGCGAGCGCGAGGGCCCCAGCATGGTTCCCTATCAATCGAACCGATCAATGAGTATACGGATGACGAGGACAGCTGCGCGCGCTCGGAACTGAACTGAAATGTGGGTCCGTCGATATCATTATCGCGACAACTACTACATACCCGAGCTGTGCGTGCAGACACCCTTCGCAAGCTGATCTGATGTCAACCGCGACAGACTGTAGCTGGCGCCCCGGAACTTGAACGCGCCTCCCTTCTGCAGGTTCTCGGCCTTGAAGTACAGCGGGTTGTTCGCAGCAAGGGACTGGGACAGCGAGGTGGATGTGAACACCGGCGTGCGATGGATGAGAGATGCTATCGCGGCGTGCGCTGTGAGGACAGAGTTCCGGATGAGGGGCAGAGGGTCGTTCGACTCCGCTGGCATATCGGTGTATCTGACTAGTACACTGTGGAGGGTTGAGTCGAGTCAAGATGACATACCTCTCTTCGGGGCGGACTTCACCCGATTCTCAAGAGCCAACGGATATCGTTCCGAATCTCTCGTAGAAGCACGGTAGATCTAGATGCGGTCCTAGCCAGTTACACCCATGACTCAAACGGCTCCTGAAATTAACGAGAACGAAACTCATCCATTCTGTAGTCATAGTGACAATGGCAATCACAATCTAAGGAGGGAAAAGAATAAGGAATGGTGTATTCCCACTAGCCGACTTGAACGACTGACCTCATCATAGCACGGGAGTTTGCGGAGATACTAGTGATGCGCTCTACCACTGAGCTAAGCGGGACTTAAGCAGCATGTAGGGCTTGTATCTATATCACGCACTTCAATCCCACGATCCCCTTCTAGTTGCAAGGACGTCGAATGTTCTGCTTGCTGTCGTTTAATTAGTTGAAAACAGGTCCTTGACTTGACTTCTCATCAACTACTGGTCTAGCCCCGGCTTCTGTGTACCATTCCCGGCGACCTATGCACTGACAGCCCAACATATCACATACGGCTTCGACATCACCGCTACTCTGATTGGCCTCAATTGGCCGTGTATTGCCAACAGCCATGCGGTCATATTTTTCTTCAACTCCAGCTCATGTCCAATTCTGTGGTAAGCGATTCCTGACCAGAGGCACCGAACAGTCACCAGTCGACAGACACTGCATTTCAGCTACCCGTTGACTCTGGAGTCTGGGCGTGTCTCAGCTGTATCACATCGATGCATTGCATCTCGTAGGTTCCTGTGCCGGATGGCCTCGAGGATGGAGGTGGATACCCGGACGGGTATACTCCAGTTGCCGGATACCGAGCGCGACCTGGAGTCTGGCCGATCGGGATGCGGTAGGAAGGGAAGTCTGCAGAAACGGCGGGAGGAGAGCGAGAAGCAAAATTTTTGCCCGAAGGTTTGAAGGTGAGTATGCTCTGACACTGCCACAACTCACAATTCCACAGACCCTCACCCATGCAGCCGCAGCCCGCATCGCCTGCCAAAAAATAATACAATGCGTTCGTGGGTCTTCCTTTGAATGATACTGTCCCGCGTATGCTGCGTGCTGCACGTCATGGGTGGATCCAGTTGTGGTGCTGGCTACAGACGGGACCTGTCCCTGCCGTTCGTTGTAATGGGGAACTATCCGGCAGGACATCTCCGTCGTGTGTTGGGGGCCTGGACGCGACCAGGACAGAGGCAGGGCACATCAGTGCTCAGTCCATGACGTGTACGTCCCATCTGTCTGGGTTCGCAGAATCACGCGTGCGTGAACTTTGTCGAGCCTGCGATCTGCGACTGGTTGCTGTCCCTCTGGTGACTGTCAGGCGGGTGAACATTCGGCATACGTTTCCGTTCTCATTCTGGCCTGGCCATCGCCGTGTGTGCGTGTGCGTGTGCGACGAGAACGCGTGAATGGCGGCGAGCCGGGACCTGGTGTCGCAATGACAGGTCGAGATGGATGGGTGCGTGGCCCGTTCTCAATCAACCATCATACGCTGCTGCGAGTGATTATGACACTGACAGTGCTCGTTCGGTTGACGCAGCTTCGCCATGCTACCACGTCCGGTGTACGAGAATCCGCAGGGTGGCAGCCTGGATGTGAAGCACACGGTGAAGCCCGTCCAAAGTTAGAACACACCACTTGTTCGGAACGTTGCGGATACACTTACTGCACACGGCCGAAATCAAGAGCCGGCTGCGTCCCGCGAGATCGACATTCCTTCCTTCCGAGCTGTAATAGGCTGCTCTATTCTGCTTCCACAGACGGGTCAGTGCACGGCCCGGACCCAACGACATGCTGTTGTCCGCGGAATATGGTCCCGCGGATCGGGTGCATTCTTCGCCACATCGATACAGTGTTCTGATTCACCCTCAACCTGAGACACCGTTTCCAAGCGTGCGTATGCATGCCGCGCATCCGGGTCGATTAGCTACGATTAGCCACCGCATCGAGTCACACAATATGCAAAAGGACATTGATATGATCCACCCAAGACCCGGCCGGCCACGATTTGACGAGCTCGAGGTGTCTGGTTTCGTTGAACGTTGTACTATGCGCAAGCTGTGCGATCTCGTTTTGGATATGGCGATGGCTGAAACCGGGGTGCGCCCGGGGGGCGGCGATTGCGGCGCGTTTGCCTCCATACGGTTGACGGCCGCAGTCGAGTTTGAGACGTTTGAGTTGATCATTGCTCTCGTGGTGCTGAGACATTGAGCGCTGGAGCTTCCCGAATGGGAGAAGACGAGCACCAGGCATTTGGGAAAACGTTACGTGAGCGGGCATGAGGCAATGGCGGTGCTGCCTCGTTGTCCGACCGGGTCGTATGCGACTCGCGAGAGGTCCGTCGAGACGGATGGAAATCCGGAAGGCTTCAAGTCACGGTATTCGACATCGACTACATCACTACGTCGCCGAGGCCTAGGATGACACAGCGTCGGATTGGTGAGCGGAACCAAGTAAGCACGGACTCTCTGCTGACTCGTCCTGTGGTTCTGATTCTGACTCTTCGCACAACCCAGTCTGTCGGGTATTTGTGCGCGCACCACAACTGATCCAGAGGAATATTAATCCGGCGTCGGAACACGATCGAAAAACTTGGGATTGTCCTTCAATTCTGGATAATATGCGCGTGGCAGCCGCCAGCGAGCTCGAGTGTGGCGGCCCAGCAGGCCGGGATGCCATTAAGCCACGGGAGAGACGGATCGTGCCTTGCGCGCGCGAGATCTCGTCTGAGCACCGCCGCGGAGTCAAAGGGCGCGCGTCAGTTTTGGGTGCGTTTCGGAGGCGGGGGAAAGGTAATCTCAGTCTGCGCAGAGCGTCTCAAATCAGGGCTGCAAACTATTCATATTTTCAAACAATCCTCGTCGACACAGCTACCGTCGGAGCGTTCCCGTCACACATCCGGTTACCTTCCCGCATGACTACTTATATGTAGAGCCCGCTCGGTGCCATCCTCTCATCCACTCATCCCTCAGTCAAAGTGCTCTTCTGCCTTTTACCTCTCCTCTCGTGTCTCGCAACTTGCCTTTCTTACCACCCGCGTCCCTTCCCAGCACACACACCAGCATAGCGATGGGCGGCTTTTCGCAAAAGATTTGGTTCATCACCGGTACGTCAATCCTCGCGTGGCCATCGTAAGCGCGCTATGGAAGCTGACGGGCCCCCATCCAATGCAGGTACCTCGTCTGGCTTCGGGAAGCGTCTGGTAGCCTCAGTCCTCGCACGCGGCGACTGCGTTATTGCAACAGCACGCAATCCCGAGAAGCTCCGCGCCGTCTTCCCCCAATCAGAACGCCGTCTCCACCTCCTCCAGCTCGATGTCTCGGACCCGGTCGAGGTCGTGCAACAGCGCGTCAAGGACGCGCTCGCCGTGTGGGGCCGCATCGACGTCGTCGTCAACAACGCCGGCTACGGCGTGAAGGCCGTGCTCGAGGAGGGGGGCTCGCTCGCCGCGTTCACCCAGTTCCAGACCAACCTCTTCGGCGTGCTCAACGTCACCAACGCCGTCCTCCCACACATGCGTGAACGCCGGTCCGGCACGGTCGTCATCATTGGCTCCCGATCCGCGTGGCGCGCAGAGGTCTCGCCCGCCGGCCTCTACGCCGCGTCCAAGGCTGCCGTCCATGGTGAGTACGCGCGCTCCGCGATCCCATTTCCTCTCCCCCCCCTGCGCGCCTCGAGGATCATACAACTGATCCCTTTTCTATCACCCCCTCTTCTTAGCTATCGGCGAGACGTACGCCGCAGAGCTCCGGCCATTCGGCATCCGCGTCACCATCGTCGCTCCCGGTTCGTTCCGGACCGAGGGCGTGCACGCATACCCGGCCACAATACACCACCCCGTGCCCGTCTACGACGAGATGCGGAACGCGGGCATGGCGCGCTTTGCGGCCATCGCGGGCCACGAGAAGGGCGACCCGGCCAAGGCGATGGAGCTCCTCGTCGACGTCGTCCGGCAAGAGGGCCGCGCGGTCGGGCGCGAGTGGCCGATGTGGCTCGTCATGGGCCGCGATGCGTACGTGGACGTGAGGGCGAAGACCGACAAGCTGCTTGCGACTATGAAGGCGTGGGAGGATGTGGCGACCGATCTCGAGTTCGACTGCGAGCAGTGAACGGCGACTCGGCGAGCCTGCCTTCGTCCCTCGTCCCTCATTCCTCATTCCTCGCTCCTTGGTCCTTGGTCTCGGCTCGGAACTCATTGACTGCGCTGCGCGGTGTCAGTTTATTCGGACACTTGGACACGTTATTTATCCATAAGTATGGCTCGTGCTTCGCTCTCGTCGTCTGCAGCCCTCCGCTGTTGTCCGTTTTCTCCCATATCGCACTCTCGTCCCCCCGTTCGCAGTCCATCTCATTATACCAATCTCATCATCTCATCATCTCATCTCTCATCTCTCACCTCATCCCGTACCCCGTTATCTCGTATCGACCTCCATGCCCGCTTTCCATTCCATATATCATCTATCATTGCCTCGCGTTCCTCTCGGACAGCATACGCTTAGTCAAACTACTGTAGTCCTAGTCTCTTAAGTCAGTCTGACTCATCCCATCCGCATACACCCACTGTAGCTATCACACGTACGCCAGAGTACTCACTCGTCGGCCGGATCTTGTTCATATATGCACTGCGTACCGTACTAGTTTTTCCTGCGCCGCTTCGTACTAGCCGCGCAGATAATGGTCATCCTTGTCTTGTATCCCCTTCCTTGAGTTTGGCACCATGCGAGTTCATCAACACTGGTAAAAGCTTCCGCTGGATTCAACTGGCATTGCCTGCTGACCTGACCTTGCAGGCCGAACGCATACATCATCTCGACTGCGACTCCCAGTAGTGCTTCTTGAGCAATCAAGCTTTATCTGAATCAGGGAGGGGGTGTCCATTGGTGATCCCATCCATCGCGTCTTCCACAGCGCCTCAGTTGTTTGTCTCCTTGCTTGCACTGCATGCATCTTAGTTCAACCTCCACTGCCCAGCTCTCGTCGTTCGCGATGCTCGGTGGGTATCCATTGCCAATGTCCTTCTGAATCTTCACAATCATGGACGAGATCCGACTCGATTCCGAGAGTATAGGCACTGGCAAGTACTGTGGACCGTGCCATCGTCACGGTATCAAACCACTATGAAGCATCTCCCAAGTTCAACCAACCTGCGGTCTCTCGTACCCTGGCACCCAGATACCAAGGGCAGCCTACGTGTCACGGAATTGAGCAAAGGACCCGTGACAGGTGAGCTGTCCCAGACATATCATGCATTTTAGTAGGTGTCTTGACATCTTGGATCGCACGCCATGTGGGGCCTGCATTGCATCATATACTTCGACGATAGACGCTGCAGCATATACATATCATGGAATCGAGCATCGCCACGGTGACGCAGTCATAATGAGATGATGCTGAACGTGGCACGGCCTGAGCGATGCACGTCTGTTCGAGTGGACTGTGTGTCACAGGCCACATGCATGTGAAGAACGCGAACATCACCCACCGCAGTGGACCTTGGCCACTGTCATCTCAAGTCGCAACAACCCCTAGTGCCGTCCGAGTCTGGAAGCACAGCGCCCGCCGCCGCCGCCGCCGACCGGTGTTAGCGGCGCGTTCGCGAAACGCAAAACGTGGCATCGCAACGCTTGGGCGTGACTTCACTCCACGATACGTGGTCAGCCTCAAGCGGGAAGGGCGGCCCGCACAGCACCGTGACCTGAGCGCGGAGAACGAGGTTAGTATCAGATCCATCTATTGTGTTGACTCGACCGCTAGGCCGTCTCGGCTCTTGGCCCCCCGACGCCGCTCGCGCAGTGCATTCGGAGCCCGTCGGGCACTCGGTGGATCGGACATCGCATACAGCCTGATGCCTAGCACCTCAGTGGAGCACGTACAAGTCACAATGTAGGAAGTCCGAAACCGGAAACCTTATACGGTGTCGCCGTCCGCGCCGGCCGTTCTACCGAATGCCTACCACTGAGTAGTAGTACTGGTATCAGAACACGAACCGAAATGACCACTGCGCCGTAAGCATAGCCCAGCTCACCTCTTCGAACGCGCTCGCCCTGAGCCCCCCTAGTCGTCACCTCCGCCATTCACCTGTGCTTCCAGAGGGTATACAGGCGCTTATCGACGCGCGCCAACACATCCTTCCACTCCCGTCCCCGTACCGGAGGAGGCATCCTATCGGGCGTCGTGATGCAGAACTTGAAGCTGTCTCCGGCCCAGAGCACTTGCCGGGCAGCGTCCGTATGGCACCGCATCGAGATGCTCCCCTTCATCCGATCAGCAGATCTGGGAGAGCGGGGCGTGTTGAGAGGCAGATAGTGCGGTCTCGCATTATCGCAGCGTCCAGGCGATCCCCGCGAATGTCTCGAGATCAACTCGAGCGAAGCCGGTGCGTCCGTTGCCCCGGTGTAGTCTCCGCTCGACGGAGTATCGCCCGTTCAAGTACTAGTCAGAAGGGTCACGGCAGTATTTGCTCGCATACAGATGCAGGCGCATCTCGTATACGCCGCTGCTACCGCTTACCGGGTCTTCCTCTACTCCTTTCAGGTGCTCCCGTTCTTCTTGTGTCAGTAGAGTCGGGGGCAACCCTGTATTGGTCGCGTCAAATACGCACTTTATCAGATTAGGATGCATTCACTGATCTCCTTGTAGCATTGCCTAGTTTTCATACTCTGAGGTCTATTCCGGGTCACCAGAGACCGGCAGCTTTTGCCGCAACCTGTCGTACTTCCACAGATGGTGCAACAGCTTGTTTGCGCGTGCCGACACGTCCTTCCACTCCCTCCCTTCTGCCGATGGCATGCTCTCCAGCGTCGTGACGCAGAACTTGTCGCCAGCCCAAGGTCCGTGGACGAGTTGTTGGGCGACCTGTTTAGAGCAGATCATCGAGACATCCTGGTCGTCCGACCAGCATATTTGCGAGAGCAGGGCGTGTTCGACCCCGAGGTGCATTGAAGGGTCAAGGCGCTCAGTGCAGATGTACTCCCTCTTGGAAAGGTTGCACACAACCTCGGTGCCAACAGCGTATGACACCTCGTCAACTAGTGTTCTGTACCTCTCCAGATCAGCATAGCGTGCGTCGAGCTCGGAGTCGTCTGCGCCACCTGATTTTCTGGACTTGTATGCGGCGAGAGAGCAGTATTCGGAGGGAGAGAGGTAGCGGCCGCGCTGGTAGCTGGGTGTGACTCTCTTGGCACGGTCGCAATACCTCCGGGCATACATGTAGAGAATATCGTGTCCCTCGTCTTCTTCCTCGTAATCGACCGGGACGTCGTCGTCTGCTAGTACCCGATCCATCTTCATGATTGCCCGTTCTTCTTTTGCCAGAAGATCCGCTGGCAACCTTGATTTCGATGCGTGGTCGCCAATGCAAATCAAACGACATGCAACCCAAGAGGCGTGTCGTTCTCTGATAAAGCGCAGGAGATAGGGTTTGCCGATGCTCAGCAACCGCTTGCACAATATTGCAAAAACGACGAGATCGTCGAAGTCGGACACCTCTTCGATGATTGATTCCGAGAGTTCGACGGGTAGCCGTCCGAAGGGGCCAGGCTGAACGACCGTGCGACTTGCTGCTAGCCACTTGTCGACTTGACTATTTTACCAAATCGCTCGTAAGAAAACGTAGCCCCAAGGAGAAACACAAAAAGACGCACTGGGGCAGATAGGGGATGGTGAGCAGTGACTTCAGACTACCTTCTCTTTCCCAGAAACATTCCCCCAGCTTGCGATGTTACTATGCTGGGGCCAGGTTCAATTTCTTTGCGATCTAGGTTCACACTGTCAAGGATTGTTAACACATATCGCAACCGACGGAGGAAGCGGTTTGAATACAAACAGGACCCAGAATTGACCCATGATTATTACTCGTATGATGATACTGTAGACAACTGCGCGGTTGCAACAGTGCCTTGTTCGGAGCAGGTCTGCAGAGAAGCGGCGCGTGTTCTGGTTATATGTGGCCGGCTCGGATCACGATGGTGTGCTGAGAAAACCGTGGTCCAGTCTCTAACGTTGAGGATAAGTGGTCCCGTTAGAGAGACGGGAGTCTGAGAATAATAGGGGGCAGGCCCGCGTGAGTTGATGTAATCGTAACAGATGTGATGTCTGTGACTCGCTGTGACCAATCTCAGAGCGGCGCAGCGAGGACCTTCAGACCCCCCGGCTGAGGACAGGGAGGCTCTGAATAAAGAGAGAAACGCGGGACTAGAATATGATATTGTAGAGAATCCTTTCAGAGGAAAAAAGGAAGCTGCACGCCCTGGCAGTGTTATGTGCCGTGACATTTGCCTCTGCCAAACGCAACACTCCCCAATACTTACTGACCACCAGTGCTCTACAGTCTACTTGCACTATACATTAAAGTTACATACTGGGCTAGTACGCAAGCCCTCGGTGTCATACAGTCCCTTGCCAGTGCCAGCGTAATCAAGTGTACTGCCCATGGTCCTGAACGTCGAAACACTACAATTCGAGTCATCACCCGAATATTCTTCCCCACATCCATCTGAGATCATACAAAAGGAGACTAGAATTGAGCAGCGTGCTTTGATCGAACACTTCAGAGCCAACATCTAGCTGAAAGTCATGACTATTGAACGTACGCGGGTCCTCAGATACTCCGGGTGTACTCATTACTGGAAGAAGTACTCCCAGATACGAAACAAGAGTTCATCGACCTCTGCTGTCACATCCTTCCACTCCTTTGCATCTTTCGGCTGCGGCATCGTCTCCAAGGTCGTGATAGAGAAGCGGTCGCCTGCCCAGGGTCCCTTGGCGAGCTGCTCATTGATTCCTTTTGCACCGTACAGCGGGGAATCCCCTGACCAACAGATACGTACGATCAAGGCGTGCGCGAGGCCTAGCGACTGTTTGCAGCGGTTGCCCTGCCAGTTCTCTTCCCATTCCATCTTGCGAAGTCGGTCCTGCCGGATGTACTCGGCCTTGGAGAGATTGCAGCACACGAGAGAACCTTTGGGGTAGGTCGGCTTGCTGTAGATGTACAACGCGTGGAACATGTCGAGATCCCGGTTCGACTGAGGGTGATCCTTGACTTCCTCGCGCTTTTTCCGCATGCCTTCCCAGTAGTCCCGCTGGAGGCGGTCAGCACGGCCGAGCGTCCCGTACCTGGAAAGGTATGTCTCGCAAGCATATATCGCGAGATGCATCTCCTCCCCAGCGAGCCTCAACTCGCGGGCAATAGGGATATCTGAAGTGAGGATCTCGCGCTGCTCAGAGGGCGTTAGGAGACCCTTAGGGAGGTCAGAGTCCAGTGGATCGCCTCCCAGGCAGATGAGTCGCTGGCCAGCCCAGGGCGCATGGTATCGCCGTAGTGCTGAGAGGAGGTGCCGTTTGCCAACCTCGAGGGTGAGCTTGCAGGTTATGGAGAATTGGATGATGTCCCAAAAAAAGAAGATGTTGTCAAAGATCATGTCGAGTAGCTCGGGCGAGAGTTTCCCGAGAGGTCCCGGCTGGCGCGCATGTTTACCGGTCCTCAGCCAAGTATCGACTTGTCTGCAGTCAGGAGGCGGCAGTGTTAGCGGGTTGACGTCCCGTTTGGTAAAGCACACAAGTGATATACGTACCGAGGGAGGACAGGTAGGCGGAGGGAGTAGAGAAGCGATGGATGGGTCTCGAAAAAGCATTCGAATAGCTTCCCACAAATTTCAGGGCTTTTCTCTTTGTCGTCGATATTGAGGCTTCGATACACACCGCGACAAGCAATCACATCAGCAACATACACAATATACCAGCATGCAATACTTACAGATCCCAAGACTGGCCCATGATTACTTGGAACGATGTAGTGACTGGTGGTTTGTCGTGGTTAGACTCGCAAGTCAACGATCGATCACGTTGTCGAGTTCTGGGATTGAGGATAGTGTACGGATTCAAAGTAGAGAGATCAGGGGTAGAGAGATCAGGGGAGCGAGTGTACGACCGTGAGGTGAGGTAGGAGGTGAAGTGATGGTTGCGGGGTAAGTTGCGTTTTGTACACTGGCGCTCATTGTCCACATCTTATGTGACTTGGTTGATATTGCCTAATTAGTCGCACAATAGGCCACGAAAGTCACACAATTGACAAACGCTACATGAACAACATCAAACAATGAACACGCAGATTATAAGACTACGGGTCCGAATCGCCCGTCGGCAGCTTATATCGACGCAGTACTCTACCCGGGCCACCATAGTCTACAGCCTTCTAAACACAAAGCCACGCTCAAATCAGAGGCTTCGTCTGCGGAATGGCGACTGCTCATTTCTCCGTATTGACTTTCCAAAGGTGAGCCAAGAGCTTGTCGACCTCTGCCGTCACGTCCTTCCACTCCTTCGCAACGTTCGGACGCGGCATTGTTTCCAGCGTAACGACACAGAACCGGTCTCCTGCCCAGGGGCCCTTGGTGAGCCGCTCCTTGTACTTCTTGTCGCAGCACATGGAGATGCTGGGGTCCACCGACCAACAGATCCGCGACAACAGCGCGTGCATGAGGCCAAACTCCTCTACCCATCCGTGTATCTTCCGCACCATCTTGCTCAGGCGATCCTCCCTAACGTACTCCGCCTTGGATAGGTTGCAGAGCACGAGTGCGCCCGGCGGGTAAGCTGGCCCGGTGACAGAGAAGATGCAGAGCTCCTTGTACATCTTGACTTCGAGAGCGAGCTTGGGATTGGCGGCAGCCTCCTCGTGCAGTCTGCTGAGTTCGTCGTAGTACTCCGTGCGCGCGTGATAACTCGTGGTCCCATACTTGTTCTTATACGTCTCGCATGCAACTAATGCGAAGTGCGGCTCCTGACCAGGCTCGAGACAATCGAGGACGTGAGGGTGCACGCAGGTGACGACCTGATGCAGCTCGTCCTTGGTGAGAAGGTCCGGTGGAAGATCCGCGTTCCTATCGGTGTCCCGTCCCAGACATATCAGCCGCGCGTTGGCCCAAGGCGCATGACAGCCTTGCAGTAAACGCAGAAGGTGCGGTTGTCCCACGTCGAGAAGAAGTTTGCAGGTGATCGCAAACCGGACGGCATCCTGCACACTTGAGACGTTCCAAAAGATGATGTCCAGGACCTCCGGAGAGAGTTTTCCGAGTGACCCGGGCTGGAGCGCACAGTCGCCTCGCTTCAACCAGGTTTCGACTTCGCTGATTGATAGGCGAGCGATCACCGTAAGACAACTTCGATTATAGGAGTATATTCACATACCTCGGGAGAATAGGAAGCCTGAGGGCTTCAAGTAGGCTAGAGAAGGAGTCGAAGAAAAATTCGCCCAGCTTTCCGCCTACCTCGGGACTCTTCTCTTTCCGGTCGATGCACAGGCTGATGAGTACCGTCACCTCAGCCACCCAGAGCAGAATCCATGTCATAGATGTGTTACTCACAGCTCCCAGTCTTGACCCATCCTGGCAGAGAGGTACGCGGTTCTCGGACACGGTAGGTTGAAGCCAGTGTTTGACAATCACGTGGCCGCGTTGGCGGAGGACAATATAGCTTCCAAATGACTGCGCCCAAGCTTCTGCGATAGCAGAAAGACCAACACGATGAGCAGGGGGAGTAGGCAAACCGCACAGACCTAGTGGTCACTGGTCAGGAGCAAGTTGTGTCGCCCTTAGCGCCCTTCCAGCTCGTTGCGAGCGAAGCGAGGATCGCGCTGGGACAAATAAACACAAACTGTCGTGGCTTAGATTAATGCACAGAGTCCATGCTCGAATGCAACTCAACCTTGCCCATTAACCTGAGCAAGGTGAACGAGCATCTCATCCACCTCCTCCGACACATCGTCTCCAACGTTGGCACAACGCAAGACCTATCCCCATCCACGGGCCCTTGACCAACTTCTCCCCTTCCCTCCACCGTGACTCGTCCCCACACTCTGGCATCTCGATGCTCTCACTGACACTGGCAGCATTCGGCGACCAACACACCCGCGGCGCCAACAGCGCGCTCATCAGTCCTGCCTGTCGTATTCCGCACGCTCGTACTTTTGTCGCACGATACCCTGATGCCTGCAGCACCTCGCACCCTCCATCATTTCTTCGCATCCCGTTACGCCCACAGTCGGACTCCCTCTGAGGCCTGCCAAGGCCTAAGCCCAAGCCCCGCTGCACCACGCCATCTCCGTCAGCCGTGCCTGACATACTCCCCCTTCGACAGGTTGCAACAGCACCGGGATTCCTTCGACTCGGAAGTCCAGTCCGCCTACCGCAGCGGGGTGTAGATGACTCAGAGCGTGTCGATCATCTCGAGCTCGAGAACCCGCTCCGGCGGCTTGTCGAGCTCGCTCCAGGCGCATCGTCTTCCCCATATCCGCGTAGTCCAAGCATTTCAGCCAATCCCTCGCCAGCGTTCCGTATGCTTTGTCGCACGCCCGGGTTGCATTCCAGACGAACGGCTCAACTCGATGGTCATCATCCGCAAATACATATCTTGGAAGGATCGTGAATCGAAGAGCTTGATTAAGCTAGGTGAAGATGTCGAATGAGAATTCGCCTAGCTTCTTCCCTGCTTCCTCGCTCATCTGATGAATCACTCACAAATCCTAGGTTTGATGCAATCTCAAGCGGTTGAGGTTCAGAAGCGAATCTCGTGGTTAGAGTTGAACCTGTTGCTGGTTAGGCTCGAAGGCGGGTTAGGGGTCGATTAGGGCTCCCAGTAGCAGAGATAGTTATCAGGAAGGATCACAGAGCAGAAAGTGAATAGCTGGTGCACAGGATGCAGTTAGGAGGTCGGGCAGAGTCAGGATCTGAACATACATAAGCGCGCAAACTTAGAACCGAGGTAACTTGCCTGTTCCGACGGACAATACCATCAGACTGGGTGCACTGTCTGGTGCAAAAGCTAGGTTGAACAATAACATGTGTTTGGATCCAAGACAGTGATCAAACTGTACAAAGCCGTGTATCGGTAAATGGGCCACCTAGTTGGTCGGGAGGGATGCGTGTGCGGATGGGGTGAGTGCAGAATGCGTATGTAAGGTCGTGACAAGTCATAGAACGTCGTGATCGTGATATGAAGTGATGTTGATCCCGTATACGTCGCGGATATTGACATACCGAGCCAGAAGCCTACTTGCCCAGGTTCTTGCGGCAGTTTATTCGGACACTTGGACACGTTATTTATCCATAAGTATGGCTCGTGCTTCGCTCTCGTCGTCTGCAGCCCTCCGCTGTTGTCCGTTTTCTCCCATATCGCACTCCCGTTCCCCCGTTCGCAGTCCATCTCACCATCTCATTATACCAATCTCATCATCCCATCTCTCACCCCATCCCGTACCCCGTTATCTCGTATCGACCTCCATGCCCGCTTTTCATTCCATAGATCATCTATCATTGCCTCGCGTTCCTCTCGGACAGCATTACGCTTAGTCAAACTACTGTAGTCCTAGTCTCTTAAGTCAGTCTGACTCATCCCATCCCCATACACCCACTGTAGCTATCACACGTACGCCAGAGTACTCACTCGTCGGCCGGATCTTGTTCATATATGCACTGCGTACCGTACTAGTTTTCCTGCGCCGCTTCGTACTAGCCGTGCAGGTATTATCAATGGTCATCCTTGTCTTGTATCCCCTTCCTTGAGTTTGGCACCATGCGAGTTCATCAACACTGGTAAAAGCTTCCGCTGGATTCAACTGGCATTGCCTGCTGACCTGACCTTGCAGGCCGAACGCATACATCATCTCGACTGCGACTCCCAGTAGTGCTTCTTGAGCAATCAAGCTTTATCTGAATCAGGGAGGGGGTGTCCATTGGTGATCCCATCCATCGCGTCTTCCACAGCGCCTCAGTTGTTTGTCTCCTTGCTTGCACTGCATGCATCATCTACTAGTGCAACCTCCACTGCCCAGCTCTCGTCGTTCGCGATGCTCGGTGGGTATCCATTGCCAATGTCCTTCTGATTCTTCACAATCATGGATGAGATCCGACTCGATCCCGAGAGTATAGGCACTGGCAAGTACTGTGGACCGTGCCATCGTCACGGTATCAAACCACTATGAAGCATCTCCCAAGTTCAACCAACCAGCGGTCTCTCGTACCCTGGCACCCAGATATCAAGGGCAGTCTACGTGTCACGGAATTGAGCAAAGGACCCGTGACAGGTGAGCTGTCCCAGACATATCATGCATTTTAGTAGGTGTCTTGACATCTTGGATCGCACGCCATGTGGGGCCTGCATTGCATCATATACTTCGACGATAGACGCTGCAGCATATACATATCATAGAATTGAGCATCGCCACGGTGACGCAGTCATAATGAGATGATGTTGAACGTGGCACGGCCTGAGCGATGCACGTCTGTTCGAGTGGACTGTGCGTCACAGGCCACATGCATGCGAAGAACGCGAACATCACCCACCGCAGTGGACCTTGGCCACTGTCATCTCAAGTCGCAACAACCCCTAGTGCCGTCCGAGTCTGGAAGCACAGCGCCCGCCGCCGCCGCCGCCGACCGGTGTTAGCGGCGCGTTCGCGAAACGCAAAACGTGGCATCGCAACGCTTGGGCGTGACTTCACTCCACAATACGTGGTCAGCCTCAGGCCAGGCGGGGAGGGCGGCCCGCACAGCACCGTGACCTGAGCGCGGAGAACGAGGTTAGTATCAGATTCATTGTGTTGACTCGACCGCTAGGCTGTCTCGGCTCTTGGCCCCCCGACGCCGCTCGCGCAGTGCATTCGGAGCCCGTCGGGCACTCGGTGGATCGGACATCGCATACAGCCTGATGCCTAGCACCTCAGTGGAGCACGTACAAGTCACGATGTAGGAAGTCCGAAACCGGAAACCTTATACGGTGTCGCCGTCCGCGCCGGCCGTTCTACCGAATGCCTACCACTGAGTAGTAGTACTAGTATCAGAACACGGACCGGAATGACCACTGCGCCGTAGGCATAGCCCAGCTCACCTCTTCGAACGCGCTCGCCCTGAGCCCCCCTAGTCGTCACCTCCGCCATTCACCTGTGCTTCCAGAGGGTATACAGGAGCTTATCGACGCGCGCCAACACATCCTTCCACTCCCGTCCCCGTACCGGAGGAGGCATCCTATCGGGCGTCGTGATGCAGAACTTGAAGCTGTCTCCGGCCCAGAGCACTTGCCGGGCAGCGTCCGTATGGCACCGCATCGAGATGCTCCCCTTCATCCGATCAGCAGATCTGGGAGAGCGGGGCGTGTTGAGAGGCAGATAGTGCGGTCTCGCATCATCGCAGCGTCCAGGCGATCCCCGCGAATTTCTTGAGATCGACTCGAGCGAAACCGGTGCGTCCGCTGCCCCGGTGTACTCTCCGCTCGACGGAGTACCGCCCGTTCAAGTACTAGTCAGAAGGGTCACCGCAGTATTTGCTCGCATACAGATGCAGGCGCATCTCGTATACGCCGCTGCTACCGCTTACCGGGTCTTCCTCTACTCCTTTCAGGTGCTCCCGTTCTTCTTGTGTCAGTAGAGTCGGGGGCAACCCTGTATTGGTCGCGTCAATACGCACTTCATCAGATTAGGATGCATTCACTGATCTCCTTGTAGCATTGCCTAGTTTTCATGCTCTGAGGTCTATTCCGGGTCACCAGAGACCGGCAGCTTTTGCCGCAACCTGGCGTACTTCCACAGATGGTACAACAGCTTGTTCGCGCGTGCCGACACGTGCTTCCACTCTCTCCCTTCTGCCGATGGCATGCTCTCCAGCGTGGTGACGCAGAACTTGTCGCCAGCCCAAGGTCCGTGGACGAGTTGATGGGCGACCTGTTTAGAGCAGATTATCGAGACATCCTGGTCTTCCGACCAGCATATCTGCGAGAGCAGGGCGTGTTCGACCCGGAGGTGCATTGAAGGGTAAAGGCGCTCAGTGGAGATGTACTCCCTCTTGGACAGGTTGCACACAACCTCGGTGCCAACAGCGTATGACACCTCGTCAACTAGTGTTCTGTACCTCTCCAGATTAGCATAGCGTGCGTCGAGCTCGGAGTCGTCTGCGCCACCTGATTTTCTGGACTTGTACGCGGCGAGAGAGCAGTATTCGGAGGGAGAGAGGTAGCGGCCGCGCTGGTAGCTGGGTGTGACTCTCTTGGCACGGTCGCAATACCTCCGGGCATACATGTAGAGAATATCGTGTCCCTCGTCTTCTTCCTCGTAATCGACCGGGACGTCGTCGTCTGCTAGTACCCGATCCATCTTCATGATTGCCCGTTCTTCTTTTGCCAGAAGATCCGCTGGCAACCTTGATTTCGATGCGTGGTCGCCAATGCAAATCAAACGACATGCAACCCAAGAGGCGTGTCGTTCTCTGATAAAGCGCAGGAGATAGGGTTTGCATATACTCAGCAACCGCTTGCACGATATTGCAAAAACGACGAGATCGTCGAAGTCGGTCACCTCAGCTTCTATGATGGATTCCGAGAGTTCGACGGGTAGCCGTCCGAAGGGGCCAGGCTGAACGACCGTGCGACTTGCTGCTAGCCACTTGTCGACTTGACTATTTTACCAAATCGCTCGTAAGAAAACGTAGCCCCAAGGAGAAACACAAAAAGACGCACTGGGGCAGATAGGGGATGGTGAGCAGTGACTTCAGACTACCTTCTCTTTCCCAGAAACATTCCCCCAGCTTGCGATGTTACTATGCTGGGGCCAGGTTCAATTTCTTTGCGATCTAGGTTCACACTGTCAAGGATTGTTAACACATATCGCAACCGACGGAGGAAGCGGTTTGAATACAAACAGGACCCAGAATTGACCCATGATTATTACTCGTATGATAATACTGGAGACGACTGCGCGGTTGCAACAGTGCCTTGTTCGGAGCAGGTCTGCAGAGAAGCGGCGCGTGTTCTGGTTATATGTGGCCGACTCGGATCACGATGGCTTGCTGAGAAAACCGTGGTCCAGTCTCGGGCGTTGAGGATAAGTGGTCCCGTTAGAAGACGGGAGTCTGAGAATAATAGGGGGGCCCGCGTGAACTGATGTAATCGTAACAGATGTGATGTCTGTGACTTGCTGTGACCAATCTCAGAGCGGCGCGGCGACCTTCAGCCTACCCCCCGGCTGAGGACAGGGAGGCTCTGAATAAAGAGAGAAACGCGGGACTAGAATATGATATCGTAGAGAATTCTTTCAGAGGAAAAAAGGAAGTCGCACGCCCTGGCAGTGTTATGTGCCGTGACATTTGCCCGGTCTGCCAAACGCAACACTTCATCTGATGATGGATGATCCCCAATACTTACTGACCACCAATGCTCTACAGCTACAGTCTACTTGCACTATACATCAAAGTTACATACTGGGCTAGTACGCAAGCCCTCGGTGTCATACAGTCCCTTGCCAGTGCCAGCGTAATCAAGTGTACTGCCCAAGGTCCTGAACGTCGAAACACTACAATTCGAGTCATCACCCGAATATTCTTCCCCACATCCATCTGAGATCATACAAAAGGAGACTAGAATTGAGCAGCGTGCTTTGATCGAACACTTCAGAGCCAACATCTAGCTGAAAGTCATGACTATTGAACGTACGCGGGTCCTCAGATACTCCGGGTGTACTCATTACTGGAAGAAGTACTCCCAGATACGAAACAAGAGTTCATCGACCTCTGCCGTCACATCCTTCCACTCCTTTGCATCTTTCGGCTGCGGCATCGTCTCCAAGGTCGTGATAGAGAAGCGGTCGCCTGCCCAGGGTCCCTTGGCGAGCTGCTCATTGATTCCTTTTGCACCGTACAGCGGGGAATCCCCTGACCAACAGATACGTACGATCAAGGCGTGCGCGAGGCCTAGCGACCGTTTGTAGCGGTTGCGCTGCCAGTTCTCTTCCCATTCCATCTTGCGAAGTCGGTCCTGCCGGATGTACTCGGCCTTGGAGAGATTGCAGCACACGAGAGAACCTTTGGGGTAGGTCGGCTTGCTGTAGATGTACAACGCGTGGAACATGTCGAGATCCCGGTTCGACTGAGGGTGATCCTTGACTTCCTCGCGCTTTTTCCGCATGCCTTCCCAGTAGTCCCGCTGGAGGCGGTCAGCACGGCCGAGCGTCCCGTACCTGGAAAGGTATGTCTCGCAAGCATATATCGCGAGATACATCTCCTCCCCAGCGAGCCTCAACTCGCGGGCAATAGGGATATCTGAGGTGAGGATCTCGCGCTGCTCAAAGGGCGTTAGGAGACCCTTAGGGAGGTCAGAGTCCAGTGGATCGCCTCCCAGGCAGATGAGTCGCTGGCCAGCCCAGGGCGCATGGTATCGCCGTAGTGCTGAGAGGAGGTGCCGCTTGCCAACCTCGAGGGTGAGCTTGCAGGTTATGGAGAATTGGATGATGTCCCAAAAAAAGAAGATGTTGTCAAAGATCATGTCGAGTAGCTCGGGCGAGAGTTTCCCGAGAGGTCCCGGCTGGCGCGCATGTTTACCGGTCCTCAGCCAAGTATCGACTTGTCTGCAGTCAGGAGGCGGCAGTGTTAGCGGGTTGACGTCCCGTTTGGTAAAGCACACAAGTGATATACGTACCGAGGGAGGACAGGTAGGCGGAGGGAGTAGAGAAGCGATGGATGGGTCTCGAAAAAGCATTCGAATAGCTTCCCACAAATTTCAGGGCTTTTCTCTTTGTCGTCGATATTGAGGCTTCGATACACACCGCGACAAGCAATCACATCAGCAACATACACAATATACCAGCATGCAATACTTACAGATCCCAAGACTGGCCCATGATTACTTGGAACGATGTAGTGACTGGTGGTTTGTCGTGGTTAGACTCGCAAGTCAACGATCGATCACGTTGTCGAGTTCTGGGATTGAGGATAGTGTACGGATTCAAAGTAGAGAGATCAGGGGTAGAGAGATCAGGGGAGCGAGTGTACGACCGTGAGGTGAGGTAGGAGGTGAAGTGATGGTTGCGGGGTAAGTTGCGTTTTGTACACTGGCGCTCATTGTCCACATCTTATGTGACTTGGTTGATATTGCCTAATTAGTCGCACAATAGGCCACGAAAGTCACACAATTGACAAACGCTACATGAACAACATCAAACAATGAACACGCAGATTATAAGACTACGGGTCCGAATCGCCCGTCGGCAGCTTATATCGACGCAGTACTCTACCCGGGCCACCATAGTCTACAGCCTTCTAAACACAAAGCCACGCTCAAATCAGAGGCTTCGTCTGCGGAATGGCGACTGCTCATTTCTCCGTATTGACTTTCCAAAGGTGAGCCAAGAGCTTGTCGACCTCTGCCGTCACGTCCTTCCACTCCTTCGCAACGTTCGGACGCGGCATTGTTTCCAGCGTAACGACACAGAACCGGTCTCCTGCCCAGGGGCCCTTGGTGAGCCGCTCCTTGTACTTCTTGTCGCAGCACATGGAGATGCTGGGGTCCACCGACCAACAGATCCGCGACAACAGCGCGTGCATGAGGCCAAACTCCTCTACCCATCCGTGTATCTTCCGCACCATCTTGCTCAGGCGATCCTCCCTAACGTACTCCGCCTTGGATAGGTTGCAGAGCACGAGTGCGCCCGGCGGGTAAGCTGGCCCGGTGACAGAGAAGATGCAGAGCTCCTTGTACATCTTGACTTCGAGAGCGAGCTTGGGATTGGCGGCAGCCTCCTCGTGCAGTCTGCTGAGTTCGTCGTAGTACTCCGTGCGCGCGTGATAACTCGTGGTCCCATACTTGTTCTTATACGTCTCGCATGCAACTAATGCGAAGTGCGGCTCCTGACCAGGCTCGAGACAATCGAGGACGTGAGGGTGCACGCAGGTGACGACCTGATGCAGCTCGTCCTTGGTGAGAAGGTCCGGTGGAAGATCCGCGTTCCTATCGGTGTCCCGTCCCAGACATATCAGCCGCGCGTTGGCCCAAGGCGCATGACAGCCTTGCAGTAAACGCAGAAGGTGCGGTTGTCCCACGTCGAGAAGAAGTTTGCAGGTGATCGCAAACCGGACGGCATCCTGCACACTTGAGACGTTCCAAAAGATGATGTCCAGGACCTCCGGAGAGAGTTTTCCGAGTGACCCGGGCTGGAGCGCACAGTCGCCTCGCTTCAACCAGGTTTCGACTTCGCTGATTGATAGGCGAGCGATCACCGTAAGACAACTTCGATTATAGGAGTATATTCACATACCTCGGGAGAATAGGAAGCCTGAGGGCTTCAAGTAGGCTAGAGAAGGAGTCGAAGAAAAATTCGCCCAGCTTTCCGCCTACCTCGGGACTCTTCTCTTTCCGGTCGATGCACAGGCTGATGAGTACCGTCACCTCAGCCACCCAGAGCAGAATCCATGTCATAGATGTGTTACTCACAGCTCCCAGTCTTGACCCATCCTGGCAGAGAGGTACGCGGTTCTCGGACACGGTAGGTTGAAGCCAGTGTTTGACAATCACGTGGCCGCGTTGGCGGAGGACAATATAGCTTCCAAATGACTGCGCCCAAGCTTCTGCGATAGCAGAAAGACCAACACGATGAGCAGGGGGAGTAGGCAAACCGCACAGACCTAGTGGTCACTGGTCAGGAGCAAGTTGTGTCGCCCTTAGCGCCCTTCCAGCTCGTTGCGAGCGAAGCGAGGATCGCGCTGGGACAAATAAACACAAACTGTCGTGGCTTAGATTAATGCACAGAGTCCATGCTCGAATGCAACTCAACCTTGCCCATTAACCTGAGCAAGGTGAACGAGCATCTCATCCACCTCCTCCGACACATCGTCTCCAACGTTGGCACAACGCAAGACCTATCCCCATCCACGGGCCCTTGACCAACTTCTCCCCTTCCCTCCACCGTGACTCGTCCCCACACTCTGGCATCTCGATGCTCTCACTGACACTGGCAGCATTCGGCGACCAACACACCCGCGGCGCCAACAGCGCGCTCATCAGTCCTGCCTGTCGTATTCCGCACGCTCGTACTTTTGTCGCACGATACCCTGATGCCTGCAGCACCTCGCACCCTCCATCATTTCTTCGCATCCCGTTACGCCCACAGTCGGACTCCCTCTGAGGCCTGCCAAGGCCTAAGCCCAAGCCCGCTGCACCACGCCATCTCCGTCAGCCGTGCCTGACATACTCCCCCTTCGACAGGTTGCAACAGCACCGGGATTCCTTCGACTCGGAAGTCCAGTCCGCCTACCGCAGCGGGGTGTAGATGACTCAGAGCGTGTCGATCATCTCGAGCTCGAGAACCCGCTCCGGCGGCTTGTCGAGCTCGCTCCAGGCGCATCGTCTTCCCCATATCCGCGTAGTCCAAGCATTTCAGCCAATCCCTCGCCAGCGTTCCGTATGCTTTGTCGCACGCCCGGGTTGCATTCCAGACGAACGGCTCAACTCGATGGTCATCATCCGCAAATACATATCTTGGAAGGATCGTGAATCGAAGAGCTTGATTAAGCTAGGTGAAGATGTCGAATGAGAATTCGCCTAGCTTCTTCCCTGCTTCCTCGCTCATCTGATGAATCACTCACAAATCCTAGGTTTGATGCAATCTCAAGCGGTTGAGGTTCAGAAGCGAATCTCGTGGTTAGAGTTGAACCTGTTGCTGGTTAGGCTCGAAGGCGGGTTAGGGGTCGATTAGGGCTCCCAGTAGCAGAGATAGTTATCAGGAAGGATCACAGAGCAGAAAGTGAATAGCTGGTGCACAGGATGCAGTTAGGAGGTCGGGCAGAGTCAGGATCTGAACATACATAAGCGCGCAAACTTAGAACCGAGGTAACTTGCCTGTTCCGACGGACAATACCATCAGACTGGGTGCACTGTCTGGTGCAAAAGCTAGGTTGAACAATAACATGTGTTTGGATCCAAGACAGTGATCAAACTGTACAAAGCCGTGTATCGGTAAATGGGCCACCTAGTTGGTCGGGAGGGATGCGTGTGCGGATGGGGTGAGTGCAGAATGCGTATGTAAGGTCGTGACAAGTCATAGAACGTCGTGATCGTGATATGAAGTGATGTTGATCCCGTATACGTCGCGGATATTGACATACCGAGCCAGAAGCCTACTTGCCCAGGTTCTTGCGGCAGTTTATTCGGACACTTGGACACGTTATTTATCCATAAGTATGGCTCGTGCTTCGCTCTCGTCGTCTGCAGCCCTCCGCTGTTGTCCGTTTTCTCCCATATCGCACTCCCGTTCCCCCGTTCGCAGTCCATCTCACCATCTCATTATACCAATCTCATCATCCCATCTCTCACCCCATCCCGTACCCCGTTATCTCGTATCGACCTCCATGCCCGCTTTTCATTCCATAGATCATCTATCATTGCCTCGCGTTCCTCTCGGACAGCATTACGCTTAGTCAAACTACTGTAGTCCTAGTCTCTTAAGTCAGTCTGACTCATCCCATCCCCATACACCCACTGTAGCTATCACACGTACGCCAGAGTACTCACTCGTCGGCCGGATCTTGTTCATATATGCACTGCGTACCGTACTAGTTTTCCTGCGCCGCTTCGTACTAGCCGTGCAGGTATTATCAATGGTCATCCTTGTCTTGTATCCCCTTCCTTGAGTTTGGCACCATGCGAGTTCATCAACACTGGTAAAAGCTTCCGCTGGATTCAACTGGCATTGCCTGCTGACCTGACCTTGCAGGCCGAACGCATACATCATCTCGACTGCGACTCCCAGTAGTGCTTCTTGAGCAATCAAGCTTTATCTGAATCAGGGAGGGGGTGTCCATTGGTGATCCCATCCATCGCGTCTTCCACAGCGCCTCAGTTGTTTGTCTCCTTGCTTGCACTGCATGCATCATCTACTAGTGCAACCTCCACTGCCCAGCTCTCGTCGTTCGCGATGCTCGGTGGGTATCCATTGCCAATGTCCTTCTGATTCTTCACAATCATGGATGAGATCCGACTCGATCCCGAGAGTATAGGCACTGGCAAGTACTGTGGACCGTGCCATCGTCACGGTATCAAACCACTATGAAGCATCTCCCAAGTTCAACCAACCAGCGGTCTCTCGTACCCTGGCACCCAGATATCAAGGGCAGTCTACGTGTCACGGAATTGAGCAAAGGACCCGTGACAGGTGAGCTGTCCCAGACATATCATGCATTTTAGTAGGTGTCTTGACATCTTGGATCGCACGCCATGTGGGGCCTGCATTGCATCATATACTTCGACGATAGACGCTGCAGCATATACATATCATAGAATTGAGCATCGCCACGGTGACGCAGTCATAATGAGATGATGTTGAACGTGGCACGGCCTGAGCGATGCACGTCTGTTCGAGTGGACTGTGCGTCACAGGCCACATGCATGCGAAGAACGCGAACATCACCCACCGCAGTGGACCTTGGCCACTGTCATCTCAAGTCGCAACAACCCCTAGTGCCGTCCGAGTCTGGAAGCACAGCGCCCGCCGCCGCCGCCGCCGACCGGTGTTAGCGGCGCGTTCGCGAAACGCAAAACGTGGCATCGCAACGCTTGGGCGTGACTTCACTCCACAATACGTGGTCAGCCTCAGGCCAGGCGGGGAGGGCGGCCCGCACAGCACCGTGACCTGAGCGCGGAGAACGAGGTTAGTATCAGATTCATTGTGTTGACTCGACCGCTAGGCTGTCTCGGCTCTTGGCCCCCCGACGCCGCTCGCGCAGTGCATTCGGAGCCCGTCGGGCACTCGGTGGATCGGACATCGCATACAGCCTGATGCCTAGCACCTCAGTGGAGCACGTACAAGTCACGATGTAGGAAGTCCGAAACCGGAAACCTTATACGGTGTCGCCGTCCGCGCCGGCCGTTCTACCGAATGCCTACCACTGAGTAGTAGTACTAGTATCAGAACACGGACCGGAATGACCACTGCGCCGTAGGCATAGCCCAGCTCACCTCTTCGAACGCGCTCGCCCTGAGCCCCCCCTAGTCGTCACCTCCGCCATTCACCTGTGCTTCCAGAGGGTATACAGGAGCTTATCGACGCGCGCCAACACATCCTTCCACTCCCGTCCCCGTACCGGAGGAGGCATCCTATCGGGCGTCGTGATGCAGAACTTGAAGCTGTCTCCGGCCCAGAGCACTTGCCGGGCAGCGTCCGTATGGCACCGCATCGAGATGCTCCCCTTCATCCGATCAGCAGATCTGGGAGAGCGGGGCGTGTTGAGAGGCAGATAGTGCGGTCTCGCATCATCGCAGCGTCCAGGCGATCCCCGCGAATTTCTTGAGATCGACTCGAGCGAAACCGGTGCGTCCGCTGCCCCGGTGTACTCTCCGCTCGACGGAGTACCGCCCGTTCAAGTACTAGTCAGAAGGGTCACCGCAGTATTTGCTCGCATACAGATGCAGGCGCATCTCGTATACGCCGCTGCTACCGCTTACCGGGTCTTCCTCTACTCCTTTCAGGTGCTCCCGTTCTTCTTGTGTCAGTAGAGTCGGGGGCAACCCTGTATTGGTCGCGTCAATACGCACTTCATCAGATTAGGATGCATTCACTGATCTCCTTGTAGCATTGCCTAGTTTTCATGCTCTGAGGTCTATTCCGGGTCACCAGAGACCGGCAGCTTTTGCCGCAACCTGGCGTACTTCCACAGATGGTACAACAGCTTGTTCGCGCGTGCCGACACGTGCTTCCACTCTCTCCCTTCTGCCGATGGCATGCTCTCCAGCGTGGTGACGCAGAACTTGTCGCCAGCCCAAGGTCCGTGGACGAGTTGATGGGCGACCTGTTTAGAGCAGATTATCGAGACATCCTGGTCTTCCGACCAGCATATCTGCGAGAGCAGGGCGTGTTCGACCCGGAGGTGCATTGAAGGGTAAAGGCGCTCAGTGGAGATGTACTCCCTCTTGGACAGGTTGCACACAACCTCGGTGCCAACAGCGTATGACACCTCGTCAACTAGTGTTCTGTACCTCTCCAGATTAGCATAGCGTGCGTCGAGCTCGGAGTCGTCTGCGCCACCTGATTTTCTGGACTTGTACGCGGCGAGAGAGCAGTATTCGGAGGGAGAGAGGTAGCGGCCGCGCTGGTAGCTGGGTGTGACTCTCTTGGCACGGTCGCAATACCTCCGGGCATACATGTAGAGAATATCGTGTCCCTCGTCTTCTTCCTCGTAATCGACCGGGACGTCGTCGTCTGCTAGTACCCGATCCATCTTCATGATTGCCCGTTCTTCTTTTGCCAGAAGATCCGCTGGCAACCTTGATTTCGATGCGTGGTCGCCAATGCAAATCAAACGACATGCAACCCAAGAGGCGTGTCGTTCTCTGATAAAGCGCAGGAGATAGGGTTTGCATATACTCAGCAACCGCTTGCACGATATTGCAAAAACGACGAGATCGTCGAAGTCGGTCACCTCAGCTTCTATGATGGATTCCGAGAGTTCGACGGGTAGCCGTCCGAAGGGGCCAGGCTGAACGACCGTGCGACTTGCTGCTAGCCACTTGTCGACTTGACTATTTTACCAAATCGCTCGTAAGAAAACGTAGCCCCAAGGAGAAACACAAAAAGACGCACTGGGGCAGATAGGGGATGGTGAGCAGTGACTTCAGACTACCTTCTCTTTCCCAGAAACATTCCCCCAGCTTGCGATGTTACTATGCTGGGGCCAGGTTCAATTTCTTTGCGATCTAGGTTCACACTGTCAAGGATTGTTAACACATATCGCAACCGACGGAGGAAGCGGTTTGAATACAAACAGGACCCAGAATTGACCCATGATTATTACTCGTATGATAATACTGGAGACGACTGCGCGGTTGCAACAGTGCCTTGTTCGGAGCAGGTCTGCAGAGAAGCGGCGCGTGTTCTGGTTATATGTGGCCGACTCGGATCACGATGGCTTGCTGAGAAAACCGTGGTCCAGTCTCGGGCGTTGAGGATAAGTGGTCCCGTTAGAAGACGGGAGTCTGAGAATAATAGGGGGGCCCGCGTGAACTGATGTAATCGTAACAGATGTGATGTCTGTGACTTGCTGTGACCAATCTCAGAGCGGCGCGGCGACCTTCAGCCTACCCCCCCGGCTGAGGACAGGGAGGCTCTGAATAAAGAGAGAAACGCGGGACTAGAATATGATATCGTAGAGAATTCTTTCAGAGGAAAAAAGGAAGTCGCACGCCCTGGCAGTGTTATGTGCCGTGACATTTGCCCGGTCTGCCAAACGCAACACTTCATCTGATGATGGATGATCCCCAATACTTACTGACCACCAATGCTCTACAGCTACAGTCTACTTGCACTATACATCAAAGTTACATACTGGGCTAGTACGCAAGCCCTCGGTGTCATACAGTCCCTTGCCAGTGCCAGCGTAATCAAGTGTACTGCCCAAGGTCCTGAACGTCGAAACACTACAATTCGAGTCATCACCCGAATATTCTTCCCCACATCCATCTGAGATCATACAAAAGGAGACTAGAATTGAGCAGCGTGCTTTGATCGAACACTTCAGAGCCAACATCTAGCTGAAAGTCATGACTATTGAACGTACGCGGGTCCTCAGATACTCCGGGTGTACTCATTACTGGAAGAAGTACTCCCAGATACGAAACAAGAGTTCATCGACCTCTGCCGTCACATCCTTCCACTCCTTTGCATCTTTCGGCTGCGGCATCGTCTCCAAGGTCGTGATAGAGAAGCGGTCGCCTGCCCAGGGTCCCTTGGCGAGCTGCTCATTGATTCCTTTTGCACCGTACAGCGGGGAATCCCCTGACCAACAGATACGTACGATCAAGGCGTGCGCGAGGCCTAGCGACCGTTTGTAGCGGTTGCGCTGCCAGTTCTCTTCCCATTCCATCTTGCGAAGTCGGTCCTGCCGGATGTACTCGGCCTTGGAGAGATTGCAGCACACGAGAGAACCTTTGGGGTAGGTCGGCTTGCTGTAGATGTACAACGCGTGGAACATGTCGAGATCCCGGTTCGACTGAGGGTGATCCTTGACTTCCTCGCGCTTTTTCCGCATGCCTTCCCAGTAGTCCCGCTGGAGGCGGTCAGCACGGCCGAGCGTCCCGTACCTGGAAAGGTATGTCTCGCAAGCATATATCGCGAGATACATCTCCTCCCCAGCGAGCCTCAACTCGCGGGCAATAGGGATATCTGAGGTGAGGATCTCGCGCTGCTCAAAGGGCGTTAGGAGACCCTTAGGGAGGTCAGAGTCCAGTGGATCGCCTCCCAGGCAGATGAGTCGCTGGCCAGCCCAGGGCGCATGGTATCGCCGTAGTGCTGAGAGGAGGTGCCGCTTGCCAACCTCGAGGGTGAGCTTGCAGGTTATGGAGAATTGGATGATGTCCCAAAAAAAGAAGATGTTGTCAAAGATCATGTCGAGTAGCTCGGGCGAGAGTTTCCCGAGAGGTCCCGGCTGGCGCGCATGTTTACCGGTCCTCAGCCAAGTATCGACTTGTCTGCAGTCAGGAGGCGGCAGTGTTAGCGGGTTGACGTCCCGTTTGGTAAAGCACACAAGTGATATACGTACCGAGGGAGGACAGGTAGGCGGAGGGAGTAGAGAAGCGATGGATGGGTCTCGAAAAAGCATTCGAATAGCTTCCCACAAATTTCAGGGCTTTTCTCTTTGTCGTCGATATTGAGGCTTCGATACACACCGCGACAAGCAATCACATCAGCAACATACACAATATACCAGCATGCAATACTTACAGATCCCAAGACTGGCCCATGATTACTTGGAACGATGTAGTGACTGGTGGTTTGTCGTGGTTAGACTCGCAAGTCAACGATCGATCACGTTGTCGAGTTCTGGGATTGAGGATAGTGTACGGATTCAAAGTAGAGAGATCAGGGGTAGAGAGATCAGGGGAGCGAGTGTACGACCGTGAGGTGAGGTAGGAGGTGAAGTGATGGTTGCGGGGTAAGTTGCGTTTTGTACACTGGCGCTCATTGTCCACATCTTATGTGACTTGGTTGATATTGCCTAATTAGTCGCACAATAGGCCACGAAAGTCACACAATTGACAAACGCTACATGAACAACATCAAACAATGAACACGCAGATTATAAGACTACGGGTCCGAATCGCCCGTCGGCAGCTTATATCGACGCAGTACTCTACCCGGGCCACCATAGTCTACAGCCTTCTAAACACAAAGCCACGCTCAAATCAGAGGCTTCGTCTGCGGAATGGCGACTGCTCATTTCTCCGTATTGACTTTCCAAAGGTGAGCCAAGAGCTTGTCGACCTCTGCCGTCACGTCCTTCCACTCCTTCGCAACGTTCGGACGCGGCATTGTTTCCAGCGTAACGACACAGAACCGGTCTCCTGCCCAGGGGCCCTTGGTGAGCCGCTCCTTGTACTTCTTGTCGCAGCACATGGAGATGCTGGGGTCCACCGACCAACAGATCCGCGACAACAGCGCGTGCATGAGGCCAAACTCCTCTACCCATCCGTGTATCTTCCGCACCATCTTGCTCAGGCGATCCTCCCTAACGTACTCCGCCTTGGATAGGTTGCAGAGCACGAGTGCGCCCGGCGGGTAAGCTGGCCCGGTGACAGAGAAGATGCAGAGCTCCTTGTACATCTTGACTTCGAGAGCGAGCTTGGGATTGGCGGCAGCCTCCTCGTGCAGTCTGCTGAGTTCGTCGTAGTACTCCGTGCGCGCGTGATAACTCGTGGTCCCATACTTGTTCTTATACGTCTCGCATGCAACTAATGCGAAGTGCGGCTCCTGACCAGGCTCGAGACAATCGAGGACGTGAGGGTGCACGCAGGTGACGACCTGATGCAGCTCGTCCTTGGTGAGAAGGTCCGGTGGAAGATCCGCGTTCCTATCGGTGTCCCGTCCCAGACATATCAGCCGCGCGTTGGCCCAAGGCGCATGACAGCCTTGCAGTAAACGCAGAAGGTGCGGTTGTCCCACGTCGAGAAGAAGTTTGCAGGTGATCGCAAACCGGACGGCATCCTGCACACTTGAGACGTTCCAAAAGATGATGTCCAGGACCTCCGGAGAGAGTTTTCCGAGTGACCCGGGCTGGAGCGCACAGTCGCCTCGCTTCAACCAGGTTTCGACTTCGCTGATTGATAGGCGAGCGATCACCGTAAGACAACTTCGATTATAGGAGTATATTCACATACCTCGGGAGAATAGGAAGCCTGAGGGCTTCAAGTAGGCTAGAGAAGGAGTCGAAGAAAAATTCGCCCAGCTTTCCGCCTACCTCGGGACTCTTCTCTTTCCGGTCGATGCACAGGCTGATGAGTACCGTCACCTCAGCCACCCAGAGCAGAATCCATGTCATAGATGTGTTACTCACAGCTCCCAGTCTTGACCCATCCTGGCAGAGAGGTACGCGGTTCTCGGACACGGTAGGTTGAAGCCAGTGTTTGACAATCACGTGGCCGCGTTGGCGGAGGACAATATAGCTTCCAAATGACTGCGCCCAAGCTTCTGCGATAGCAGAAAGACCAACACGATGAGCAGGGGGAGTAGGCAAACCGCACAGACCTAGTGGTCACTGGTCAGGAGCAAGTTGTGTCGCCCTTAGCGCCCTTCCAGCTCGTTGCGAGCGAAGCGAGGATCGCGCTGGGACAAATAAACACAAACTGTCGTGGCTTAGATTAATGCACAGAGTCCATGCTCGAATGCAACTCAACCTTGCCCATTAACCTGAGCAAGGTGAACGAGCATCTCATCCACCTCCTCCGACACATCGTCTCCAACGTTGGCACAACGCAAGACCTATCCCCCATCCACGGGCCCTTGACCAACTTCTCCCCTTCCCTCCACCGTGACTCGTCCCCACACTCTGGCATCTCGATGCTCTCACTGACACTGGCAGCATTCGGCGACCAACACACCCGCGGCGCCAACAGCGCGCTCATCAGTCCTGCCTGTCGTATTCCGCACGCTCGTACTTTTGTCGCACGATACCCTGATGCCTGCAGCACCTCGCACCCTCCATCATTTCTTCGCATCCCGTTACGCCCACAGTCGGACTCCCTCTGAGGCCTGCCAAGGCCTAAGCCCAAGCCCCGCTGCACCACGCCATCTCCGTCAGCCGTGCCTGACATACTCCCCCTTCGACAGGTTGCAACAGCACCGGGATTCCTTCGACTCGGAAGTCCAGTCCGCCTACCGCAGCGGGGTGTAGATGACTCAGAGCGTGTCGATCATCTCGAGCTCGAGAACCCGCTCCGGCGGCTTGTCGAGCTCGCTCCAGGCGCATCGTCTTCCCCATATCCGCGTAGTCCAAGCATTTCAGCCAATCCCTCGCCAGCGTTCCGTATGCTTTGTCGCACGCCCGGGTTGCATTCCAGACGAACGGCTCAACTCGATGGTCATCATCCGCAAATACATATCTTGGAAGGATCGTGAATCGAAGAGCTTGATTAAGCTAGGTGAAGATGTCGAATGAGAATTCGCCTAGCTTCTTCCCTGCTTCCTCGCTCATCTGATGAATCACTCACAAATCCTAGGTTTGATGCAATCTCAAGCGGTTGAGGTTCAGAAGCGAATCTCGTGGTTAGAGTTGAACCTGTTGCTGGTTAGGCTCGAAGGCGGGTTAGGGGTCGATTAGGGCTCCCAGTAGCAGAGATAGTTATCAGGAAGGATCACAGAGCAGAAAGTGAATAGCTGGTGCACAGGATGCAGTTAGGAGGTCGGGCAGAGTCAGGATCTGAACATACATAAGCGCGCAAACTTAGAACCGAGGTAACTTGCCTGTTCCGACGGACAATACCATCAGACTGGGTGCACTGTCTGGTGCAAAAGCTAGGTTGAACAATAACATGTGTTTGGATCCAAGACAGTGATCAAACTGTACAAAGCCGTGTATCGGTAAATGGGCCACCTAGTTGGTCGGGAGGGATGCGTGTGCGGATGGGGTGAGTGCAGAATGCGTATGTAAGGTCGTGACAAGTCATAGAACGTCGTGATCGTGATATGAAGTGATGTTGATCCCGTATACGTCGCGGATATTGACATACCGAGCCAGAAGCCTACTTGCCCAGGTTCTTGCGGATGACGTTCTGAAGCGCGACACCGTCGTCCTAGACATATCTTTTAGCACCCTATTCTCAAAGAAGATGGAGAAATTGATATCCACCTGATCGAGCGACCACGTGAAACAGCCACCCATCCCGTTCTGCTTCGCAAACAGCGCCTTATCGCCCAGAGACCACGTATCATCGTACGTGACGACCGTCTGGCGCGACTGGTTGAACAGGAACGGCGTGTCGCTGCAGTCGTCCCAAGCTATACTCACTGTCAGTCGATGATTGACTGATCGATACGAAGAAGCTCACCCATCGTGTACCCGTTCGCCCCAGTGTACGTCCCGTCAGAGTTCTTCTTGAGAGCGCCCATCGAGAGGAGCTGGTTGAACGCAATCTGCTGGTTGAAGAAGCTACTGAGGTCACCCGCAGCCTCAGCCTTGACCTCCCCTAGCTTAACCTTGCTTCGCGCATGGGCGCCCCGCAGCGGGTTCGGTTTCTCCTCCTCCTTAGTCTCTCCGTCCTGGGCTTCCTCTATCTGTGGGAGCGGGCAGGACAGGCCGCGGTTCGGAAGTTGCAGCACCTGTTCCTTGTACGCTTGGACGTCGAACCCGGCGGGCGGCATGGCTATCTGGTGCAGCGTCGTCTTCGTGCTCTTCGAGACGTACCCGTAGAGCGGGAGGCCGAGTACGAGCTTGTTCTTCGGGAACCCGGCCTTGGTCCACTGCGAGAGAGCGGCTTGGGCGGAGTACTGCGGGAGGGAGGAGTTTCCGCAGAGGTTCCCGAGCGGTGCATTTGGTCCTGGGCTGGAGGATGCGCCCCACACATCATAGTTCCTTAAATTAGACGCGAGGTGAGTGAATAATAACCGAGCATGAGAAAGAGCCGGACTGACATGATGTTAGCATAGGTCATGACCGAGGCGTAGGCGGAGACATCGGTGAGCGGGCTACCGTTCGAACCGGTCCAAGGGAGCTGCGTGACGGCGGCAGAGATAATCTTCGACGAGCCAAGCGCGGTGCGCAATGACTGGAAGAACGAAAGCAAATTAGCAGCGTCTTTCGTAGAGTGCGGGTTCCCGGCGCCAGACTCGTTGGGGTATTCCTGTCAAAACAGCATACCCATCAGCGTTCAATGATGCACGTAGCATGGGCTACACCAGCGCACCCAGTCGATATCAATACCTGCATATCCACACACGTCAGACAATCACGTAGATCATGATTTGGAAGCACATACCGTCAAGGCTGTACGTGTTGACTGCGCTGACGCACGCATTGACAAACGTCGTGCGGTTCGCTGCGCTGCTCATAGCCTGCGAGAACCACGTGCTACCTCCCCATCCGCCTGTAAGATTCGAAACATGTCAATATGAAGATACGACATGTTTGCGAGGTGGAGATGAAACGCACCAATGGACAGCACGACCTTAGTGCCCTTGCCGCTGTTGTGCGCGCTCGAGACGAGCGTCTTGAGCGTAGAGGTCGAGCCGGAGTCGAAGGAGATCCCCGAAGATGAGTTCGGAGTTGCGAACGCTGGACATGAGACGTGTCAGATGTTTCCAGGGCTCTGCGATGACGTTGCACAGGCATAGCGCGAATGCGCCATTAGGTTCGGTGTGGGGAATGGGCGGACATACCAAAATAGAGAATGTCAAACTTGGAGAAATCGAGTTTGTTTGGCGGGTTACTGTCAGAAGACCAGTCCGGATAGTAGGCAGCAGCGATAGGCGTTGCTTCGATGGAAACATCGCCATGGGCTAGATTCAACGCGGTCTTGCGCGAAAGGGTGGAGGGTATAGCGTCTTCAGGATTGAACTCGCGAGAGGACAACGTGGATAAGGAAGGCGTGAGGAAATCGATCAAGAACTGGTGGTTGCG
This sequence comes from Fomes fomentarius, assembly GCA_022606135.1. NCBI lineage: Eukaryota > Fungi > Basidiomycota > Agaricomycetes > Polyporales > Polyporaceae > Fomes > Fomes fomentarius. The sequence continues at coordinate 721,080 of JABYQN010000013.1, read as the reverse complement.
GAACTGGGGCGACTCGAGCAGTCCAGTGAGATAGGCGGAAAGGCCAGCCTTGCGCTCGGCGATCAGGGTGTCGTCCAGCCAAGCAGAGGGTACGAAGGCCGTTGCGAGGATGCGCTTAGGTGGAAGAGTGCCGGGGTCGTTGAGGGTATCATGGAGAGCGACGAACTACGAGATGATGATGAGATTGCGCGCATATACTAGTCAGAGCGCGGGATGGATACCTCTGAATAGCGCTTTGAGACGGTGAAAGTTGTGCCATCCGTCGCCTTAAGACGGAGAGTGTAAAGAATATGGGGCCTCGGGATGGAGGCGGTGGTGTGGCCAACGACAGAGACAGCAGAGATAGCCATGGGGGTATAGGTGTGGTGGTAATGAGGAATGCGGGGGATGGCGGGCTGGGAACTGAGGAGCTGTTAGGCCCCACCTCTTTATACGGGGGTATGTCTAGGGGAAGACAGACATGGCTGCGAAAGGGAATGTCGATCAGAGTTTAAGATGTGACGAGGGGATGGCGGACGCACATGGGAGGCAGGTGCCATAACGCGCAGCCCCAGCTCACGACCGCGAGCGAGCTCCCTTCGCGCAGAGGCACTCGATGATATCACTCCCCCCTTCTGTCTTCGTTTTACGGCACGTGTTTCCAGGAAGTGTGTGGCGTAGTCGGTCTCCGAGCGTACGATAGTGAGGAACGCAGAGAGCGTACCTTGTGCCAAACATACCTGCATACGATAACAGCACAGTTGGACAGGTCCAACGAGAGACAGCGTCCGATATGGTCTGCACTGGGGATCTTGCAAGCAGCCGTGGGTGCGATTGTCATGGTCACACTACCGCCTCCGAGCCGAGCTAACGTTCATCTTACGCGGAGCTGCGCATATGACCTGGGCAACCCCGGGGTTTGGATGTTGCGCTCGGTATCGCGTTATCCGCATGACCGGTGTGGTAGCGGGAGAAGTCTATCTCACATTCACACCAAGACTAGAAGGAGAAACGCACCTTTTATGACAGAGGCTTCTAGTGATGGTGACCATGCTGTGTAATCAGCACAAGACCAGCGGAGGACGCGTACGAGAGGCGATCACAGATAGAAGCCACCCACCCCGGAAATGGAGACCTCCCCCTTAATGTGCCTGCTCCTTCGCGGCCCATGTGCTACACTCTGCACCAAGTTTATTCAACGTCATGCTACGTATGCAGACGTCGACCGTGAGGTTGAATGTAGCGACGTCACCTGAATAATATGCATTGCGCTTGCCAGTGCAGCGGACGGATGCAATAAGTCAAGATTCCCCGCAGACTGCCGATGTCGGATGAACTCAAGCCTAGATCACTATTAATATACACGGATTCAAGTGCACCTCGATGGATGGCTTCCAACGATAACGGGCATAACCGAACGTTCCGCGTCGAATCCGCGAGCGATAGACACATACCTGGTAGCTGCTTTGACAGAACTGCATCAAGCTCGCTCGGATGCGCAACTCTAGATGAGCTCCGTGTTGTGCACACTCGCCTCCGAAAGCACCACGAGGTAGAGTGTAGACGGAAGCATGCTGCAAAATGCGCGGTAGCGGCACCTTAACTGACATGAGAGAAACTGGGCAACGTAGCATGGCGCGGTACGTACTCGTGACAGACGGTAGTCATACGTCACTTTAGCGGCATCCCCAGGACCCCGCTCCGAGCGACCAAGTTGGTATGATGAGGTGAACTGCCAGTTTTCATTGCAGTTGAATGGTGTGAAACTTCGGTTCAACAGGAATGTACCTTGTTCATGGGAACGCATCGTGGCGGTCACAACTGACATGACTGACAGGAGCAAGCAAGACACGGAATATTAGGAGGATGCACATCGAGATGGTCGGCGTGGAAAGGGGGGAAATCTTCCGTGCCTACTTATATCAGTAGACGCCTTGCTGTTAAGCGCTGTTACGCGGACGCGTTGCACAGGCGTGACTTACGCGTCAAGTTGACACCTTCCATTCCAAGTCCCCACCCTTGAGCTTGAACTTCCGCGTACACAGCCAGGTTCGTTTCTCAACGCTTCTCAACGTCGACTTTCTTCTTCGTTCTGCTCTAACCAGCAGTTGATCAACCAAGCAGACGCGTATCGGTCTTTGCGGGCCGCAAGACGTAGAACGCGCCGTATTGAACTCGAAGACTACCCCAGGCCCATGCCCGTCCAATTTCGAGTGTGTTCTCAGATGCTTCATCTCCCTTCGAGACCTTGCGTTTCGTGATGCATGGCTGTGGGGTGTTACCAGAGGTCTTTGCTGGTGGCATCACAGAGTCCTGTGCCGATCGGGACGACAGCGCGATAGACGCATACATACTTAGTATGGCTGAACGCTGTCGGAAGTACGGCAGCCCAAAGGTACTACATCGCCAGCCTGGTTGAGGGGGGCTATAGGGCTGTTACTTGAGTGTCCTTTGTCACGTCTGGCCGTCGTGTTCACCAGCACTATCCAGCGCTCGCCTTGCGGGCACGACTGTCCGTATGCGCAGCAATATGATCGACGTCGCTACCAGCTGCCACCCAGACCCTCCTGTCATCCACATCCTCAAACAACACCAAATTACAGAGCCGCCCCTGCTTTTCCCGAGTTGGCACTTGCTTCTCAATTCACTCGCCTGACATCATGATATTCAGCCGCGCTTGGCCCAAAGCGCATGACAGTAGCTGCCCACGCTGGACAGCGCAGTCGCCCGGCTGCACTCGGACTTTTGAGAGGCGAGCAGTCACCGTCAGCCAACTTCGATATAGAAGTAGAAGAGAGTAAACTTGCATACCTCGAGAAAGTAGGAAGCCTGAGGGCTTCAAGGAGCCTAGCGAAAGAGTCGGAAGGAGTCGAAGAAAAAAATGCCTAGCTTCCCGCTTACATCGGAACTCTCCTCCTGCCAGTCATTGTACAGGCTGGTAAGTAACATCACATGTTGCTGGTTAGTAGGCTTGGGAGTCGGAAGGTGGGGTAGTGGGTCGAGTTGGTGCTGCCAGCAGAATTAGTCGTCCGAAAGGAACGCAGAGCAGAAAAGTGAACAGGTGAGCTGGATGCGTAGGACGAAGTATGAGGTAGTGGTCGGGAGCAGAGCCGTCACAATCTGAATACGAACATAAGCGCGTAAAGAGTAGGGGCCCATATGCCGAGGTACCTTACCTGAACTGCCAGTGTTACCATCACACTTGCCGACCACTGCACTATCTGGTGCAAAAGCTAGGTTGAACTTAACTTGATACAATCGTGTATTTGATAGTACAAGACAGTGATTACGCTGTACAAAGCGGTGTACCGGTATTACTAGTAAGACAATGTTGCTCGAGAGGGATGCGGGTGCGGAAGGTCATGCGTGTCAAGTCATAGAACGTCGTGATAGGACGCGGTACTGTGTACGTCGCAGATATTGAAACATACCGGGCCAGAAGCCTACTTGCCTAGGTTCTTGCGGATGACGTTCTGGAGCGCGACACCATCGTCCTAGACACATCTTTGAGCATCCTAGTCTCAAGGAAATTGGACCAATCGATATCTACCTCGTCGAGCGACCACGTGAAACAGCCACCCATGCCGTTCTGCTTAGCAAACAACGCCTTATCGCCCAGAGACCGCGTGTCATCGTACGTGACGACCGTCTGGCGCGACTTGTTAAATAGGAACGGTGTATCACTGCAGTCGTCCCAAGCTATAGTCATTGTCAATCGATGAATGACTGATCGATACGAAGAAGCTCACCCATCGTGTACCCGTTCGCCCCAGTGTACGTCCCGTCCGAGTTCTTCTTGAGCGCACCCATCGAGAGGAGCTGGTTGAACGCGATCTGCTGGCCGAAGAAGCTACTGAGGTCTCCTGCCGCCGAAGCCTTGACCTCCTCTAGCTTGACCTTGCTTCGCGCATGGGCGCCCCGCAGCGGGTTCGGCTTCTCCTCCTCCTTAGTCTCTCCGTCCTGACCTTCCTCTATCTGTGGGAGCGGGCAGGACAGGCCGCGGTTCGGGAGTTGCAGCACCTGTTCCTTGTAATCCTGGACGTCGAACCCAGCGGGCGGGATGGCGTTCCGGTGGATCGTTGTCTTCGTGCTCTTCGAGACATACCCATAGAGCGGGAGGCCGAGCACGAGTTTGTTCTTCGGGAACCCGGCCTTGGTCCACTGCGAGAGAGCGGCTTGGGCGGATAATTGCGGTTGGGAGGAGTTTCCACAGAGGTTCCCGAGCGGTGCATTTGGTCCTGGGCCGGAGGATGCGTCCCACACATCATAATTCCTGTAGTGAGAGGTAGTCGAGTGAACAACAACGAGAGCATGAGAAAGAGTCGGACTGACATGATGTTGACATAGGTCATGACCTCGGCGTAGGCGGAGACATCGGTAAGTGGGTTACCGTTAGGGCCGGTCCAAGGGAGCTGCGTGACGGCGGCAGAGATGATCTTGGATGAACCAAGCGCGGTGCGCAATGACTTGAAGAACGAAAGCAAATTAGCAGCGTCTTTCGTAGAGTGCGGGTTCCCGGCGCCAGACTCGTTGGGGTATTCCTGTCAAAACAGCATAGGTGTCCGTATTAGTGTACAATGACGTACGTAGTATGGGTCACACAAGCGTACCCAGTCGATATCAATACCTGCGGAACGTCAGACAATCACGTTGATATTGATTTGGAAGCACGTACCGTCAAGGCTGTACGTGTTGACTGCACTGACGCACGCATTGACAAACGTCGTGCGGTTCGCTGCGCTGCTCATAGTCTGAGAAAACCACTTGCAACCGCTCCATCCGCCTGCAATGTTCGAAACATGTCGACAATTGAGTATGAGAAATATGAGAGATGGAGATGAAACGCACCAATGGACAGCACGACCTTAGTGCCCTTGCCACTCTTGTGTGCGCTCGAGACGAGCGTCTTGAGCGTAGAGGTCGAGCCGGAGTCGAAGGAGACCCCCGACGATGAATTCGGAGTTGCAAACGCTGGACACAGTGAGACGTGTTAGACTCTGGCATACATGCGCTCATGATAGCGTTTACAGGGCTGTGCGATTGCGTTGCACGGCACCATTAGGTTCGTAACGGGTGGACGTACCAAAATAGAGAATGTCAAACTTGGAGAAATCGAGTTTGTTCGGCGGATTACTGTCAGCAGCCCAGTCCGGGTAGTAGGCAGCCGCGATAGGCGTTGCTTTGGCGAAAACATCGCCATGGAGATCCGCGGCCAGATTCAACGCGGTGTTGCGCGAAAGAGTGGAGGGTATAGCGTCTTCAGGGTTGAACTCGCGAGAGGACAAAGTGGACAAGGAAGGCGCGAGGAAGTCGGTCAAGGACTGGTGGTTGCGGAACTGGGGCGACTCGAGAAGTCCGGTGAGATATGCGGAAAGGCCAGCCTTGCGCTCAGCAATGAGGGTGTCGTCCGCCCAAGCGGAGGGTACGAAGGTCGTTGCGAGGATGCGCTTGGGTGGAAGAGTGCCGGGATCGTTGAGAGCATCATGGAGAGCGACGAACTGCGAGGTTGTGATGAGATGGCGCGCATATACCCACAGCATGTGATGGATGAATACCTCTGAATAGCGCTTCGAGAGGGTAAGAGTCGACCCGTCCGTCGCCTCGAGATGGAGAGTGTAGAGGATATGGGGCCTCGGGACGGAGGCGGTGATGTGTCCAACGACTGAGGCGGCAGAGATGGCCATGGAGGTATAGGCGTGGTAGTGAGGGATGCGGGATAGTAAGCTGAGAGTTCTGGAGCTGCCAGGTCTCCCCTTTATAGGCGGCGTAGAGGACATGACATGGCTGCAGGCAATGTCGATCATAATTCAGGATGTGACGAGGGTATGCGAACTCACATGGGGAGTAGCTGCCATAACGCGCAGCCCCCCGTCCGCAACCGCGATGGGCCCCCTTCGCGCGGAGGACATCACACCCCCTTCTGCCTTCTCTTTACTTCTGTCTTCTCTTCACGGCACGCGCTTCCGAATTGCCGCAGGATGCGTGTGGCGTACTCGGTGTCCGAGCGATGTACATGATGTACGATAGCAGGAGAACGTAGAGAACGTACCTTGTCACACTAGACATAGTACCTGCATAAGCACCTATGTATCTCGTCTACTTTGATTGTGAATGCTCTATATGTTCGATAGCTGTCTGTGCATGAGTAGCAAACGCAGTAACGGTACAGTGGCGGAGGTGTAGGCCTGCGAGCGTGACACTCTTGTATCAGCGAGTTTATGACGGTCAAAGGACTGAGTGGAAAGACGGAAACCAGACTATATGGTAGGCAGTCAATAATCACGCGATAGGTCAATATCGCTCACATGGCACGCCTAAGTACTATACCCTGGTGTAAAATCTGGCGGTGCGCGGAGTGCGTCAGATTGCCAATGCGCTCTCGATATCTTCAGAATTGTGTTCGGGGTAATTCAAACTTACGTTCAGGACGACCCTGCTCAGGTTCACCTGTGGCTCGTCATGTTGCCTGCCTGTGGTGCCACCGTCACATAGCATGCAGGAAGGATTCAAGTGCACCTCGATACATTGCGTCCAACAATAACCGACTGTTCCGCGAGCGATAGACACATACCTGGTAGCTGCTTTGAGCTGCATCAAGTCTGTTCGGATGCGCAGCTCTCGATGAGCTCCGAGTTGTGCTCTCCCACCTCCAAAACTTGAAGCGAGAGTCTAGGCTCAAAATTGTGCGATCGCAGTACCTTCACTGACATGTGAGAAACGAGCAACGTAGTTGGAGAGCATTGCGGGTACGTACTCGGGACATACCCTACTCCAGCAAACTCGTGCACAAGTTAGGACCCCACTCCGAGCGACTAAGTCGGTAGCTGGGGCGAAGCTGCCAGTTTTCATTCCGGTTGGTGGCGTGGGTAGTACAACAGGGATAAAACTTTGTCCGTGGAAGAGTATTACAGTGACACTTACCTGACCGGCAGTGTCACGATGAGCGAGCAAGGACTCGGAGACGGTAGAGACGGGCCAACGGCCATTGGCCAGCGTCGAAACCTCATAGAGTTACGAGGAGGAGTCTGCGCGCAAGGCGCCTGGCCCTGTTACGGCTGTTACGCGACGCGTTGCGCAGGCGTGACTTACGCGTTGACACCTTCCATTCCGACACAGTGACAACTTCCGCGTACACTGCCAGGTTCATTTCTCAACGTCGACTTACCACCAGTTGGTCAGCCAAGCAAACGCGTATCGGCCTCCATCCACAAGACACGACAAGAGTACACAACGCGTACGAGAAGACTGTGACCATGCCCATCCAATCTCGAGTGGGTGCTCAGTGCCTTCTCCCTTCGAGACCTTGCGTTGCGTAATGGATAACCTCTGGGGTGTTACCAGAGGTTTTTGCTGGTAGCACTACAGAGTCATCTGAGGTGGACCTTTAGGCCGTATGTCCGCCGACAGCATTCAGCCGTACTATGTGTATACCGATCGGCACAGACTGTTGCCAGAATGATGGGCAACGAGAGGGATCTTACTTGAGTGTTCTTTGTCACGTCTGTGAGGATTTGCTTGAAAGAAAAAAGATGAAATTCCCCATTGTCTCCAAGTAACGATCCCTCTCTGTGTTCACAATATCCCTGCCGTCGTATTCACTGGTATCATTCAGCGATCCCCTTTCAGGCACGACTGTCTGTCCGTACGCGCAACATCAATGGTCTATTCACTAGCTAATCCCTCATTTCGTAGCTCTTCTCCGAACGCATCCTCGACATCGAACTTATCACCGAGCCCATCCTCTCCGGCCTCTCGCCCGCCACCCTCCTGCGTCTCTCTCGCACCTGTCGAGCCGCGTACCACGCTGTCTCCTCCTACAAAAGCACCGCGTACAACATCGACCGCCTCCTCTCGCGCTTCTTCCCCTCCTCCCTCCTTACCCACTCCCACCTGCACGCCCGCGCCCGCGCCTTCCGTTCCCTCCAAGCGCGCACCGGAACGCTCATCTCGGGCTCTGTCGCGCTGCAGTTCTTCGACAGGCAGGTATGGACGGAGAGCGATCTGGATCTGTATGTGCATATGCGCCACCGGAGGGAGGTGGGAATGTGGCTGATGGAGGAAGGGTACAAATTTAAGCCGACGGAGTTCCAGAACCCGAGGTTTGACGTCGAAGTCGTGGAGTGTGCCGCGAGGAGGCCGAATGGGATCTACTCGATGCCGGGCGTTATGGCGATTTTGACTTTCGTCAAGCCGCTTCCGAGGTCCAGGACCGCTGCGGCGGCCGAAGAGGGTGACGTGCAGCCTCCTCAGGAACTCAAGGTGCAAGTGATCGTCGCGAAGAACACGCCGATGGAGGTCATCCTCGGCTTCCACTCTAGTGATAATTCTCATACCCCTCCGCGTTGCAACTAATACTAACGCCATTCTTTCCCAGCGTGCGTGATGAATGTCATCAGCTACGAAAAAGCATACTGTCTCTTCCCACAAGCAACGCTCGAAGAGCACCGCACCCTCCTCTCCTCCTCCTGCCGCGGCAAAGGCAAACATCGCATGGACGGCCTGCTCAAGTACCACCAGCGTGGCTGGGAAGTCCTCTACACCCTCCCGCTCGCCGAAGTCATCCCGGACCCCGCCTCGCCGCTATACCCCACTTTCATGTCCCGTGATGGGGCTACTGCACTCGACCTCTCCGCCCCTCTCCCTCTCCCTCTCCCTCGCCCCCGCCCACGCCCACTCCCGCCCCGTCCCAATCATCGCCCAGGCGCGTCTCGACGAAGCCCTCCTTCCGCATGGGCTGGCGCTGGATCGACGACGGCTCGTCCTGGGTTCTCCCGCTCTCGCAGACGGGCGTGTCCCCGCCCCCGGCCGCGAACGCGTCCACGCCCCCGCTCACGCACGACCCCGTCGCGGTCTGCAACTGGGAGGTGCGCTACCACCCCGCGCGCGGGGCGGTCATGCACTTTGAGGTCGCGGCGGGCAAGGTGCTGCGCTACCGCTACCTGGTGACGGACGACCTGCTTCTGGCCTACCTTGCGAAGGCGCTGAGCGCGCGCATGCGCATTGAGGAGGAGAAGGCGCGGATGGAGCTGGAGGAGTGGACGTAGTGAGTGACGTTTCCTTGCGGTTTGATTTTCGGTTGGAGAGGACGAGAGCGTTGCTGATGGGTTGTGCGCGTGTGTGCTACATATAGCTATGACGAAGAGCTGCCGTCGCTCTGCCGCGACTTCCTCCATGGGCTTGCTGCTCGTCGCCTCTCGTCTCTGAGGATCTAAATGCGGAGTATCTCGACGGACAATAGAACTGACCTAAACTTTTTGCGACTCCTTTGGCGTTCGGTTTCTCTGCTGATATCTGTGCCTTGAATGAATCCTGTTCATACTGCGATCATGAACGAGAATGTTCCCCTGGTCATGAACACGGGCCAGAATTGGTCTCCATGTTGCCAAACAATTCAGGGAGGGTCAAGTATAAATCACTTATCCAACTTACCCAGCCGAACTATTCAGTGCAGAAACAGGAGATCATTCTCTTCCACGCTTGTTGTGGGTAGCTTTGGCCGTTGCCGTTTTGTTGTGGCCTCGGCTATATGAACCGTGTTGTGTGCGCGCTTAATTCGGCTGTGAACGTTCTCTCCGACTACTATCACACTCTTGCACATCTGAGCTCAACACCGTCTCTTGCGTATCTGGCAACCTCCTAAGTCTTGCTTCTTGACCTTCTAATTCATCATCTCGACACCTCGGGAACGCGACTACTATCGTCTAGATCTCTATTGCTTAGCCTTCAAGCTCTAACCACGACCACACCAGAATGGGTCAGAATTGGGATTTGTGAGTTGGTCAACTTCGCCCTCCTCTGTACCTTGTCTCACGTACATACCACAGGCTCAACATCGACCGGAAAGAGCAGAGTCCCGTTGCGGGTTGTAAATTGGGCGAGTGCTTCTTTGACGATTTCTGGAGCCTTCGTGACGCCCTCACACTGAGAGCACTTCCACGGTACGTATGTGTTCTTGCTCCCTCAGACCATGCCGAGATAGCGAACACGATGAACTTGCTGTCTAACATCGCTCTCGGCAGAGAAGTGAACACCTGGTTGGAGAGAGGTCCCCGCGCGCTCCAGCCGGGCCCTCTGGGGAAGCTCTCCCCTGAACTTCTCGACATGGTCTTCCGCGACGTGATCAGGACGAACTACATTGCCGCGCTATGGTTCGCGACCACGTGCAAGTCCGTGCTCGAAGTCGCCAAGCCGCATCTCCTACGCAAGCTAGAAGCGATCTACGCACCGTGGGCCGGCGGGCGACTCATCTACTTGGGACAATACACGGAAAGCGACGCCGCACTTCCGGAGGGCCTTCTCACCGACGCTGAGCTCCAGCAAATCGCCACGGCCGAGATCCCTCAGCTCGACTACATCGAGCCTGGGAAGATGACCTTGTCGTTGTACGCAGTCGAGATATACGAGGACAGACACACGATCACCCATGAGAACAAGTGGTATGGGGCACAACACGATCACGGGACGGCGCTACTGGAGCTGCGCAAGGCGTGCAAGGGCTGCCCTCGCCGCCTGCTCGAGCTCGAGATGCTCGAAACCTTGCACGCATTCAACTCCGCCCCGCCTCGGTTCCGCGAAGGCGGCGTGCCCGTGCTCTGCAACCTCTCGAAGGCGGAGTACGTCCGGGAGGACCGGCTGAGCGAGATGAAGTGGTGGGTGGACGTCAAGGCCAACTGGGAGGCGCAGCTCGGCCTCGTGCATGCACTGTTGTCGCGGATCTGCTGGTCGACGGATGACAGCATCTCGATGGTCTGTGGCAAGGAGTGCAAGGAGCGTTTGGTGAAGGGCCCGTGGGCGGGAGACCGGTTCTGCATCGCGACGCTCGAGACGATGCCGAACCCTAGGGTCGCGAAGAAGTGGGTGGATGTGACGGCAGAGGCCGACGAGTTGCTGGTTCATATCTGGGAAGGCAACTGCCGACAGGTGGATGATTGAGTGTGCGTGGCAGGTGGTAATGGCTGCGGTGGGTGCGAGTCGATATCGAAGCAGGTGACTGCTAGCTTTTATCAAACTTCTCCCTACTTGCTTAGCGTACGCTCAAAACCATACCAGGCACCGAGTACCACACCACACGCTAATCTGTATACTACCTGACGTTACCTCTGTTCCATCCTCCAATCCTCACCGCGGATAATCCTGTCGCCCGCGAGCTGAAGTTGGGGGAAGGACATGTCTCTAACGAAATGTACGGTGAAGGGTATGAAACCATATCCGCAGACGAAGAACGCAGAAAGGACGGGAGATACGCTGCATTGTCAAAATGTTGGAATCTGTGTTTCGAGCGAGCGAGCGCTTGCTCGAGTACGATACAAACGCAGCGTAGTAGTTGGGCGTAGTACGAGTTTGTCCTTATCCATTTGCCTAAGTTGTACCACGACAATACCATACCACGACGACACCATACCACAACGATATCGTACAGGACAACTGGAATTGTATGATTCGGTCAGAAAACATCCTTAGTACATGAACGATGGGGATGCTACTGCCATCCACTACCAGACGTAGCTAGATGATGAGATGCGGGATAGATCGGAGATTATGCAATGATGTGACGAGCAGCGTATGTGCAGAAGCTGATAATACTAGCGGTCAAGCTATGTACACAGGGACCAGAGAGCCTCAAGCTCGGAGTGGACTTGATATCCTTAGTCGCCGACGTCGCCCATTGAGGTGTGCAATTGCCTTAGCTGCTGCTACTGGAGGATCACCGGTAGCAGGATTTAGGAACGGCGCCACTACAGGTGCGTGCAAGTCGGCAGTGACAGCTGTGAAGAGCGTCATGAGACAGTATCGGCGATGCATACCTTGCCTGCTGGTAGCCTAGCTTATGCGTCATCTAGTGGTACTGCCTCTTCTGCGTAGTGCGGGTGACGATGTTACCACGACGGAGGTAGAAACACACCTTGACGTCTCTGGGGTGGGTGTATGTTAGATCAACATAGAGATATTAGATGAGCACCTAAGACACCAGCCTAGAGCATGGTCAACACCTCATCGACATCCTCGGACTCTGACTGCTTGGCAATCCTCTGTTCATGTGCTTCGGCGTTGAAAAGGCTGCCAGTGTCGAAATCGGAGGAGTCCGAGCCAAAGTTGGCCGGAAGGACGGTGTTTGCATCAGGAACAAAGGATGGAGGGAACGGATAATGTCGCCTGTGGACACGACCTCACGATGAAGTCGTGTTTCAACTTCGTCATCGCTAGTCTAAGCAGCATCGAAGTCCCCACCGCGGCCCGCCATGAGAGCAGTCTGCTCCAGTGCAACAATGTGAGTACTATGAGGGGGAATCAAAGAGCGAGACCTTGCAAAGCAATGCCAGGCTCAGTCGACAGAGAGGAAGACTGAAGGAGACTAGCGGTGCCAGGGTAAGGGAGCGCTCTTGTGTAAACAACGTCAAGCAATGGACTTTGCCACTTTTTCTCTTGCTCTCTGAAGCGCCATCTCCGTTTATTAGCGCAATTAGCGACGGATATCAACATATATCAGGCCAGGTAAGCGATTATATGCAATAGTTCAGCAGTAGTACTAATTTCGGAGATCTCATCATGAGAGGGCGTTTTTCCTGATGTACTTACGTTTTTCACGGGACCCTGCGCATTCCCCCTCGGAGAAAGCCTCTGCATCGCCGGGTATACCGGGCAGGGGAAAGAGGAGGTCGTTGCTACCTCCGCTTTCCTCCACTTCATCTCGCATGGCGGTACGTTTTGTGACGGCGCTGTCGATCCCGGCTGCGAACCACGGTTGAACCAGGGCGGTTGGCTCATCGGCGACAAGCTGGTGCCACCCCCCAGGCTATCTCATGGCCGATCCCCTCGAACCTCCGTGAGATCTTACGCGGACGCCCATGCATGATGGTCTGGTTGGCAAGTTCATTTTGTTTCTTGCGAGGCAGCATAGTTCCGTGTTCCTCCGTGTGCGCACTGCGATGTTCTTCGAGCTGCTCTCCGGCGTGTATATCCGTGATCACAGAGTGCTGATAACCGACTTGATAGGAATTTAACAGGTTCTCTTGCCCTCTAATCGCATGCATACGTACTGTTCATTGTGTTGTCTCCGGTCTCCGTTGCTGACCGTAACAGAAACTGATGGTAGGCAATCATTTTCTTCTATTTTATCTGGCAGGCCACCATTGCAGCGGCGCTACGATGAATCGGGTAGATGCAACGAAGCCCCGTTAGCTGAGTCTTCGTCTGTACTAAAATTAGATCAGTCATCGCATTGATAGACTTCTACTAGGAGCGCTACGGTAACACCGGTTGTGTTATAAGCAGCTTATGTACACTGGGGATTCGAAACCCCACCACCCCATCTCCGGAGCTGTTGCAACACGGTCTCAGTATCGGGCCATTCTCTCCCAGCAATGTCTCCCCAGCCTGTGATCGCAGCATCACTCGGAGAGGACCAGTATGGCCTATGTGCGTCATTGGTGTTGTGTACAATGTCTCTTCCGGAGCCTGTGGGGTGATTAATAATAATAATTCCCGACAGTGACGATTGAAGTCGGCGCGTGCTCTGCGTTCGCGTTCCTCGTCTGGGACATGCTGCTCAATCTCGACGCTGAGGTGAACGATGTTCCTCCTTCCTACGCAACCGAAGCGCTAATCAGGAGCGGTTTTGGCTGGGCAGATAGATTATGTTTGGCGGTATGCTACCTTGCCTGTTCCACTTCTAAGTGTAATACACAGTTGACGGCTTACGCGACGACAAGGAGCCGCAATAGCTGGTCGAAATGGCTGTACTTGTTTATTCGCCACATGCCATACCTTGCCATCGGGTGAGTCGTTCACAGTCATAATGCATGCATGTGTATATCTTACTCCGTTAATTGTCATGCCGTCTGCTCCCTACCAGGTTTCGGCTATGGCTGGGTTTCTACGTAAGTTGGATGGACCTCCAGTACGATGGGAAGTGCAGAGCATCCGTCATCTTTGATGGTATTGTGGTAGAATCTCTGATATTCGCTACCGACGTCATTTTAACTGTTCGGGGTGAGTTGTGCAGCGTTTCATATGCTCGATCCCTGACGTTCTCATCCGTACATCTTGTATGTATGTATTTTACAGTCTACGCAATGTTCAATCACCACCGTGTACTGGTTGTGGCACTGATCACACTGTTCATCACGTACATCACGGCATCAGCTACAGTCCTTGCTATCTCCATATCTCACGTGGAATTCATGCCGCAGTGCATTGTTACCTCCATCCCTGATACAGTGCCAGTAGTCTGGTGAGCGATCTGGATCTCTGAATCCAACCATGACCGATGTCCTGTTGAATATAATTAGGTACATGGCACTGGCATTTGAAACAACGCTGTTCACGTTGACACTCATCAAGGTGTTGTTCTGGCTATCGTCAGTCGGTCTGCATCGACAATCGGTCGTAGTGATCCTAGCAAGAGACGGAGCCTGGGCATATGCTGTCATCTTTGGTATGAGCAGCCGCTCTCATCCTTCTACGCCATACTCAAACAGTATTCAGGTGCGTTTTTGTTGAACGCCATCATATACAAGAAGAACAAAAACACGCTCTCTATGACGTTGCTACCGTGAGTAAGATATCTGCCTTCGTGACTTGGAGTTACTAAGGAAGACATTCCTTTGACAACTGATGCTGGCAGTTGGATACATGCGGTTATGTCGTTCACGGTACGTCTACATACCACCCACACACCTACCGACAAAGGCAGCCACTGTGATGCTCATACATGGACATTCTAGGGTTCACACGTCCTCTTGAATCTCAGAAGGTTCGCCGTAGAACCTCATTATAGCTTACTCAGCCGTGTCAACGTGGACCTGTCTACCGCCAGATCCCAGAATTTGGAGTTTGGGGATCCTGGAGGCAACTCGGCTCTGGAGGAGCTGGAGGCCATGAGCTACTGAGCAAGCAGCATTAATTAGATTGGCCTTGCAAAGACCTGTTGGTAGGGCTTCGACTCGGAGGAACCTCATCCGAGTGCTAGTGCGATAGGGCGCTAAGTGTCCATACGAAGCTACTTATATCACTTAACTTCCGGGAGAGGCGGTATGTACCTTCAGCATACAGCACACAAGTTGGAATGTATATGAGCTTCGCTGAGTGGCACTCAGTCACAACTCAAAGTTAGGAAATTGAGGGTAGCTGCAGGCTGCCACTAGAGTTGCAAAATGACGAAGTACACGAAGCTACTCACTATGATCGAACTGCAGCTCCAGTACCCTCGTCGTCTCCGGGACACCACCGTTCACGACATGGTAGAGGTCATCGGAATCTTTGTTATGGTACGCAGTGATACCGCGAATGAATATCACTGTCGCACGGATGATTCTATTGCTTTGCGGGGCCATGACTCGACCCAGACATCAAGTCGTCGACCGATGTCTGTCCAAGTTCTAGACCGCGCACTGACGGAAGTACAGATCGCTTCTTGACATTTCACGAGGCACATAAACTCAGGGACGTGTACAAAAAGATGGTCTCCGCCGCGCCAGCAGCCACCCAAGGGGCTAAACATCTGCTGCGTGTTTCGGGTGCCTATGATACGTCTTCTAATGTACTTCGCCTCCAAGCTTCAAGTTCGAGCTTAGGTGTCACAACACAAGCTCACCTACCGGGTACATGTAGAAGATGTACAACACGTGGGACGTCTTACTGAGACCTTTGTAGCCCGTCGCGCGCAGGACTGAAAGATGGGTGACAGACTTGTAGGCGGGCCACAGGTGTTGCGTGCCTACGCTATATACGATGCTCCATACGAAGATCGCGAAGAAGTGGAAGGATGTAACTGACGAGGGTGATGAGCTTGTGGTTTATCTTTGGAAGCGGATGCATGAGGTTGAGTGGTCGCAGGTGATCGAAGGTGTATCCCGGTCATGTATGCAGGACTTCAAGGCTAGCTACGCTCAGGGATGTTGATACGATACATAACCCCAGTCTTTCTAGACCGTCATTGTAAACTCCCCCAGAGTACGCGTTACAAATACAAGTACATCAACGTCCGAACTGCTCACCGCATATCTTTCAGTTGATGAGTATACGTTCGCTCATGTACGACCCTCCGGTTTACGCCCGCCTTTGCTTGAACCCTCCGGGCCCTCTCCAGATTTGCTCACCTCAGTGCGATTGGTCTGGCCCGAGGCATTTTCTGGAATGTTGCCGTAACGCAGCTTCTGGTCCTTCTCGGGACCTGACGATGGAGGAACGTCATACTTGTCATCTTTCGCGACCTGCGTAGTGCTCAATTCATGAGGGCTGTACATGACAGGATAGACGTAGAAGCGTACCGTCTCGTACTCCTTGGTGTTCGCTCCTGCCTGGGAGTATGGTCCCGTGAGGGGCTCATCCGGTCGTTGAATGTCCGGACCAGTACCAGAGCCGTCGACCTGGTACGTCTTCTGAGATCGAGCCGGGGAATTGTCGATGTCCTTGAAGTAGGATTGGGCCGTATGTTTCGTTTCGAGAGCTCGTGCGGAAGAGGAAAAGGCACGCTTCTGGTGGTCCTGGCGAGATACAGACTTCTTCTCCAGCTATGACCAGAGCGATGTGTGAGGAAGGTGTCGTTACTCGTAAGTATTAGGCGCATATATACACACCTGATGCGATGGGAGCTTGGGGTCATCCGCTGCATTGCCTTTGCCGGGGTCGGGGGATTGCATCGAGCCCTTGTGTTTGATATGCGCGTTCTGATCCCCATACGTCTGGTCCTTGGGCTGCCTGCTCGCCTCGGGTGCCTGCCCACGAGTCTTGTCTGCAGCGCGAACCACAGACGTGTGATACGGACGACGACCCTCCTCCGGCTTCTTCTCGAACGGGAGGGCACCGGTACCTGTCACCCCGACTCCTCCGCCTCTGTTCTGCTTCACCTCATCGCTGCTCGTGCCAAAGCCCAGCTTGCTCTTGATACTGGCAACGAAGCCGGGCGGGGTGCTCTCCTCCTGCCCACCCTTCCCTTCACCGGTCGATGGGCGCGGGTCGCTCTTGTTTCCCGTGGCAGACGCGGAGCCCACCTGATCCGCAAAGCCTACGCCCTCCTGGTTACCGGTTAATCCACTGCGGTCGGTCTTCTGGTCCTGAACACGTGAAGCAGCGTCGTACCCTGTGGAAGGTTGGCCATGTCCTACTTCCTGGCCTCGCCGCGCAGATTGATCATGAGGGTCTCCAGAATGGTAGTTTTTCGGCTGGCTGGATGTGCCTTGAGAGAGACGAGGGTCGCGCCCGGAAGGCTGAGGCGCGACAGCGGACACGTGGAGGAGGCGGGTGGCTGGGAGAGCGCGAGATGCACGTCGGAGAACGTTCGACAACATAGTGAGTAGCAAGAAATCACTGGGGGTAGGAACACGTTGCCAGGGTTTATATAGCGTCGGGCGACCCACTGGACGAGAACTCGTCTATGAGCGAAGGACGTCACTGGGGCACTTTCGTGACGTCATCTCCACTGGCAGTGTCCCCAGTATCCTCACTGGAGAACGGCATCCTTCCTTGAGCTATGGTGGCGATGGGAGACTCTAGATAGTTATAATAGTAAGTAACAGAAGACCTGGCAGGAAATACGATACTGTAACAGCACAGTGACCGTGACCATCCCGATTCGGACTGAGTCACTTAGTGACATGCTACGAGATGTCTCTTTTCCCTCAGGCTAGAGGAACCAACGCGTGTAATGGCGTTGGTACCGAGCCCCGTCCCGCCTGGTCCTCCGTACCCCTTATCTCGTCTCAGAAATCCGGATCCAGCTCTCGTACTCATTTCTCGCCGGGCTCGGGCGCCCAAGCCCGTTACACATACTAGACAGTCATGCTCGATCAGGCAATGTAGACGCCCACGGATGCCAACGGACCTCCACGGATGCACTGGTAGTCACTACAACACCCTATGATAGACCTAAAATGCGTGTGTGCAGACTGTCGAAGGTGCGAGAGTCCGTTCGTGTGTACACAAGGGGAGCCGGATGGAGTGGGATGAGAGAGAGGAGTGAGGGAGTGGTGAGTGGTGGAGGGAGTGGCCATGTAGGATAACGTCGGAATGCCTGGAATAGGCCCGGACGTAGAATGTAATGAATGTCGAGGGTAGCTGACTGTGTCGAGGGCTGAGGCCGAAGGTCCGTAAGGTGAGAGTCGAGCGTCGGGAGATCGAGAGTCGATAAGCGCTGATCAATGAACGAGAGTCGAAAGTCGAAGCACGAGTGTCGAATACTGGAGGAAAAACTGTCTTGTATTCGAGGGCTAGCTACTACGTCTTATGTATTTACAGGAGTCCGTGGCCAAGAACAGGGATGGAAAAGACTGGAAATGTGCTGGAATGCGAGGGGTACGGGTAAACTGATACGGATCATAAGCGACTGTAAGCAAGCCATGGCGCGCGCAGCTCTCGCAACAGAGCAAAATGTTACAGTAAATATCGTATGACGGAACTATCGGGAGGTGTGGTACTGTAAGTAAGGGTAAGTACGAGTGTGTCCAACGGGGAAGGAGGGATGTAAGAGCGAGCGGTGACAGATGGCTGCAGGGGACGTCCGATGAGTGCTCGGAGTGAGGCTCGTCTGCGAGTAGGTCGGAATGGCTGTATCCGCGAGGCAGGCTCGGCGACCGTCGTCTCAGACGTGAAGGTATGTCGCGTCGGTGCGGGCTGGCTTGGCTCGTGTCGGCGAGATCCCAGGTGCTTGTTCGAGACAGATCCTGCGGAATCGAGATATGCAGAGTGTCTGTGGGTAGCGTCGGCTCAACGGCGAGTGCGAAGGATGTCGGCGGGGCGCGTCGTTGGCGGGGTGTCGTGGTGGTACGAAGTGGATGCAATAGCGCTCGTCAGCGCGCGCTTCAGTTACCAAATGCGGCGAGTACTCGCGCGGCCATGCCGCACGATGCGCATCACCTAGTACTGCTAACACATGCAAAGGATTTTATACCGCAGCCGACTGAATAGCGCTGAATCATGTTGTTTGGTACGTCACCTCAGCTTCAACATGCAAGCTTTAGACGTAACACGGCGTTTGTCTTGGCAGTTGAAACATCAGCCACCCCGATGATTCCGGAGGGAACAACGACGCCGGTACAATGAGGTTGGTACCCATCGCGAATACAGCAAAGTAAGATGAGATGTTCTCAGATAGATGATGTCGCCCGATGATGTAGATAAGTGTATTTGTGTGTGTTCATCGCACTTGACATCGCGCATCGGCGAACCTTGACCTCCTGTGGTGTTGCCGAGCGCGATCATGGTGGGACCTGTCCGCCTTTCAATACAGGGGTGGCCCGGTGCCGTAATGTACAACACAAATCCCGCGTATCATCAACTGTACAGCCGCATGAAGGCGCGATCATACATAAGTACTTTTCCCTGCCAGCGCATACCCCTAGTGGTCCTTCAACCTCTTCAAGTATTACAACATGAGCCAATGGTGGCAAATGTGAGTCTCCTCCCCTCATGCGCTTATCATCATGAGTAACGCCCATCTTACCATCTTAGAATCAATGTCGATAGAAGAGAAATCAGCAACTTCACTAGCGGGTACATGTCCACATGGTTCTTCCAGCATCACCATAGACTCCTTCGACACCTCACCCTCCCGTGTCTCCCAAAGTATGCCTTCCACACTGCATAACACTCCCCTGGTCTACTGTATCAGTACTGACAAGTCACCGACAGAGAAGTTGACGAATGGCTCAAAGGTCCCATCCGTCCTCCACCCGGCGCAATCTCAAAGCTCCCCGTCGAAACAATCGACCTCATCTTCGAGCACCTCAGCGAGTTACATGAAGTCATCCACCTCTCCATCACCTGCAAGTCTCTCCTCATCATCGGCAAGCGCCACATCCTCCAGCACACGCGAGCGCATTACGCCCCCTGGGCCGGCTCTCGTCTCATCAGCCTCGGAGATGACACCCATTCCCTCTCCGACCTTCCCCCAAACCTCCTCACGGACGCTGAGCACAAGGAAATCACGGAGACCGAGATCGCTAGCCTGAAGGAGGTCGAACCGGAGTACGAGCGGAACCTGACCAACTTCTCGGGCGAGTTCTACACGCGCGTGTTCGGGATGGGCTGGCGCCAGCAGTCCGTCAACTGCGCGAGCCGGCTCTGCTATGCGCTGCAGCGCGAGCACGACGATAACGGCGAGCTTCCCGAGGCGGGCAAGAGGGACCACGAGATGTTCTCCAAACTATATGGAGACGGCAGAGGGGCGACGTACCCAGAGGGCACACCCGTGCTGTGCAACCTCCCGAAAGGCGAAATCGTCCGCCAGGACGGGCTCACCGAGCCTCTCTGGTCAAACCTCGCACACGCGCTCCTGTCGCAGATCTGCTGGTCCAGTTCAACTGAGTTCGACATCTCCTGCGAGCAGCCTTACAAAGCGCGTCTGACCCAGGGGCCATGGGCGGGGATAGATTCTGCGTCACGACGCTGGAGCACTTGTCGGAGGTGGAATGTGGTAGAGCGTGGAAGGACGTGACGAGTTCGGTGAGGGATATGTTGGGCCATATATGGGTTAGGAATGAACGCCAATGGGCGTCGTGGTCTGTCAGCTACGACATAGTGGCCACACCGGCTTAGGGTCACAGGGGATATCATTGCAGTATAGCGTACCATATCCTACACCTACTTGTTATTCATGTGACTATGACACGACACACAACGATCATGATGTGAATCTTCACCCTCTTGGCAGGGTGCTCGCCCACGGGAAAGCCTCATGATGGACCGGGAATGGCGAGATGTCGCTGAAGTTGACTGACGTCGGCGTACCGAAGAAGACCTTTCGCACGAACGGCTGGACAGCAGGGCTACATCATGACGCGAGGTACACACAACCTTGAGTTACCCATCCGCGAGCGAAGAGTTGAGAAGAATCACTTACTACGCCGACAGCCCACAGTGGAGATCGTCGGGTGGGTGACGCACGTGGATCCCAACATTGTCGCCCACCCCGAGCCAGTCGAAGATGGCTTTCGCTGCAGGGAAGACCACTCCGAGGGAACCCTCCGGGTTTGTCTGACACCTTGTCAGCGTCGCTGGGACATCTTGTAGGCATTTGCGGCACTCACCCACCAGTCCTCCCGGCCCTCGTCCCAGAGAATTGCGCGCTACGAAGCGAATTGTTATAATTTCGAGTACCTGAGGCTAGATGCTAGAACCCCGAAAGGAATGGCACATACCGGAGCAACTAGCGCGACGAGCTCATGCGCGTCGAATGGAACTCTGGTGGAATTGCCCGTGACGTTGTCGAATTTCCACAAGGCCCTGTCGCTCCAGTACCCGTAGTTCGTCGTGATGTTCTCGATCTTCTCCGCGGCGCCCTCTACGACCACACCTTCAGTGAAACTTCCTCACTTAGAGCGTTGTCGGCTATGTACTCACGGCTCTCATAGTAGTACCGCCAAGGCCCGATACCCTCCGCTCCACTAGACAGCGGAAGCGCGAGCGTGATCTGAAAACATACAATTAAGTGGACAGTGGTACGGACAGTGCCATCACACTTGCTCTTTCGTCGAAGATTGCAGCAGCGAGCGCGGTCTTGCCATAGCGTGAGCACCCAACTACGCCGACGCGCGAAGTGTCGACCTCAGGCACGACCTGCTCGATCGCGTCGAGTATACGATGCTCCGCCCAAGCCCAGGCCGTCATGACACCTGCACCGTGTTTTAGCTGAGAAAATTCCTCCGCCAATATAGCAGCAACAAGGTGACCTCACCAATGTCACGGTCACCATACAAGTCCCAGAACGCCCCAATGCGCGTGTAGGAGTCGTTCGCCACAACGTTTACGTCAAACTCGGCCACCGCAACACCAGACTCCAAGAACGGCGTCGCGTTCACGGGCGCGAGCGGGCCCGTGGCAATGACGACAGGCACGCGTGCGCCAACGCCGCCCTGGACGGCATGCACGGGCGGAAAGGTGATGTTCGCAGGGAAGCTCGTCCGTTTCTCTCCTACCGCAACATTTATGGTCAAATTGTTGCCCTCACGGTGCGCGCGGACGCGCTCGAGGGAGCGGTCGGGGTAGAAGCCGTAGAGGTACTGCTGGACTAGGACCATGAGCTCTTCACGCCGGCATTCCCAGTCTGCGCGCGAGTGGACGTGGCGGTTTGAGAGACGGAAAGTGAATGGGTCTGGGAGGGTGTCGATGATGGGAAGGTCGGAGGGCTGCGGGAGGTGCTCGATAGATGGCGCGCACCTGGATGGCGGCACGCCGTGGACATGGACGAGCCCTCCCAATGCGAGTAGGAGCGAGGTCAGCAGGACGAGCATGGTTGTCAGTGTTCTGAGTTTGTGGACATTGCGCACTGTGCCATTATATCGTGTAGAACGGGCCGGCGAGGGATCTGCTGAAGCGTAGAAATGGCCAGAGAAGCGACGAAGCTAGGGCAGAGTCGTAAGTCTGAATATGATCTGAGGTCATAAGTCTGTCATCTGACTGGTCGCGACATTCGTGACATCTCCCAATGGGTTCAAAGAGGGCTTTGGGCAGCGTACAAGAGACAGAAACGGTGTAGAGGGAAGCACTGGAGGATCCAAGAATACCTCGCGGAGGAGCTCGAAGGTCGTCTCCTCCGTTTGCCGGAGCTCCAGCATTCGACAATTCAGTGGGACAGACAATGATCCCCCACTGTGTCGCTCACCGGACCTACATCGTGTCCTTCTAATATAATGGGCGTTGGTTGGTAGAGCATGGATAGCGAACACTGCAGTCAGGTATCTCTTCCATTGGCTGTGCCACTCGACGGATTCGAGTAGACTCTGAAGAGCGATGGTGCATGGAGAATGATTTTGAGGACAGATGACCGTCCCGTAGAACCACCATCAGTTCAGACTCAAAGGGGGCTGACTTGATGTGCTTTAGCCATGGTGTTAGAATTCACCGAGGGTAGGAAGCAGGTGGTGGCGGATTGTAAGGTCTGAGACCGGAGAGAAGGTGATCATGAAGTTCGACGTCGAGTCGAGAGGTGCCTAGGCGCTCGAGCAGAACGCGTGGATCGTTACACAAGCGCTTGCATCTGCCTAGATAAGATTAGATCCTGGGTCGGAGGGAGTATTTAGATCGTAATGATCGGGAGAAGTTGTAACTCACACTGAACCCTCATCCACTCGGTGAGCTTTCCCCCTCTGCACGAGAGATTATCTGCAGCTGACTTCTTCGCTACGATACAGCTCATTATAATGGCCGAGAACGGCTGGACACCCGGCTCTTGGAGGAGCAAGCCCGCTGCACAGGTGAGTCATTTGCGTATGCACAGTCTTTGCCTGCCGCACTCCTCAGGCCAAGAATGATCGCTATGTGTTCCTTCCTGAGCCAATGGCACTCTGCTGTGCTGTTGAGGCGACATGAGAATCAGAGAGCGGAGTAATAATCCATTCTCCTGCCTCAGCGGCGCATCCAGTGGATCGCTGATCGAGTCCTCAAACCCTCAGGACGACAGAGGGTGGGACAGCAACCTCACGCACATGTGGTGGTCGCGATGGTCTCCTTCCGGGACGGAACTATGATTAGGCGCTTTTGGTCCATATGCTCACGCACTTGTACAGGATGTCGTGTACCCTGATCGCGAGCAGCTAGACAAGCGAGTATGGCGTCATGTACGCCCAGTTCGGTAGCTCATACTCTTCCCAGGGTTCTCTCAAAAATACGGACGCTCCCTCCTCTCGTGTCGCCTTCGGAGGTCAGCTTTGCCCTTAGCCAATCATCACAGGAGGGCTGACCATGGGTCATAAGATTGAACGTCTACGGCACCAGCTTACCCAAGTGCAGAAAAACAGGGCATTCCTCCTTCATGCTGGGGATTGTGCAGAGAGCTTCGATGCATGCACCCACGTACGATCTATTGCGCTTCCATCGCACTCTTTCGTCACTGACACATCCGGCAGGAAAACATCTCTAACAAGATCGGCCTCATCCTTTCGTTCTCCTTGATCCTGATTTGGGGCGCACGCATGCCTGTGGTAAGTAAAGCTGGGAGCCGGATCGTTCTTGTTCCTCGACTAATATTTACCTGTGACTAGGTTCGAATAGGGCGCATCGCCGGGCAATACGCCAAACCGAGAAGCAGTCCCACAGAGAAAGTCGGCGATCGAGTTGTTCTCAGCTTCCGGTGAGTGCATAGGTATTCGTCTTCTAACCGACGATGCTCATGCATTGTACAGAGGAGACAATGTCAATGGGTAATAAGCAATATCACACCATTTCATCTCTGGTCTTCTATCTGACCGCATCTCCTAGACTTGATCCTGATGACCGTACTCCCGATCCAAAGCGGATGCTGAGGTGAAATTTGAGTGCGCTCCTCGTATGTTAACGGATATTTGATCGTAATCTCCAGTGCCTATTTCCACTCTACGACCACCCTCAATCATGTCAGAAGTCTGTTGACATCTGGCTTCGCATCGTTGCATCATCCCAAGGACTGGTCCCTTACCCACGTTCGTTCACCAGCGCTCCGGTGCGTAACTGTACTGAACATTTACATTCAATGGTGTACGTATGCTGACACCTTAACACCAGCGAGGAATTCGATCGCATCACAGAAGGACTTTCGGATGCCCTCGAGTTTACGCGTACAATTGGATTTGGGAAGGATAGTGTCAGTTACGAGCAAGGAGGCGGCCGAGGCCCGCTTGGCGAGGTCGACTTCTACACGAGGTGCGCCTCCTTCTATCCGATGCGATGCGAGCAGAGCAGTACTAACGATAGGTTCCCGGTGCCGTTCCTGTTGCATAGTCATGAGGGCCTGATGCTCGAGTTCGAGGAAGCGATGACGCGCGCGTTCGCCATCCCCTCCTCCCTCGCGTCCTATTCTGCTGATGGCACGAAGACGCCGCCGCAGAAGGTCCATTACAATACTTCGGCTCACTTTTTGTGGATTGGTGACCGCACGAGGCAGCTCGATGGCGCACATGTGGAATACTTCCGCGGTATACGCAACCCAATTGGTGTTAAGGTTGGCCCGAGCATGAAGGCGGACGAGCTGGTTAGGTTACTCGATAGTAAGTCTTGTCTTGCTCAGTGCTGTGAAGGGTATTAGCTTATCCCACATCTAGTCGTCAACCCCGATCGGGAGGACGGGAAGGTGACCCTGATCACGCGTTACGGGGCAGGGAAGGTACGCGCATGATCGCAATGTCCCACTCTTCATTTGCTGACGCGACTACGACTAAGGTGGAGGAATATCTTCCCAGCCATATCCGTGCAGTGAATGAGTCCGGTCACCCAGTCATCTGGATCTGTGATCCGATGCATGGAAAGTGCGTGCTCTCTCTCGGCTCATCACATCTTGCAGCTTATAGCTTCACATTCGGCACACAGCACTCTATCGTCCGCGAGCGGCCTCAAGACACGCAACTTCGGGACAATCATCAGCGAGCTCACGTCATGTCTTCGCATCCATACCGAGTACGCCTCGCGCCTGGGTGGCGTCAGTCTGGAGTTCACGGGCGAGCTCAACGACGACGGGTTCAGTGTAACCGAGTGTTTGGGTGGGAGCATGAGACTGAGCGAGGATCAACTGCCTCTCAGGTACCAGGTGCGTCCAGTCATAACGTTCCATGCGTGAGCAGGTGGCTGAGAAGTCTATCCCCTCCAGTCGTTCTGCGATCCCAGGTTAAACTTTGAGCAGTCGCTAGGTGAGGCATCTTCCGGTTCATCTAAAGGCGGTGATTTGACCGATATGCATCCCACTCGACAGATGTCGCCTTCCTCATCTCCGATTACTACAAGAACGAGCGGGGTGGGACAAAGACATCTTACGGGAATGTCTTGTACTCCGAGCTCGGAGGGCGGAAGTTGGACGCCTGATGACCATTCGGTCTTGGTCATGTGCTGAAAGGATGCCATTCTACGTAGGCCCTGGCCCTATATCTTGTATTCCATGAATTTTGTGCCATTCGTAGATGAAAAAAGACTTCCGGGGGCATATGTTATCTCGCGAAGCGGTAAATTTTGAGCTCCTTGCAAATGCCATCGAATTCTCAGTCACCAGCAGTGACTCGACTTAGCCGTCTCTCGAGCTATTAGGACGACCCCATCGACTTTAAGCTAGAATAACCGGACTACTTCAAGCTAATAGAACGAGATGAGACAAGTCCAAGTTGGGCTGTGCAGGCCGAAGTCTCCGAACTTCCCAATCTTACAAATCTTAGAATTCATTGCTTGACCGGTACTTGATGGACATCGCGGGCAGTTGGAGGGGTTTCGGCGTCCTACTCCATTATCAGCGGTGGAATCCTCCTGTTATATCGGGGTTCTCTCATTCGCGCCATTGCTAAAGTATAGAATTTGAAGCTGCTGCAAGTATGGGGTTTCAATGTAACAAGTGTTGGAGCAATCGAAAGCGTCGTCAGAGTCGCGCAAGATAGGAGTGTATTCCGGTGGTCCTGTACAGTGTACGGTATCGTGGTGATATGAGAGCAAATGGATGCGGACAAAAACGTGCTACGACTCCGGCCGATAAAATACGTCGGGAATTGCCGGCGATCAAGCGCTCGCGCGCATAAATCACGAAATTGAACTTGAAGGCGGGGAACGGTCACTTCACACTGCCCAGGTATCATGTCTGTAATATACTCTATCGACGAATTTTCCGTCACATGGACTGCTCAGAAACCTGTCTACAGCATACACAAACCGGATCAGTTAAACGACCCGTCGCAATAGCCGACGCGAAGTCGAAGGATATATACGCAACGACTGCATCAACAGTACTTAGAATGTTACGCCAACTTCCACATCTTGCACTGCCCTTCTTTTTCCCGGGACGGCTAGTGAAGAAGGCTCGGAAGACGTGAGAGTGGGCCCCTGTTCCTGCATCGTGGGACGCGCTGGAACTGTAGGATAGCTAAACCCGGAAGACACCGCCGGTCAGCTCCTCGTTCTAGTACTGGCATCGTTATGATCGAGAGTCGCGATGTTGAGCATTCATGTGCAAGGTATGGGTGACAATCTCATGTCGGCAATGCAGCGACGTAATGTACTAGGGTCAATATCAGGGGTCTCAAGGTGTTGTGACGCAAGCAGGGTACGTGACGGATCCAACAATGTGACCCGTGAAGATGGTTGACGACGGTGCTATCATACAGTTCATCGGAACAGAGTCAACTGAAACCAGGACGTGTGGTACCGTATTCGACCACTGCAGAGGGCGGATAGCTCCGCCGGCGGTCTCGAAGCTTCAGGTACGACTTGCTGTTTCAGTCTTCCAATATTGACGTTTGCTCGCGTCAGTACGATATCACAGAAGGACCATCAGGTCAGGAGACTGTCCTACCACAGTATTTCTCCTGCTTCCAACTTTTGTAATGATCCCAAGTATGGGCGTTCAGCGCAGTGTTTACTCGTTTCTACTCTGCATCTTGTCTCACCCGCCAGCGGCTGCGTTTAACTTGGATAGCTCAACGCCGTTAGAGATAACTGTCGGAAGCGACAGGTGCGATTCATAGTAAGTGCGCATACTTCGCTGCGATTGACTGCCATTTGACGTAAATGTTCATACCAGATCCAACACTCACCATCTGCGTATTGACGTCAGTTCCCGTGTCTCTAGACGTGATTGTCGGAAAGTATTTTCAAGCACCGCTGTTGGTTCTACTTCAGCGAAAGCGAACCCGTCTAGAGCGGTAGAGCGCCGGAGTCATTGGGGTATATATGACGACCTTCTCTCCTTCTCCTATTCTTCAGCAAGCCAGCTCTCCATCCGCACTCAACAGCTCTCGTTTTCCAACCACGATGTCCACCGCCGTTCCCATTTCGGACAAAACCGGTGATGGTGCGTATCTTGGTGACCTTCCCGTTTAGATTGCCACTCATCCCACCTTCCCATCATCCCGCGTGCCGCAGAGCTCTTCGTACCTCCGGAGGGGCTCCTCTTCCGCATCGTCGGATACGCGAGCCAATGCGCGATTTTCTCCCGTCACGACCAGGAGCCACAGGTTGGCCATTTCCACACTGCCAATGGAGGTTTCGACGATCAGTGGTTCTCGTTTCTGCACGGCTCTGGGAACAACAGTGGCCTCGTTGCGATCAAAGGCCGCAAGACCGGAAAGGTGCTCTACTCCCGCCGTCAAGACGACCCGCGTGTCTGGCACATCGCAGGTGATGGCGCGCATCCTGACAAGTATGCCTGCTGTCTCCTCATTCGTGCCGTTTGCTTGACATATTGATGCTTAACGGTCATGTAGCTGGTTCAAGCTTGAAGCGGGCAATGGCCAGTACGCCAGCTACGTCAGATTCATCACGCCCAGGGAGGGAATGGCGCTCTTCTCCCGCACCAACCAAGAGCCCTACTTTCTCAACCACATCACCAATCAACCGTCCTCAGACCAGTACTTCCGTTTCATTTGGGAAGAGATGAAGGTCGACAGGGTCAATTTCGACCTCGACGATGGAAAGATCATCTCGTCGACTCCTATTGTGCTCGCAGAGCAGGTACTCACGAATAAGACGGACCACGAACAGGAGATGAGCTTCAGCCTCGACAAGAGTGTCACGAATGAGAGCAGCTTCCAGTACAACACCGGCTTCACGGTCACGGTTGGAACTGAATTCAGCGGTGAGCCATTTTATGCATAGCTGCTCATGCAAATTGCTCATATAGGGTGCACATCCAGTCGGCATCCCTTTCGTCGCTGATTCCACGTTCAGTATCCAGGCCTCCAGCACGAACGAGTGGACCTGGGGCAAAACTACCTCGTACACTACTCAGTTCACTGCGACCTTCCCCGTCAAGGCTGGCCCGAACGAGACGATCCGCGCGGGTGCCGTTGTCAATCAAGGCACCCTTGACGTCCCATACACCTTGTATTGGAGCTCGAAGAGTTCTGGTGTCAAGGTGCAGACGAAGGGTATCTGGCACGGTGTCTCTTGCTGGGATCTCCGTTACACCGTCGCTCCGGTGAAGACGTCTGGCTCTGCTTGAGCTAGCTGTTTCTGTTGTACCCTTTGGTGTGTAGGTTAGGCGTACAAGTGGAGAAGGCGTTGTGATATCTCTTTGTCTTTGATCGCGACTGGTTCTGGTAGAAAAGCAGAAGACCCATGTATATGTAGAGGCTGGTATCCGATGAAGAATGACATCCTTCCGCTCGTAGCACGTGCTGATTTCGGAGGCATGATGTGAGGACACAACTTTAGATCGTCTCCCTGAATAGTGAATCTACCGTCACTAACATGATTTCTCCTGCATCCCAATTCCCCTCCCTTTCATGCAGAGTGCCGAGCGTGTATACCTATCGCGGACCTCTATCATACTAGGTCAAGAGTCCAGTGCGCGACATTCTCCAGAACCTCACGGAGAACGCGCATCTGAATATCGCTAAGGATGAGGATTCTGGTCAGACATACAAGACATGACACGTGGATTTTGCGGCCGTGAGACACACCTGTGTATTCTTGGCACTATCTAGGAGTACTACACAGAGCATTCACACTGACCCGGTTCTATCCAACTCGCGACTCGGAACAGCCTGCCACCTCTATCAACAACTATGATCATGAATGAATCAAGCGTCAACGCTCGACAGAGCGACTGTGGATCCATTGACGTGACTGTCCTCGACTCTGTTCACGTTGTCTTCGACTACAGCATGATCAGTAGGGTCGAGGTCGTCCACTTGGGAGCCCTCTCCCAGTGCCGGAAGCGATGCACCCAATGATCCTATGATCCTGTCAAAATTGAGACTGCTCATTGATGAGACTTGAGAGTGTTGATGCACCATGTTTTGGTTGGTTTCCTGCAGATCAACGAGGAATCTCGAGATAAGGACTGAGGTGATACCAGAATGCAATAATAGCTGCTGACCATCTCTGAAGAGAATACTTGACAAGGAGGTCCTTTGGCCAAGAGCCTTGATATCTCTTTTGTTCCTATATGTTGCAACCCATGTGATGCCAATGACTAGTATGTCTGATGAAATCAGACAGACTCTGGAAATAGTAACCACTAGATAACAAAATCAGTCCCTAAGTTTTGAGTGACTGCTGAGGAACATGTACAGCTGAAGGGATTCTTGTGTCAGCTATATAGTGCTTGGAAAGAAGTCTTTATATAACTTACTGAGTGACAGTGGTAGCAGAGAGATGAGGTATAGTTTTGCAGCCATATGTTGGATCATATGTAGGAGTGAGGTAACCTATGTTGGCCTACAGAAAACATCACACCTACCATACCAGGGCTATTGAAGTGATGCTCACCACATAGTTGATAACCATAGGTGCTATGGAAAGAAGGAACACTGCAATAGCTAAAGACCAGGATCTAGAGCTGAGTGCAAATGCCCTCAGGGCAGAAAAGACTGGTCATTTTCCTGTCAGTACAAACTGAACAGATATGATAAAAGTCAAAGTACTACTAACCAGCCCAAGGAAAGTACCCAGCATTTTGAGTGGTTTGACACAAGTAGAACCATACCACACAACTGCACAGCAGGTTTGAGAATAGCTGCTTGGCCCTGGACTCATACAACTATCCCTACCTCTTATGTTACTGTCTGAATAAGTCAACTACATTCATGTGTAGCGAAAAAGGAACAACCTTGAACACGGATGAGCTGGTCCAGAGCAATGCAATGTAATTGATTTCCCAATACCGATTGACAAGGAAGAGTATGGTGGACATTGAAGTTTTCTGCCTCCAGAAGAGCTCGACCTCCAGGTCAAATGTGATGATATACTCATATGCAATGAGTGCTAGAAGACAGATAAGTCAGCATACAATCACACTCCAACAGCAATAGACAAGGCAGCTACCTGTCATAGCTGCTGCGATCTGGTCCCCAACTTGACTAAGAACAAATGGATGATCTGGATTTAGTTGTGTGTAGACGTTGATGCGAAGTCCCCACTGACAGAGTATTCTCGGTTGCGATAATTTCAGAAGCGCTATAGCTCAGATTGTCGGACATGGTGAATGTGAGTTGGGGAGATCATCCTGTGGGACCAGGAATCGTCGAATATATATAGCTATCGATGCTGTAAAAGCTGATACAACTGCCTCATCTTGGTCGTCGAGACGATGTCGGAGTCATAATCTCTCCGTGACAACAATCTGAGCCGGAGCGAACAGAAGCCTCCCTGATGCGGTGTCTCACTAAATACAGAGTGGAGAAATCCGGGAGTACTTTGAACATAGCGGATGGTCGCACTTCCCAAAAGTCTACACACTGGGCAGTGTGCGTTCCTGGCGAATATACCGACAACACTATCGAGAGGGTCTTGTACCTCCTGGTAATTATCTATGCTCCATGAGAGGGCGAAATCGGAGTCCAAACCTCTCGACATGTCATCTGGATATACAACACCGCCGCTAGAAGTATCGCAGCATGTTGCACGATGCGGACGTCTGCAAATCGAGCAAACATAAAGATATCACATCTTCTCGTCGACGTTGAGGCAAAGTGCAGGGAGTAATACTACGGCGTGGACGGTCGGGTACGGCGCACGACAATTACGGAACAGCATTCCCGGAGATCACATATCCACGGGATGATATGCTGTTTGAAAATATCTAGATATAAGGCACGCGGAGATGAGACGAGCCGGATTGTTCTCATACTGACAGTGACAGGCCCAACAATCGATGACTCGGAGCTGCACCAAGCAACACGGACCACCGCGGTGAAGCGGTGACATTGCCATCCTTCTTGTCCTCGTTACTTCCACCCCCGGCGTTGGGCGGAAAGCGTGGACATTGCTACGGTACGAAGGAGCTGAATCATTCCTCAGCTACATGTCCCGAACAAACAGTAATAGGGGAAGTTGACCTGCCGTATTAATCATCCTCGTGCGGCATCTCCGGGTTTCGCTCGCAGTCCAGCCAGTGATACCGCGCTGCCGAATAGTGGCAGTGTTGACCGCACCTGGGGTCAGTTGGAAAAGAAGGCCGTATCTCCTCTCCACACCCGCTGATGACAGACTGAAGAGAAGCACATGGTCAACTTATCTTCTGCTCACGCGAAGACTGACGCTGTGACCAAGCTGAGATCGTGAAGTGAATTTCTGGCAAAACCCCGAAGGTTTTGGGGGAAGAGACTGAAAGGATGGCATAAGGCGTACATTGCGCGCAGACACTGCTCGTTTGAGCTGGAGGGCTGGAGTAGAGCTCGAGGCTAGGGTCGGAGGTCTCGAAGTCACGGTAGGACGCTGGTTGGCATTGTCATCTAACATCTTCGAGAGAGAGATGTCGTCAAACAGCGAACGAGATGAGATGAGCTCTGGACCCCACCTCGAGTTCTATCTGAGGTCCTAATTGCACGTTCAACATTTGTTGGGGAAGTTGGATATGCTTCTGGGGAGTTATGGGTCAGGCAACCAAGTCCATGAAACCCAGGACTGAGAAGAACGGGAGGGAGATGGGACACAGCTTCACGGAATAGTATTCCGAGATGAAAGATTACCTTGCGTTTTGCTTCCGAATAATTGGCAATGGAAAAACGAGATAGGCCATTCTCGGAATCGATGACATCGACAAGCGAGACAGCGCAACGACAAGGAACCTTTGTGTCTCCAATATTGCTCAGTTGGGTCAAACCAGCATTTCGGGAAGTAACGGAGATCCTATGGCAACCTCTCTCTGCCTCGTGAGGCGGGGCATTGAAGGCGGGAGAATATAGACACTAACTATACGCGTCTAACAGTAAGTGCGAACCTAGAGCAAACAGCGATACTGAGCTTGCGCGAATGGCGCGAGAGCGCGAGGCGGGCAGAATTAGTGCGGCTCTGCCAAAAGCGGCACCCGACCCCACAGACGCCCAGGAAGTTCCGCGATTGCCCGCTCCAAAACGGGCGGCTACTGCACCTTCCGCTCCGCACTGCCACCCGATGATTCTCGCTGCTCAAGTTATTTAATAGCCTCGTTGCTCGTGAGTTGTCTGATTTCATCACCCCAGCATAAAGCTGAATATGCTTCCATGAACAATTATTTCTGCCTTGCGGCGCCACAAGGAGTATGCATACAAGTGCTAGAATGGGCCAGTACAATCACGGTGCCTCGTCCGAGGGCTCCGACGGAACTAGACGGAATTGAACACGTCTAGCTTCGGAGATCCCACCGACGTCGGTAGGGGACCTACAATCTGTTTTGGTTCGCAAAACAGCCCTATCGCGCATCCGTCGTGAGGAGCCGGCGAGTCGATCTGCTCCAGCCTCGACTTATGTCAGCGCTTACGGATGACCGTGGCTGGTTTTCCGGAAGAGCCAAGGACATGTTTTCGTCGATCGCCCGTTCACCTCCGTCGGATGTCAACATTCAGCATCATATATAGGGATGGTGTGCGCCCCATTTGCTGGAACGTCTCCATACCTTACGCCACCCTTCCCTATTTCTCTTTTCACGACCGCGAATCGTTATGGCCACTTCACCTTCCTCCATGCCACAGAGCGAGACTTCAACCATCGCCATCCCAGACGAGGCCCATGCTGCGTCCCATCCTAATCCCCGTCACAAGCACAAGCACGACCATGACCACGACCATGACCAACAGCAACCTCATCACCCGCCACACATCACCTTCCCCGACGGCGTAGGTCGCGATCGCGACCTAAACCTCACTCTCACCCGGACACGGACGCACGAGTCGCATGATGACACCCGCGCTGATCTTTCCTTCCCGTTCGGCACCACCGATGTCAACCGCGGTGGGTTCACAAACGAGTACCGTGCGGTATCCGACACCGGGTACATGCCCGCAGACCTTGCGCTGCGCCCCGTGCCCTCCCATATCTACCGATTACCTCAGGCGCTCGCTGATCCGGAAAAGGCGCGGGAGTTGAAGCAGATGAAGCTGGTGACATGGAAGGAGGGCGATCCAGAGGATCCTCGAAATTGGTCCACCCTCTATCGGTGGTGTACGTCTTCCTCGCTTTTCAGTTGTCGTTTGTCGCTGACCCACCCGTGTGTGTCCTAGACATTACCTCTGTCTGTGCTATCGCAGTCGTCCAGGTGGCATTTGCCAGTGCTGTAGTTACTGGCGACTTTCGAGACATCGAGGCCGAATTTCACGTCGGCGAGGTCGTAACGGCTTTGAGTGTGTCGCTCATGGTTGTCGGCTTCGGAATCGGGCCCCTCTGTTGGTCACCTCTTGTGAGTTTTCAGCCCTACATGACTTCCTAGTACCGTACTAACATCCGGTTGCGCCAGAGCGAGCTATACGGGCGTCGACCAATATGGATCTTTCCCAGTGTGATCTACGTCATCTTCAACATCCCTTGTGCCCTCGCCCAGAACATCCAGACGCTGCTCATCTGTCGATTCTTCTGCGGGTTCTTCGCCTCCGCTCCACTCACTCTCGCTGGCGGCACGATCTCCGATGTTTGGGACAACAACGAGCGAGGTCTTGCCATCGCAATCTTCGCCGCAGCTCCTTACGGCGGCCCTGTACTCGGTCCGATTGTTGGTGGTTTCATCGGCGAGAATATCGGCTGGCGGTGGATTATCTGGGTCAATATGATCTTCGCCGGTGTTGTCACCTTGTTCACGATGACCATACCGGAGACGTTCCCACCCACCCTGCTCGGCAAGCGTGCACGACGCCTCCGTGAGGAGACTGGTGATATCACCATCACGACCGAGCAGGAGTTGTTCAGGGCTTCACTCAGTCAGATCATCACTGAAACGCTCCTCCGACCTTTCCGTGAGTAGACCTCTCTCATCAAGGCTTGTATGTCTAGCTAATGCATCTATAGAGATGATCGTGACTGAACCGATCCTGCTTCTTATGAGCCTGTACATCGCGCTCATCTACGGCCTGCTGTACGCCTTCTTCTTCAGCTTCCCCGTCGTCTTTGGCGAGTACTACCGTTGGAACGACGGTATGGTCGGTCTCACCTTCTGCTCCGTCCTAATCGGTGTCGCTCTCGCTCTCTTCGTCACGCCCCGCATCGAACGCGACTACCTCCGTCGCGCGGCTGAGAAGGGCGGGCATGCCGACCCAGAAGACCGGCTGCCAGGTATGATGATCGGCTGTTGGTTCGTCCCCGTGTCACTCTTCATCTTCGGATGGACGAGTCCGCCCGCAGTCATGCCTGGAGGCGGAAACTGGGTCGGGCCTGTGTCTTCTGGCATTCCTTTCGGCTTTGGAAGTAAGTCGATTCCAGTCTTTCGCGTCTGCGATTCCTATACTTACGTGTGCGGTCATAGTGGTGATCATCTACTTCTCGGCCAATGCGTACCTCATCGACGCCTTCCCTGGCTACGTCGCGTCTGCGCTTGCAGCAAAGACGGTCATCCGGTCTGGCTCTGGCGCTGCCATGCCCCTGTTCATCACGGCCATGTACCACAACCTGGGCAACGGCTGGGCTGCGTCGACATGGGCGTTCATTTCTCTTGCTATGGTGAGTTCATCTCTCGTGCATTTGCATCGATACCTGTGCTGACGCCGTGCACTCTAGATCCCTATCCCCTTCCTCTTCTATCGTTACGGTCGTGCCATCCGTGCCCG
This sequence comes from Fomes fomentarius, assembly GCA_022606135.1. Classification (NCBI taxonomy): domain Eukaryota; kingdom Fungi; phylum Basidiomycota; class Agaricomycetes; order Polyporales; family Polyporaceae; genus Fomes; species Fomes fomentarius. Next base: position 685,708 of record JABYQN010000013.1, on the reverse strand, counting down.
CTCAAAACGTGCGGCCGCGTAATTGCATCCGTGATTCTCGGCTCGCCGTCGCTTCTAGCTCATTGCGCTCTTCGTTCATTCCTCGCACCACTAATCACGTCGCTCTTGTCCACGATCTACTACAATTCGTCAAGTAGAGTCCTTAGACCGCACACAGCACACATACTAGAGATTCTGCACTGTCGCATCATATCTTCCTTTTATATCATAGGTAGATCATTGTCACCGTGTTCCTGGCTCCGAGTAGGACGGTTCCCTCTCCTTCCCTCTAGATCTCTTCCTGTCCTCCCATCTTTCTACTCTCTACGTGCCTAGCCATGTGTAGTCACTAGTCTCTTCTACTTTATACATAACCACTAGAGTGCCGTCCATCAAGACGTCCTCATGAGACATTTGATCTCCAGACAATTTGCGTGAAGTCGTAACCCTCTAGCCACATACAAGGTCCTAACTCGAAGTACGCACGCAAGCACCCGGCACCGTGGGCGCCACGTCATGTGACCATTCAATCGGATACTCATATGGGCGCCTATCGAGTGCTGCTTGCTCTCCGTCCACGACCTCGAGGCAACGGTTCCCTCTGACGCTTTTCCCCCTTGCCGCAGGTCCGCAGGGACTAGCTTTGACTAGGACTCTCTACAGCTGTTATGCACACGACACAGCTTCAGCTTCGCCGGCTTCCAAAATGTCTTCCGGATTCTTGGACGTCCCCGGGCACATGGTTTGCTTTATGCAGAACAAAGGCCGGCCCCCCTCCCCGCTGGCAGTGCAGCTAAAGCGTCGAGTGGGAGCTTTGATAGTGGGGCATTGTGGTCTTGGTTTACAACACGCTGCGGTCAAAGGTGCGTTTCTCCGCCCAAGTCCGGGCGAATAGCCGTCGTTCTTGCCCTTCCCGTCACCGCGCACGCGTCAGGCACGCCCGCACGCTTTGACGCGTCCGCTTGTGAAGGAGAAGCGGGTGACGTCGGTGCACCAAAGCGCGCGTCGGTTCCCGCCGATCACAATGGGCTCGCTTTTGCTCTCTTGCTTTCCGTGGGCTGTTCTCGCGTCCCTTTCCACATGCCGCACCAGTCGCTTTCGTCTCCTTCCCCTGGTTACTCTGTGGGCTGTTTCACCTCGCAGTGGTCGGTGCGATTGTCTGCGCTACGACTCGCTTTGACACGTCCAAGCGCGATGAAGTGCTACCGCGGCCCTTTGGCCTCTGCTGGACGGAGGAACAGCTGCAGAGTAGTGCGATATAAAACTGTGCACTTCTCGCTCGTTCGTCCTCTCTAGCATCCTCAGAAGCCAGCCCCACACAGCGCAGAACAACTATACTCTACTCCTCGACGTTTCTGTTTCTAATTCCCCCCTACCCATTACTACTTCATAATCATGAATCACCCGACCCTCCGCTCTTCCCAGTTGACGTCTTACTCTTCCCTCTCGAACGCGACCTGCGTATCCTCCCCGCCTCGAGGTGCTTATGGCAAGGAGAACCAAGATCCCAACCGCTACTCTCGGCAGCGCGTGCCAACTGCGCCCATGAATCCCAGCCCTGGATGGAGCTGCAACTGGCGGCGGGACGTAGTGATCGAATTCGGGTTTCAATTCGGTGATCTCAAGCGTCACAATTATAACAACCTGCCCGGCCATGATCAGCAGGCCTTCTTCAACGCACTCACACATACTGCCGAGTTCCGTATCCTGGTATGTGCGCCGTTCGTCTAGCTCGCGACTCCCCTTACTCACACGGTACTCTAGTGGCCAGGATACCAGCACACCGATGTGCAGATTCGCCTGGCGGTTGCGAAGGATGGGCGGCCCTTGACGAAGGGCGAAGTCGCGGCACAGATTTGTACCGCCTACGATCGTTTCATAGACGTGAGTGTAGTCGTCACGTGAGCGCGATGGGAGCAAGCGCTCACGAGCGATACTACAGAAGGCGCGCCATGCGCATTACTCCCTGGTGGACCCAACCTGGAGGATCACCTCCTCCGTTCGCCTCGAGGACCTGGTCCTTGTATCCATCACGAACAAGGATGGCAATGATGCCGTCTTTCAAGCCCAGGTGGACATCGTCCGTCGGGTTTGAAGACCTCCGCTGCTCGCTTCCAGGACTCGATGTCAGTGACACGCTCCCCTTCCTTCCCCATCCATCCTTAGCGTGATGCCGCGAGGTCGCACGTCTCAGAGGACGCCGTTATTTGTTATCGCTATTTATCATCACCCATGTATCGCATCACCCTATCCTCCTGGACTCACACTATCCTGTATCCTACCCTTTCCTTTGCTAGTCACTGTGCGCTGTACGGCTGCAGCCGCCTGACGCTCTTGCGTACGGGCGCGGAGTTTAGTGAACGATGTTGTCCTCGTTCTCGCCCCGGCCGCCGTACTTCCTGTCATGTATCACTATACGTTCGTTCCCTCGGGTAATGCCGCATGTTGTAATGTACTCGTTAATGGTTATTTCGACGTCGTGGATCTTGATCGAGTGTGCATTCGTTGACGATCGAAGTCCTGGTCTCAGTCTGAGACAAGACAAAAATCTAGATTGCAGAGATCGGTGCATCGGCCATTCTTGTGGCACTGCACCCTAGACATGGTCCATGCACGGGTTACATAGCCACAGAAGACACATTACCTCGCTACGACCGCCGTTGCATGGGCCTGCAATCGCTCGAGGTCGACGCACAGATATCTTCACGCAGGCGTGTGCGGGGACGGTCAATAGAGACACAAAGTGCGGCGATATAGTGTCCTTGCTATGATACTGCGCAGTTGCCGTTGCCGATCTTTAGTTCTAGAAAACGGGACTTCAGACAAAATAAGGACATACCACTAGTGATGTTACATCTTCCCTTGCTCTCCCCACATGAAGCAACGCCCCTCGGTGCTGTTCACCCCTTCTTGACCTTCTCCTCTACCTCAACGATATTGTCTTTGGGCACGCTCTTCAGCAGCCCGACGCCCTCTTCTATCATCTCGACGATTTCGCCGCTGACGTCGCCCTGTACGACGATCTCGTCCAGCCCTTGTGGGTTCTTCGTCACCGAGGCGCCCGTCGCGAACTTTTGCGCGAAGAACTTGGCCGCCTTCTTCAGGTCCACGTCTGAGCGCGCATGGCTGAGATATGCGTGCGACTATGATGAGGGAGGGTATGACACGCACCAAACGCTTCCAGCCCATGGATCGCAGTGACGTGTTTTCGCTTGTTACGCTCTATCCGTTTGATAGTAACCTGAGGCCCTGCATGTCAGCATTGAAACAGAACCTCGTAGCGTTGTAGTAGCGCACTTGTGATGCCTGCAGTACGTCATTCAGAATCCGCGAACAAAGACTGCATGAAGAGAGGAACGCACCATCTTCTTCTTCAGAGCCGCATCAGCCTTCGCCGACGCCTTTGCCTCCTTCTTCGCCGTGTCCTTCTCCAGCTTCTGTTGCGCCTCCAAGCTCAGCGTTCCGATCTTCGCCTGCAGCGCCTCTGCGACAAGGATAGTAACCCTCGGCGATCCAGATCCATTCGACCCAGCACTAGGTGCCTCGATACCGGGCGAGACGCACCTTCGGAGTAGAACTTGTCATACAGATCTGAGTGTGCTTCCTGCAGCCATTCTTTGCATTTTGTGAAGCTTGAGCCAAACTCGCAATACTCCACCGGGAATGTGCAGACTGCCCCAGCCCAGAGAAACGCGATGTTAGAGATGGCGGGAGGACGGACTCGGAGAGGATGAAGAGCTTGTCACCTTGGCAGTACAGTACCTCTTTCGCGGGAGAGGGTTCAACTGGTGTTGGTTCTTCTGTGCTCGCCATCGAAGGTAGATGTGACTTGCAGAGGACTGGAAATGGAGGCGGAGGCGGAGGATGGACGTAACAGACAGTGAGTACTGGATATTAGATTGCGATCGTGTGCCCAGAGCAACATCTATCTTATCTTATCATATTGAGCCAGCTCATGAGCGCGCTGCGCGGTACCATTGGTAAATACGACACCCTGACAACACCAAACCCGCCCAAGTTGAAACAGACCGGAGCTATTGCCACGCAATTGAGGTACCCATTTATTTCTCAGGTTGTGACTCGTAAGCGTGCTTCCAGGCGCCAGGGGCGCACCATGAAGCATTGTTTCGAGTTTATAGCGAGTTCCGAGAGGTTTAGAGGACGATGGGCCTATCAATCGCCAGACTAGAACGCGCGTCGTATTTCAACTTGCACTCCGGCATTTCGTAAGTGCAGATCGCTCTTTCAGCCCGACGTAACATCAACAGCCACAGATGACATTGATTGACAAAGGGTCAAGCTTAGGGCAGTGCAGATCGAGTGTCTGTGGTAGAATCCCGTTCGTTCGAACTGTCGAAGGATGTGTCCTGCAAGAGGTCAACAACTACGAAAACCAGTCTAGCGACATCAACGGTTGGAAGTACTACAAAACCAATCATGGCAAGATAGCTGTCCGCTTGGGGCTAATGTTGCTGCGCTTGCGCCTTGACTGGAATTTACGCAATGGAGATATACCGGTAGGCCGGTCTCTTCCTGCATAGCCTGAAACTTCAAATGGTGACTTTCGACGTGAAGTTGCTACGCAATCATCGCTCTAGTTCTGACAAATGTGTCTCCATCTCGGTTCAAGCTTCAAGGCTGGCTTTGACTTGTTTTTGGCCCTGGAATTTTCAAATGAACGGTCATCAATGATCATTATATAGTAAGGATGACCGCTCGGAGGCCCAAACAACATAGCTTGCATCTCACACCTCCTAAGTATCTAGTATCCGCTCGTACCATCGTAATCATGTCCGACTCCGACGAAGTCGCCCAGATCATCGCAGCGTACACGGACCTGTGAGTCACGGTTCCTCCATCCAGAGTCCAGAGGGATATCACTGACATGTTACCTTTTCTAGTCAAGTTCAAACTATCATATCCATAGTTGTGGCTGGTAGGCTTGACTGTCTCACCAGGGCCGCATCACGCAGTGTTACCGAAGGGAACACGACTCTGACGACTTTACTAGGCCTTGTCGCATACGAATATGTCATCACATTTGACTGCGAGGTGGGGCTCTTCTGGAAACGCAGGATCACAATGTCATCAGCACTATTTTTTGTCAACCGATATTTGGCAATTCTGGTCAGCTTGCTATATGCGGTGCTACCAAGCCCGACTACTCCGAAGGTACCGATCTCAGTAGTCTTTGCCGTATCAATTGACTCACAAGTGACACCAGGGGTAGGGCCCTCAACTCTGGTACATTCATTCGGTGCTTACGCCGCTCTTCCACAGTTGTGTTCTGCAGTTCTACGTGTTGTCGTCTATGGAGTTCATGCAATTCTTTCTGTGGGCCCGTAAGTGATTTCAGTGGTGCTTGTAATTATGCGCACACTAATTGTGCATCGAGTCTTCTCCACTTTGAGGGCTTACGCTCTTAGTTCTCGATCATGGCCTCTATTGATCGCAGTGTTCCTTTCTTCCAGCGTGCCTCTAGTTGTGAACTATGTGAGCAACTCCAACCTTCCGCTCCCTCGCTGTATATGTGATGGTATAGTTTGACTTTTACAGGTTGGGATGGGTTACGCTTCTGTAACATTCGACGCCGATAGCTGCAACATAAGCTACAGTCTGTCTATCATCGCGAGAGAGCAGTAAGTCGGATACACTTCTTCCTCAGATTATACCATGACTACCCTAGTTCAGTGGCTGATACATGCCCTAGTTGTAGGCAGATATCGTCACACACTTTAACTCCGTGCTTATGACGATCTCTTTCTAGTGACCATCGTCTCTCGGGTCTGTCTGATTGCATCAGACCTTCTCGTCATGGGAATTACATGGTCCACAACATACAGCACTAGCAAGGAGATCAAAGCACTTGGTCAGAGAACGTCTTTGTCGAGCATCTTATTCAGAGACGGTCGGTGTCTACTCTTCGGTGCCGTTGTTGATCTAACTCAACCCTGTCTTCGTGGTTTGCTCAAGGCGCTATCTATTTCATGTAAGCATCCCTCCACCAATCTGCCTACGATCCTTCCAACCGCATTACAGTGTCCTCGTCGTCATGAACGTGCTTCATCTTAGCTTCTCATTACTTTCGGTAAGCACCATCATAATGACTGTTTCTGGGCAGTCAAGTCACGTTGTCAATCCTGCAGATCTTCCGCACGCGTGCAGACTTCAAGGGCGCCACAAGTGACATTGCTCTCTTCATAGAGCCGTGAGTAGAATGCTCAGCAAGGCTGTCTGAAAAACTACTTACATGAAGCGTGTCCGTCAGCATCACGTCGGTGCTCATCTCGAGATTCCTCATCGACCTACAGGAGGCCAACAACAGCGCAATGCACCAGAGCGCTCTATCCACCATGAGGAGCTTGAACTTCGATAGGGTTATAGGCGCATTGGCCTCATCGCTCCCCGCGCCAGGGGAGACATCCCGGATTCATGCTCCTGATTCTGGCAGTGCTGTCGAGAATGATGAGGTCTGATTGTTGGTGACAGAGTAAGTAGCACAGGAGACAGTCAATGTCGCGTAATATATATGTACGAAGTGCAACCATAGTACTGATTACTTGAACTTCAGTAGTATGACCTGATGTCGGGCATTCACGGCTGAACGAGCCCGGGTGCCGCCGTTGGTGCCACGACGTTCGCCCAGCCCCGACGATCGACGTCACAGCTTCGCCCACTCTCCAGTGCCACTGCCACCGAGCGTCGCTCTATCGTTCCTGGTCGCGCTTATAAGCTTGATCTTCGTCTCCCGAGTTCATAAGATCCGCTTACTTGATAACCCTTGAGATACAAGTTGTCGAGGTATGAATCAGGCCGGGGGGGCCGCCAAAGACGTCGAGCCATAAGAGATAGATGGCAAGCATCGCTCGCCTCCTGCGAACGTGACTCACGGAAAGGTCAGTATCCTTGTGTGGCCCAAACTCACGGACGCAGAGCTCAGGGCAATCATGATCATTCGGGCCCCCGGGGATACTTGTCTGTGAATCTGTGCCTAATTCGGCGCTGCTGCAACGTAAACAATGTTAGTCTCGCTCTTGTCTCTTCAAGCCATTTACCAACCTGACCCACGGTTTGAATGCAGTTCGATGCGCCCATAGCAGCGCCCATATTGAGTAAATACGCGGCGCCCTTCCGATGGAGTCACCCGATCTCAGACGCTAGGGCCATCCTTGAGGCCAGTTCGAGGCCATCTCACCAAAGTGCTATAATTCAAACCTGGGTAGAACTGGGGTGCCTTCAAGTACTGTGTACTCCAGACACCTGCTCCGTACTCAAAGATGCCGGACAACGACGATACCAACGTTGAGCTCATGACGCCCTACTTTCCAAGCTACTCGGCCACAGCGCCCCCAGACATCTTTGACATTCGTACCTCGGCTATCTTCGGGGGCTCCAATCCAGTCCTCCAGCCCCGCGAAGAGTGGCCGCGTTGCAGTGTGTGCGACGCGCACTTGATCCCGGTCCTTCAGATCAACGTCTCCTCCCTGGGAACGCCGTCCGAGTTCCGCGAGAGAATCGCCGTACAGCCCCCTCCCGGCCAACATGTCATCCTGCAGATCTTCGTCTGTGCGGAGGACGAAGAGGCGTCGTGCTTCTCCAAGTCTATCATCGGCGGTGGTGGGGAGGGAGGCTTCCTCGTGCGGGTAGTCCGACTCGCTCCAGGCACGGCCAACACCGCTGCTGTTCATGCCGCACGTGCCGAGATGGGCGAGGACAAGTTCTTCATCGAGCAGCGGGTGATCACTCGGTGGGTCGCAGGCAACCCGGAGATGCTGCACGAAGCTGTGAGCGACGAGGAGTACAATGAGGAGATCTATCAGGCGCACGAACCCGCCCTGGGCCTCAAGTTGCTCGGATACCCTGTACAAGGTGCGCGAACCTGTCCATCTTGCTACTGCCTCGCGCGCTCTCTGATGTCATCCATGCCGCCATGCCCCAGGCAAGTTTCTGTGCCCCTCCATCGAACGGTGCCCGCGATACCGCACACACAAGACTTCTAACACGGATGGGGGCGACGATACGGACAGCCAAGTCGGAGAAGGCGGAAATCCGGGTCCCCTCCACGCAGATCTCTATAGCTCGGGCACTCCATTGCGCTGCTTGGTCCAGCTCATCAATTATGAAGACGAGAACACGCCAGTACGTATCGTCGCCCATCCACATGGACGTGCGCCTGATGTTGCCATCCGTAGCTCAACGTGATCGGGAATACCTGGATCTCTCAATGCGAGATGCATCCGGATGTGATTGGCATGATCATCGGAGGCGACTGGTGACACCTCGACCCATGGTACCCGCTCCTTGCCCGAGCGCTCAGAGTTTTGACCTTGTGTTGACATGAAAGGGGTAATATTGTCTACTGGGATCGATATGTTGTCCATGGAAACATCGATCCAGTCAGAATCAAATCAGTATGAGGTCAACACTCATATGACAATGTGGTCAACCTCGGGGACTGGTTTATGTCCTGTTTCCCGGAGGCAATCTGTCCGGGTCGCAGTATCCTGGCGCTATTTTGTCCCTATGGTTCACCTTTCCTGTCCGCACTTCTACCTAGCTTCTCATTCCCAACCTACCACTCACAGAACTTGACAGCACACTCACTGTACTCTTTGCAGTTCAGAAAAATTGCTCCGCACATGGTACAGTCCCTGATGTTAAATGTATGGCATGATTGTATGGGTGCCCACACAGGCGCCCAACCGCTTACGAATTGTCTCGGTCGTGGAAGCGCCGGTGGAAGCAAGTGTTGGCGCCCAGAAGAATATGGACTTTGCGATGGAAATTGCGGGGGCCTCGTAGCTCCTAGGCAAGAAAGAAAAATCTTCCATTGAAGAGGTCATGTAGATCATTGGTTATACAAACAAGGAGATGGAGGGGGCCAGTCCTTGTCGAGCTGTGAAAGTGTGGACAGGAGTGCAACTCGGATATCATGAGAACGAGCCCTTAGAACGTCAAACGGTGGACAGAATATCGATCCCACGCGACAATATACCGTTTTGCTTTTGACATTTGAGTTCAGGGGCGCTCACTAATAGACATGTGATGAGTGCATCGCATTCGTTCGTTCGATTCTATATGATGCGGCGGAATTCTGGATCGTGGTCTAGCGTCGAAGTATTTTGCATCGTACAGCCTCGTCGGACATTATGCGGAGAGTTTGGCAACAGGTGACTCGTAGTGATCTCTGTACGAAAGTGCTTTGGAACACGCACACAACACTTGGCAGCATACACATGTATGTCCCTCATAGCCACTGAGTTCTGACAGCTGTCCGTTCTCATGTCACACTGTCGTACATATGTACGATTTCGAGATCACGAGGCAGGCACACGTGACACTAGGTACTGCGCATGCTGCGGTATGCACCTTCAAAGTTCGTGTCTGAGATCTGACGTTTAGGGGAAACGAAGCAACGATGAGATAGATCCATAGCGAGAAGCAAAAACAGTGCGTCTAGAGATACAGGAGGTACGTGTTACGTGAGCGCGTGAAGTCTAGCATGTGGGGGGCATCGAGTTTATGCCGCTGCTGCAGTCTGTACTGTCAGCAGTCGACACTCGTCTAGTGATCGTAATTCTGGAATCTTCCAGCTACATCATGACGTTTCGCGGCTTCCCCGGGGAGGGATTCCGGGCTCCGGGGCGGGAGAGGACCGCATTTTGGGTTGGACAGTTAGGTACAGGTCCTATGTCTGTGTAGGAGGTCGTTGCGACGGCCTGGGGGAAATAACAACGTTACACTTCCCCCATAAAAACCTGGAGGATGGGCTGCGTGCGCTGCGCAGTCGATGTGTTTTGCCATCTATAGGAGCAGCAGGGCGACAGCCGTGACAGCGCTACGAATACGAGCGTCAGTCAGCGCGTAATACCATGGGAACCCGCAAATCATGCTCACGAGGAAGAGAAGAACATGAATATATCTGCGCGTATCATGTCAGTTCGCGACCTTGCGAGAGAACAGACTGGATGCTGTCACCACTCACATTGCACCAAGAGGAAGGCCTAGAGAGGAGCGATATCAGCGAGGAAACTGGCACTACACTCTGCTTGTACTCACCGCTAGTGTGTCCGTGTTACCGTCCGGAGCGTACAGCGACGCGACAATGAGTTGGCTAGAAGGGGAGATTGTCAGCACTGCTCAATCCGCCATGGGATGATCATTCACTCACTTGACGGCCGTCGGAGTGCAGCTCAGGAACATCATGACGAAACGCAGGACCTTGGCCTCCTTGTCTACGAATCCAGACGCAGTCATGGCCTGCACGAGGAAGATGCCGATCACAGGGAGAATGATCATCTTCGCCAGAGTGGAGAGTATCATTGCCTTGATAGGGAGACGAGAGAGCGGGCGGGGATCTTGAGGCGTGCGAAGCTGGCACCGAGCAGGATGAGTGCAAGAGGAATAGTAATTCCGCCCATGAAGTCCGCTGTATCATGCCATCAAATTAGCGATAAACCCCGGGATGAGCAACGGGAAACGTACCGGTATCGATAAGGAACGCGAGCGGAGGCCTGCCATCGGGGCCGCTGTAGCTGGGGCCGCCAATGTCCGAGATGTCGACAAAAAGAGCCTTCAGCGGGTCGATGAGAGCGATAGGCAGCGAGATCGCGAGCGCGACGGTGACAGGAGTGATGACTGCAGACAGCGGGCGGAACACGCGGATGATCTTCTGCGGGAGCGTCGGGGTGTGCAGAGTCGAACTACGTGAAGTGACGCTCTGAGTGTCGAAGTTGCGCGTGGAGTGCGCAGGGGTCGGCGGGGGTGCCCGAGGGACCGCGGAGGACGCCGCGGGCGTGTTGGAGATAGATGTGCGGTGGTTCTGGGCTGGGGCCGTCGAGGTGGACAGGCGAGAGGTCTTCCGTGCGAGCTGTACATCGGGGTCAGGGTTCGGGTCCGATGGAAGCTCGGAGACTGGTGCCTCGTTGACCTCGGCCGGCGTCTTCTCGACCACCTTCTCGGAAAGCGCCTCCTCATCCTTGGGCCCGGGCGGGGGAAGATCGAAGGAGGACTTGATATCTTCGTGCAGGATGCGTCGCGCTATCAAGTTGCCAAGAGGCTTCTCCTTCCAGGAGACGTGGCGTTCCGCTGCCTCTCCTTGCGGGACTCCGGGCAAGTAGTCCCATGAGATGGAGTGGGCGGCACCAAGCATCCAGAAAACGATGTGATACGCCACGATGAAGATAGAGACGTAGGAGACACCGACTAAAGATAATAGGAAGTTGGCATGAGCTCTAAAATAGAGGTGATGAAAACATACGGGCCGGGTCTGTGTCGCCATTGAATGGGGCTTGTCGGGTGACGGACATTACCACCGCGTTCGCTACCACAAGACAGTGGTCAGATGACGATGCAAGAAATGGAGAGATGGCCACCAACGTAAGTTTCCCCAATTGCTCATGCCAGTCATGACGATAACACCTTGCCAGAAGTTGCGAGGTATGTAGCAAGTTTCGCGGATGACGAGGCCGAACGCAAAACCGATAGCCTGATAGGTGAATGCGATAAGGAACAGAGGGCCCAGTGCAGAGATATTTGACGGCGTGAACGCAGGGATGACGTTCGCGAATATCAGTGCTGGAAGAGCCATGTTCATCGTCACCTGCGACGCGCCCCGAGCGGCCGCTTTTGGGAAGAGGTCCATCTTCGCGACGACAAAACCCGCGATGATGGTGATGAACCTGTCAACATTGTGAGCTCTATGCGAGATGGCGACGAAGGATATAACATACGTCTTGATGAGGGGCATGATGCCCGAGTAGATTAGGAAACTTGCGGAAGGCATGTCTTACTCGAGGATCGTGACGTAGTAAACAAGACGGAGGGCAGAAAGCCTAGCGAGCCAGCTCTGAACTGCTGGACTTTATGTGTCGCTGGCCAGCGCGTGCAGGTAACCCAGCAGAGTGGATGGAGGACAAAAGAATTGAAAAGATAACCCTTCTCTTGAGCTTGTGCGTGGATGTCTTGGTGCCCATATCGAGCTGATAGCACCGTTGCGCCACCTTAACTCCCTCGGCCCGGCTTCTTCCATCACCGCCGATGCCGGCGTCTATGTGTCTAACCGCTCGGGAAGAATGACAACGTTGCTCGGTTGGCTCGCTCGCAGCTTTGTCGTCTATGCGCTCCACCCCAACGCCTTCTATCTGCCTGCCCAGTCTTGGTATCTTCTCCCTGCACTCTTGGCTTGGGATCATCTATGAATTTCCTCGTGCGCAGTAGCGGATATAAATCGCTTGTACCGGTAATTGACCTGCCATTCAGCTATACTACTTGACCGGGACCATGGATGAAACAGCAACTCGAATGCCGGGTGACATCTATTGCTGGCCGTAGCTGCCACGAGTAGCCAAGCCTCGAGCCAAGAACTTCGAGCTTATCGTAGAAGTGAGCCCGAATGCACTTGCAAGAATCGCTGCTATTCTTGAAGACTTCGACTCGTACGAGTCTACTGATTGTGTTTTAGCAAGGTCATGGTCTTTACAGGACAGTGAAGCTTGCAAGACGGAGCTGATCGGCCGATGATTGGCAATGTCTTCCCGGCGGTGAGTCGCTGATGGCTCCCGTTTTCCCACCTCGAGCTCGACTGGCTGGTTGCTTCACCCCATTCGGTCACCGCCGCGATAATTTGTCATGGGAGCAGCATATATGTACAGAAGCTCTTGCATGCGCTGCGCACCCGCCGTACCACGATGACCACACGAAGAACTCTTTCTTCCATTCCCATGTCAATCTCCGTTCAACCCTTTCTTCCAGGAGACCGGAGCAATACCCACGCGAGATTTTGCCACATCTGGACATTGCAATGTATGACATTGGAACTTCCTCAAGCTCGCCATCCCGACAGGATCCGAATGGCTACCCATGTTCGATCCAGGTCCAAGCGGGGGCTCCTCTGCGGCTACGCGCGTTCTGCATAAATCGCGTGTGCGCTTCCGTTCATTGCTGACCCTTGGCGGATGTCCATTAGGCTTTTCTCATTCTCTCTGGGCTCTAGGCTCCAAGAAAGGTTGACACATCTTTCAACCGCATGTCACCCTATATCTCTTCTCGTCTCTTGATACCTGTCACGTTGGCGGTCGTGCTCCAATTTTAGCAACAAAAATCGCAGCACATCGTCCTATCGCGCATCGTTTACTAACTGGCGCATCGAAATGCTTGCCTTGGCTTGTCCAGGAGGACGCCTCGGGACACCGCAAGCAGCGCCTTCTCTACCACATGATAATCAGTACTGGAAGAACGAGAGCCAGAAGTATCTGCGGTCTGAACTCATGATATCGGTGAGCTTTTCTCCTTACACGTGTTTTTGCAGATGCCGAATTCCTTGACATCTTATACCGCCTTACACGGCGTGCAATCCAAGATCTCTGGACCCCGGACAGTGCACTGAAATGCCCATGACGGTCAGATCGACCAAGTGGGTGTCTAGGGCGTATCACGACCGCAAGATAGGTTCAATGTACAAACCCTTCCCTTCCGCCTGACATGCTTTGTGCGTTTGACACGGAGCCTGCACCGCACGTGTCGCGCGAAATGCTTTGGGCAATGGCTTTGAAATCTCCGTAAAGTGTCACTTTCTCATGATCCGACATGCACAGATATTATTGATGTTCAACTTGACCGTCGGTTAGTGGTACTCCACGACACTATCTGTGGTCTTGGAAATCGGGATGCACGCCGTGTGATTCTCATCTTTGCTGCGTTCGCTTTCCAACACACTCACCGACAACCACTAGGAGAGCATGGTACCTCCATACATTATACCGCCCGCGAACCCCGATTCCCGACGAGTTCTCTGACTGTCCTCGACTCGAGTTGTAGCTTCTCTCACGAGATTCTCCATGTCGACAGCAGCATCAGGATACGGAGCTTCCCACTTCAGTAAGCGTTCTGCCAGTGCCTCGCGCATGCGGTCGCGTGAGTGCCACGCCCGCTCCTTGCCTGTCTCCGAGTATCTTCGTCCTGGAGTTCAGTGCTTGGTGTAACCCCGTTTCCTTATCTGCCGCGGAGACGAATATCCATGACACACCCGGCAGCGCATGTCTATTGAGATTTGGCTTGGCTTTACGAAAGTTCGATCCGGCGGCGATCGGATAATCCACCGACGCATGATGATCGGAGCCCCTGCGGCTCTCTCCGGTCACTTCTCCAGGGTCAGGGCACGATGTCGACTCGGGTCCCGCAGTCGTCGGGAGTCTGTGTAGTTAGTGCTACCTATACCTGCCAAGATCATGGTGTACTACTACATGCACGGTCGACCGGACTTCATACGGAATACTAGCAGAGAGACCCCCGAAAGCCGCATGACGTCAACACGACATACGTTAGGCTTCCGTTGCTAAGTTTCTCTTGGCATGCCACACCGACGGCCATGCTACAAATGCGGTCTCGCACTCCTCCAGCCGGGGTCACGAGGGCTGTCGTACATAGTCGCACATGCTCCAAGCCAATCAGCCACGATCGCACAGCACTGGCATCGAGATAGTAAACCATGCTAATGGCCCACAAACCCTCGATAGTATATGGTGTATCGATACGAAGAAGTCCGAACGCAACGCATCTACTACAGCTACATCGGGAACAACAAACGGATGAAATCTATCTAGTGAGCATGTTGGTCGAGATCCACGACCTAGGAACCGGAAGCAAAGACCACGGCTGTCAAGTCGTGTATTACCAGGTATACTGTGTACGAAGCTTGGCGCTTGGCCAGCCCCGTCATCCGGCTTGGAGGCCTCTTGGCGGAATTTGAACGGCATGAGGTGCTGGTTTTCCGGCATCGAATGCGCGAGCGGAGGATAAATACTCCAGCTGGGCTAGAGTAGTGAGTGTGCAGCGATCCCAGTCACCTCTTACAAGAGCAACAGCGCAACGGCGGTGAGGGCCCTGTGATAGCCTCAGTATCAGTGCTCCGAGTCTTAGTTTCGAGAACGGAGGGTGCCTCACGATGAAGAGAAGAACATGAATGTGTCTGTGCGTCAGGCCATGTCAGCATAGGTTCTGCACTGCTTGGAAGAAAGAGGTTTATGTGGGGACTTACACTGCAGCAAGAGGAAAGCCTTCATCACATTCAAGCAAAGTCAGTAACTCGACATCCGGCCTAGACGTACTAGCGGTGCTCACCGACAACATCTCGGTGTTGCCATCCGGCGCATACAGCGACGCAACGACAAGTTGGCTGTGATACAACAACACGAAAGCCATCAGCATCATGCCTCTAACAAACACTGGTGACTGGCACCCGACTCCGCAGTCCGAGATTCCGAGTCCGTCCCCACTCACTTGATAGCGGTCGGCGTGCCACTCAAGAACATCACGACGAAGCGGAACACGATCTCGTCCCTGTGGATCATGCCCGCCCTCGTCATCGCCTGCACGAGGAAGACACCGATGACGGGGAGCACGGCCATCTTCGCAAGCGTCGTGAGCACCATGGCCGTGATGGGGAAGCGCGAGAGTGGACGCGGGGCCTTGAGACGTGCGAAGCTCGCGCCGAGCATGACGAGTGCGAGCGGGACCGCGATCCCGCCCATGAAGTCCGCTGCGCCATCCCACGGGTCAGTTCTGCGAAATCAAAGAAATAGGAATTGGAGTTGGAGTTGGAGTTGGACGCACCGGTGTCGATCATGAACGCGAGAGGAGGCCGGCCATCGGGCGCTTTGAAGACGGGTCCGCCGGACTCGGAGATATCGACGAAGAGGGCCTTGAGCGGCCGGATGAGAGCAATGGGTAGCGCGATGGCGAGGGTGATAGTGATCGGGGTCACGATGTGCTTCAGCGGAGCAAGCACCTTGAGGACCTTCTGCACGCCCGTCTGCGGCTCCGCTGGGACAACTTGGTTGAGATCGGGCGTGGACTGGGCGGGGGTAACAGTGGCAGAGGCAGCAGGGGTGACCGCGGAGGACGCCGCGGGCGTGACAGAGTTGGAGTTCAGAGGAATGGTGTGGAGGAGCTGGGTCGACGCCGCCAGGGTGGATACGGGTGAGTTCTGGCGGGTGACCGAGAGCTCCTGCACGGTGACCGGCACTGAGCACTTCTCGTTGACCTTGCGGTGGTTCTGGATCGATTCGGAGCCGGAGAGCGACTCCTCGTCTTTGGGGGTGCCCGAGACGATCATGGGGACCGCAAAGGAATCGGGCACCTGCTGGTGGAGGATGCGGATTGCGATGAGCTTCCCCATCGGCTTTTCCTTCCAGGAGACGCGGCGCTGCGCGGCCTCGCCTTGCGGGACACCAGGGAGATAGTCCCATGAGATGGAGTGGGCGGCACCACCCAGCCAGAAGACGAGGTGGTATGCTACAATGAAAATGGACACGTACGATACGCCCACTATCGATGACACAGATCAGCACGGGGCCCCGGAGATGGACATTGTAAGACTCACGAGCCGTGTCTGTCTCGGGCTTGAACGGCGGCTGCCCGGTGATGGTCAGTACAATGGCGTTCGCTGGCAGGAAAGAAGTATCGTCAGGCGACGGCTGACAGGTGATCCAAGTCCAAACACTCACGCAGATTGCCCCAATTACTCATGCCGGTCATGATGATGATGCCCTGCCAGAAGTTGCGGGGCACATAACACAGTTCACGCACGAGGAGACCGAAAAAGAACCCGATCGCCTGGTAGGTGAATGCGATGAGGAATAGCGGGCCCAGTGCGCCGACATTCTGCGGCGTGAACGCGGGAATGACGTTCGCGAAGATGAGTGCGGGGAGGGCCATGTTCATCGTCACCTGGGACGCCCCGTGCGAGGCGGCCTTGGGGAACAGGCCCATCTTCGCGAGGACATACCCCGCAATGATGGGGATGTATCTGGACGTGAAGAAGAAGGGACTATAAATCGAGCACGACGATGACGACACAGCAGAGAAGAGCGCACGTCTTGATCAGGGGCATGATGCCCGAGTAGATGAGGTATCCTGCAGACGGCATGATAGTGTACTGATCCAAACCCGTGGAGTCGGTAGACAGAGTCAAGCCGGAGAGCGCAGAGCGGAGCGTATCTGGCGATCCAGGGCGGGGCCTACTGGATTTTATAGCTGGCTAGTTGGTGGACTAACATCGTGCCGGTGCGTGTTGGGAGAAGCCATAACCCTCCGTGAGAGCTGTTAGAAGGTGATGAGCAACCTCGAATCTATTACCCGTCCAGCCAATCTGGCTGGCTCCTCGTTTCCACTCCTTTGTTCGAAGAAGACATCTTAGCGATCGCGATGCGTCATCTCTCGTAAGTGGTCGCTCTGATCGCTCGCTAGGTCGAGTTTGTCGCCCTCGTTGTAAGTCGTCGTCGAGTTCCGTCTAGTCACCGAGCTCGTCTAGACGAAACTTTGGGCTTGGCCTTCACTGCGATGGAATTCTGAGAAGCGCAGCAGCGAGAGAATGAGAATGGGACATACGCCAGGCCTCGGCTACATCTCGAAACGGTCTTGGCATGGAGCTCGGGAGAGCAGCAGCATGGTCCTCGTTACTTGCGAATTTCCTCGGGGCCAAACGGTGTTACGGACGCACCGTATAGCGGTTTGTGAAGTAGAACGTTTATGGTCTTGGCACGGAGGTCTTCTTGTGGGAACAGTGCTGCGGTGTCCAGAACCTGTCTGCGCTAAGGCTTGAAAATTGTGCGACAAGTACATGAGCGTGGCAAGGACTGGTAGTACAGCGGGCCCCCCGGTTGCACTAAGCGTTAGAATGCAACAGTGGCGCATTGTTTCTATGCTGCGCAGCAAGGGATCAGGGCTCGGCCAGAAAACATGGAGTGAAATGTGCAGACCGTGCAGTCGCGCGTCTTTCACTGCGATTGTCGGTCTGTAACGGCACGATGGGGGTGGAGTACACCGAGCTTCTTTCGCAAAGGGTTGGCGAAGGATACAAGCGATGTAATTCAAGCTCAAGCTCATCATCACCGCTTCGAGTACATGTACCAGGAAGGTTTCTTGCTTGGCATGTCGCACTATCCGAGGCTCGCTAGACGGTGAGTGTGTTATCTGCGCTTATTTGCTGTAACCAGTGTAAGGAGGATACTGGCACAGTGGTAATAGTCGTCACATATTGCTATTGGCTGAGGGCTCGCCAGCCGGGAAAGCATCGGTATCGGTATAGCTTCCGAACACACGCGTATAACACGGTGTACGTGTGCTGAAGATTGTCTTGAGGAACCTCCTATCCAGTTGAGAGGGATGAAATCGAGATAGGTACTCAACCATGGACATGGAGTTCTTGATGGATGGAGAGATTGATCGACCAGAACCCGAGCTTTGGGAGTCGAAAGATGTTGGGCGCCAAAGTGTATAGTCCCCAGAACCGGCGCAGGATTCGCCCAGATGTTATCCGCTACTGGGATGCCCAAGGATGACCGGAATATGATAAGATGGCTTCCCGGGAGATGCGCGGGGCCGATTTCCGAAATGATTTAGAAACTTGTATCAACTTACTTAGTCGACACCCGAAATCGCAACTTCACCTTCGTGACCGCTTGTGTTACTGATAGTGACATACAAGGCGATGGATTGTACTGTTGGAGAAATGAATAGACCTCGTTAGAGTGAAGCAGCAGAGTGTTAAGTTCCTGTAAGTATAGTATCGTTGTGGGACAGAGGCAATCGGACGACATCACGGAAACTGCGGCGACGCCAGATTATTAAGTCACTTGTAATCGCCTTACATTCCCATAGAAAGCTGTGGTATTCTTGTAACTCGGTGATACTCCTTTTCATGAGAGGAATCACACTGTCAGACCGTTTGTTAAGTTTCCAAAAATTGACCTAAATAGAAATTCTGACATCTCGGCGATTTTGCCACATTCCTTATATGGAGTATAGGCGGCGCCTCAACAAGCGCCAAATGGTCTCAGCAGAATCCGTCACATTCCTTGCTACAACTAAGATATGGTTATGAAAGTGGCATGGGAACGTTAAGACGCATCTTTTGAACAACCTCTGACCAACATACAGAGAATTTTTCAGAGACTTGTATAGGCGCCCGAACCTCCCGCTGATTATCCCACTGTCCAATCTAGGCGGTGACTAGGCGCCCGGCACCATACTTCAGTATGAGGAGGCTCCCGCAAACATTACTGTCTTGGAGTTACCGTGATTGAGAAGTTGAAGGCTCATCAAGGAGAAGCTGAGCTCTCGATATTCCAATACTGCAACTCATCAGATACGGGAACCATCAGCCAAAGTTCCAGTGTCAATTTGGACCAATGTCACGTTGCTTCCGATAGACAGTGCGTAGGCTGTTCATCAGCTCCGAACTTTTATCGTCCGCCTCAGATACACAGCCTCCGGAGGACAGCACGGTACGATCAATTCGCATCGCGTCAGGTCTTGATAGGCTGACACGATTCGTCACGAGCTCACAGACTAGTGCTGTTGGTAGTACTACTACTCGCATGAGTCATATCCATGAGCGAAACGTCGTGAGACCAGCTGCAGCGACTTTCAGGCTTCAATACACATATATTGACTAGGCTTCCTCTTCAAAAAGGCATAACGCGCAGGATGAGAAATATTGCTCCCTGGCCTTTGTCCCACCAAACAATACGGAAGCGCACATAAAGCGCCGGTGAGCGATCTAAACTCTTCAGGGAAAAAATGTGAGTCAGCAGGAAGGCCCGCGCGGATCGGAATCTAAGCTATGTGATCGGTCACTGTATGGTATGTCTGTGACTCTCTGTGACTCAGATGTGACCCGTGCCAGACGGACGCCACATTCGCGGTCCCGACACCGGATATGACTTGCGATTTGCGCGTTATCTCATTTCTTCCTCTCACCGCGACGACGCGTACACCTTTGTCCATTCAAGATGGCCGCCAGCTGGCTCGCGCCAACTTGGCTTCAACGCTCCCAGTTTGTCCTGGACGGAGTGATCCTCGCGCCGCAAATCCCACATGGGTCGTACGGAGGTTTTCAGTTCGACGGAGAGGACTATGAGTACGTCTCACGCGTGCATCTCGAGCTCAATAACCTGACTATCGACCTTCTGGAAGGATATGGAAGGACACGCTAGCGTACCCGATCGCTGCTACAGCTGCCTCTGCACTCCTGTTATCTCTCCAACTTCTCTTCCGCTCGACCCCTGTGCAAAGGTTACTCGGCAAGGTCATCAATTCTGACGTGTCCAGCAAAGCTGGAGATGATTTGGAAGCAACCGGGAGCAATGAGCAGCAAGTCTCACATGTCGCAAGACATGGCGGACCGGTTATCTTCGCCCACAAGGTCGTACGCCTGCTCTCCACCCTGACGCTGCTCGCACTGTCCATTGCCGGCGCGGTGCTCAACGATCGTGAAGACAACCTAGGGTTCTCGTTCGATTCGAGATGGGTCGCGTTCGGGCTTATCGGGACATACGTACGTCTACTCCTTCACTTCGTGCATGATCAGGAAATCCGCCTCGTGAAAGGCATGGGATCTTTCCGGGCGGTCTTAACTTTTCCTGAAGCGCTTTAAGTACAAAGGCGGGGACAAAGGATGCAGGGAAAGTTAAGACCGCCCCGAGATATCCTATGGCTTTCACAATGGGATTTCTTGGGCAGTGCACGTAGTGCTAGTTCGTGCGCATACGCGTCCAGTTGACGCGTCCACCCTTGTCAGGCTTACGCGTCCCTGCTAGCGTTCATCGCGGTTGTGTCGAATCTTAGCCTCAGCACACTAGTTGCGAGACATCTGAACACCGTTCTCGTCTTCTCGTGGGGCGTGTATGCCTACCGTGACCTCTGGCCTCTTGCGACTTTCACCCTCAAGCCTGCAGACGCATCGGAGGGATCTCTGCTGTGGGCCAAGATTGGTGTGTTGACGTTCGTAGCTATCGTAATTCCCATCATCGTCCCCCGTCAATACATCCCACTTGACCCCAAGGTGCGCAGTATTTGCGCCATGCGAGTGACATGACTTCTCTAACCCTAACGTAGGACCCTGCACCTCAAGTCAACCCGGAACAGACTGCGTCCATCTTGTCTGTGACGATCTACGCTTTCCTAGATGAGATCATCTGGAAGGCATACAACGCACCTCATCTTGCTCTCGATCAGCTTCCGCCCATCGCAGACTACGACCGGGCGAAGAACCTCGTCAAGCGCTCCTTCCCGGTACTTCCGCTTCCAGTATCATTTCCGAGTACGCCTATGCTCATCTTATGACAGTATCTGGACCCGTTCCAAGTGTACAAGAAGCGTCATATCTTCGTTGGCTTGATGACTGTGTTTGCGAAGGAGTATCTTGTGCTCACGCTGATGATGATCATTCGAGTGAGTACGATGATAATCTAGTTAATTAGGGCAATAGTTGATGTCGTTGTCAGGTCGTCACTACATTTGCGAGTCCCGTGGGTATTTTCCAGCTGCTCAAGTGAGTTCGTTGGACCACTACATCAAGTGCCTTCTGCTCACAAACTATCTGTAGGTATCTTGAATCAGAGGGAGATGGTGCCATCGTCCGTCCCTGGGTCTGGATTGCGTGGTTGTTCTTCGGCCCGGTCCTCGGCTCGGCCGCGATGCAATACTACATCTTGAACACCGTACGTACTCGTCACCGTCTTCGGACTAATTTATACTCATCGCTCACCATGTTGCACAGACCAGGATGCTCGTCCAGTGTGAAGCCATGATCACCCAACTTGTCTTCAACCACTCCCTGCGCATCCGGATGAAAGCCGAGACTGCTGAGTCACCTGCCGTCAGTCGTGCGACCACTGCGGTTCCGACTCCTGACAATGCCTCTATCGCTGAGCCTGAGCCTGAGGGCAGTGCGGTATACGAGGAACCGAACGGTTCCAGCAACAGCAGCGAGGACGAGACGGTTCGTGCAAGCATTATCAGTGGCGCCTCCACTACTGTGAACAAGAAGGGCAAGGACGTCCCGAAGCTTGACGTGCCTAAGGCTGTGACCGCCCAGCCAGCCGCTGGAAGTGGGAACCTTGTTGGGAAGATCAATAATCTGGTCACGACGGATCTGAACAACCTCGTTGAAGGCCGGGACTTTCTGTTTCTTAGTGCGTGTCAGATGTCTCACTATATGGCGCGGCGATACTGACCGATGGTGGTAGTTCTGTACGCGCCTCTGCAGGTCATCCTCGCCGTTTGGTTCTTGTATTCGATCTTGGGGTGGAGGTGCGCACGGTTCTTTCGTTTTTGCATGGCGTGCGCTTGACTGCTGAGAACAGTGCATTCATGGGTATGATCGCAATGGCGCTTCTCTTCCCTGTGCCTGGCTACGTTGCTTCCAAGATTCAGAACGTGCAGACCGAGAAGATGAAGAAGGTAGGCACTCACAGTGTCCTAGCTCCACGTTGTGCGGTTGCTGACTTATCTTAGACTGATGCTCGTGTACAAAACGTGACCGAGAGTAGGTATCCCAACGTCATGAGTTAGAGATAGAGGGCTGATCCTTTGGCTTATAGCAATGAGCGTGATTCGGATGATCAAGCTATTCGGTTGGGAGCCCCGTGTCGCCGACCAGCTTTCCGAGAAGCGGGAGAATGAGCTATCGTTTATCCGCCAGTACAAGATCTTGGAGTTGATCAACAACAACATCAAGTAGGGTAATAATCTTTGTGGTGAAGCTATCCATGCTGACATAAGTTGCAGCTTCATCATTCCTGTTATCACCATGGTCGCTACGTTTGCCACCTACGTAAGTCTGGTGATCAAGTGAAGAGTGGTGCATATACTGACCAGTTGGTCTAGACTATTGTCATGGGCGAAGTCCTCACGGCTTCCCGCGTCTTCTCTTCCATGGCTGGTATGTTCAGTACGTTAAGTCACTCACAACGATTACTTGACGGTTCCCAATAGTCTTTGATATCCTCCGTGATCAGCTTCACATGATCTTCGGATTTATGCCCGCAATTATCCAAGGTGCGCTCATATCGTGGACACCTCCGTGCACCATCTCACACACTTCACAGCCAAGGTCTCTCTCGACCGTATCTCCGAGTTCCTCAACAAGACCGAGCTGCTCGACGAATTTAGTGAGAAGGATGCCGAGTCCGCCGAGGCAGTCGTGCCTCCACAGACTGCTGAAAGCGACGTCATCGGCATCCGCGCGGCGTCCTTCACTTGGTCGAACGAGAATGACGGGACGCTCACTCCTGGCCCGAATCGCCGCAACTTCACCCTTCGGATCGAAGACGAGGTTGTGTTCAAGCGTGGTCGCTTCAACCTCATCGTTGGTCCTACGGGTTCGGGAAAGACGTCGCTGCTCATGGCCCTACTCGGCGAATTGCACTATGTTCCTAATGGACCGGAGTCATACGTTAGTCTGCCTCGCCTGGGCGGTGTTGCGTACGCTGCACAGGAGTCGTGGGTTCAGAACGAGACGATCAGGGTGAGCGTTATTCGGCACCCAGTTGGATTTGGCTATGGTATGCTGACACGACTTTGTAGGACAACATCTTGTTCGGTGCACCGTTCGACGAGGAGCGTTACAACAAAGGTCGGTTATCTGCATGGTTGTAGGGCATTTGTTGATTCATCTTTCCCCTCTCAGTTATCTACCAGTGTGCTCTCAAGCGCGACCTGGGCCTTTTCGAGGCTGGCGACCAGACCGAGGTGGGCGAGAAGGGTCTGACACTGAGCGGTGGCCAGAAGGCGCGTATCACGCTCGCGCGTGCTGTGTACTCGAAGGCCGAGATCCTGCTCCTCGACGATGTGTTGGCTGCGCTCGATGTGCACACTGCTCGTTGGATCGTAGACAAATGCTTCAAGGGCGACCTGCTCCGCGGGCGTACTGTCATCCTTGTTGTAAGTCGGTTCTCTTTCCTAAGTGGTGGTGCTAGACCTCACCTCGGTGGGGTAGACGCACAACGTCGCAATGGCGAGCCCAATCGCGGACTTCGTCATTTCGTTGGGTATGGACGGCCGTGTCCAGAGCCAAGGCAGTCTCTCGAAGATCCTTGCGAAAGACGACAAACTCGCTGAAGAGCTCGCCGAGGCGCGCGAGGAGATCAAGAAGGCGGAGAACGAGGTCGACTATGTCGAGCCGGATGACGAGAACGCTCCCAAGAAGGCGGATGGCAAGCTTGTCGTCGCAGAGGAGATCTCTGAGGGACACGTTAGCTGGACAGCTTGTAAGTCGTTCACCTTGGGCCCGGCGATGATCTATTGACGTATCGCGCAGTGAAACTGTACCTGTCGAGCATGGGAGGGGGCTACGCGTTCCTGTTCTGGCTCGCCGTTCTTGGCTTCATGGCGTTCTGCGAGCTACTCAGTGTCATCCAGACGTATTGGCTCGGCTATTGGGCGCAGCAGTACGAGGACAGAGACCAGGCGGCTGTTAACGTGTTCTAGTGCGTACTCCATCCCTGTTGGTGGCGATCTTGCTGGCTGACAACGTAGCGTAGCTATCTTACTGTCTACGTCATCATTCTGTCCTTCGGAGTGATCCTCTACTGCTCGAGCTACCTCATCTATCTCTTCGGAGTTCTTCGGGCATCGCGTAGTATTCATATGACGCTCATCCGCTCCGTCCTCAGCGCAACGTTGAGGTGGCTCGACAAGACCCCTACGTCGCGTATCATTGCTCGATGCACGGAAGACATTCAGTGCAGTGAGTGTGGTACCTGCTCATCTGTCTTTCTGGGTCTAATACAGTTGCAGTTGATGGACAGCTCGCCAACAACCTTGGTTGGCTCCTCGACCTGACGATGTCCATGCTCGGCAGATTCATCGCCGTCATCACGTTCTCGCCAATATTCACCGTTCCTGGCTTTGTGGTCTTCATCCTCGGAGGCTGGTGCGGTCAGATCTACATGAAGGCGCAACTCTCCGTCAAACGTGAGAAGAGTAACGCCCGCGCACCTGTCTTGGGTCACTTCGGTGCAGCCATCGCTGGTCTCAGTACGTCCTGAGGTTTCATTACGCTGAGATTGATTCAACTGACCTCCCATGGCAGCATCCATCCGCGCGTATGGTGCACAAGATCAGTTCCGGCAGGAGTCGTACCGCAGGATCGACAGATACGTCCGCGCTGCAAGGACCTTCTACAACCTCAACCGATGGGTCTCAATCCGTATCGACGCTCTCGGCGCGCTATTTGCTTCGTGTCTCGCTGCGTACCTTGTGTATGGTAGTAGCGCGAGGGCTGCTCATACCGGCTTCTCGCTGAACATGGCTGGTGCGTGCATCGCTTGTTCATGTACAACTTGTGTTGTGTTTTGACATAGCGGCGCAGTTGGTTTCAGTAGCATGATCCTCTGGTGGATCCGTATTGCGAATGAGGCCGAGGTGAACGGCAACAGGTCAGTGCTCACCAGACTAGTGCTGTCGATTCGCGTCGCTGATCACGTTTACCCAGCTTGGAGCGCATCCAGCAATACGTGACTATTGAGCAGGAACCGAAGCCAAGTACTGATGGGAACCCTCCGGCGTACTGGCCCGCGAGTGGTAGTTTAAGGGTAGAGAAGCTGTCCGCTCGTTACTCCGAGGATGGTCCTCGCGTTCTGCACGAGATCTCGTTCGAGGTCAACGCTGGTGAGCGTGTCGGTATTGGTGAGTTGTATGATTCCTGCAACAGATGAATAGTAGCTAACCTTTGGTGCAAAGTTGGTCGCACTGGAAGTGGCAAGAGCTCTTTGACGCTCTCCCTGCTTCGGTTGATTCCCACAGAGGGCAAGGTCTATTACGACGGCATCGCGACAGATTTCGTCAACCTGGACGCGCTACGCTCCCACATCACAATCATCCCTCAAGTGGTATGTCTTGTTTCACTACCTAACCCAGGATGTGTGGCTCACACCTCTGTGCAGCCTGAGCTCCTCAGCGGTACTCTACGCCAGAACCTCGATCCGTTCACATTATACGATGACGTGGTACTCAATGACGCCTTGCGTGCGGCGGGCTTGTTCTCCCTGCAAAGCGAGACTGACGAGGGACGCATCACCCTCGACTCTCAAATCTCGAGCGGGGGCAGCAACCTGTCGGTCGGCCAGCGTCAGATCCTTGCCTTAGCAAGAGCGATCGTGCGCCAGAGCAAATTGCTCATCCTCGACGAAGGTATGCTAGAGCACTCCTTGACTTCGTATCACTGGTCTCATGTTCTGTTTGTGCCGCAGCGACGTCGGCGATTGGTATGAGTCTGCCGTGATCTGTTCCGTACTCTTGATCGCTTACGTTGTTTGCAGATTATGAGACTGATGAGATCATCCAAAAGTCGCTGCGTGAGGAGCTGGGCAAGGATGTTACCCTTCTGACCATCGCACATCGTCTGCAAACCATCATGGATGCAGACAAGATCGTAAGTTGTCATCTTGCCATGTCAGCATGGTAAATATTCTGACCCGCCTATCTTCAGCTGGTGCTCGACGCCGGCCATATTGTAAGTATCTTGCTCACCGCACAGTTGTACTCTGTTGCTGAACTATCCTTCAGGCCGAGTTTGGGCCACCGAGCGAGTTGCTCAAGAACGAGAAGGGTATGCTCCGCGCGCTCGTAGATGAAAGCGGTGACAGGGATAAGCTGTACGAGATGGCGAACGCGTCATCGCGGTCAAATTAAGCCGTTGCCATCATCTAGATTCGCGCCTGTATGTATCGCTCAACATCTTGGCTGACGCGACAGAGTACTTACAGTAGGGGTGACCAGAGCATGCACAGTTCTTGTATAACTTAAACTAGATCACAGTCTACAATGCATTCTCGAGTCTGTTTCAAGGGAGGTGGGGTGTTCTGGATCGAGTGGGTGATAGTGTGAGTACTTGCTTCGGGGCCCTGGGCCGGTGTGAGTGTTTTCCCACACCGGTCATACGATCATCTGGATTCATATGTTGATCCATACGCGGCTTCTCTACGTATATATGGAACGGCCTGAGTCTACCTGTGCCCTCAACACTGAACTCCTTCAGGATACTTCATCTACCATCCAGCAAGGCTCTGTGTAGATGGCCAGACACGATCCGTGGTATATTCCTCCAGTGTCTGTACATTGCGTTTCCTGTTGACGCCCCTTTGCAGGTACTGGGCCAATAGTCTCATAATTCCTCCGTTGGCTGCTGCTGCGTCTGTACTTGCTCTGCTGCTGCAGCTTGCTCACCGTTACGCTCAAAATGTCAAACGGGAGCAACCACAACAGAGCGAATCCGTAGGTGGTACGGGGCAGTCTGCCGGTGATGCAAAGAGGATCTTCAGGCTCCGGATGATACGTGTTATGAACACGTTGTTTCTCTTTCTCCTAACTGTCGTCCTAAGCGCGAGTTCCAGGCAGCTGCCGGAAGGAAGCGCGCTGGGCGTTGCTGGCACATATGTGAGCATATCCGTGTGGTGTGTGCGCATGCGTTGAGACTAACTTCGGCGATGGCAATGTGCAGGCGTATGCATCATGCATCGGCGTCCTGTCCGTTGCTTCCCGCGAGCCTCTTGCTTCGCTCTTTCGACGGCATCTCTCATGCGTACTCTTCGTGATCTGGGCTGTCTATGTATACCGCGACATATGGCCTTTGGCGACGTACACTCTTCAGCCGGCCGATGCCGCAGAAGGTTTGGTCCTCTGGATCGGGATCGCCGCTTTGACCGTGGCCAGCGTCATCGTTCCTCTGATCATACCGCGAGCATACGCCCCGTCAAAATCGGTGGTTCGTCGGAAGTTTAGCTCTGCCAGTGCAGCGACCTCCTGACGCTATATCCATTAGTATCTAGACCAAGACACGGGTCACGCGCAGACGGCCTCTCTGCTTTCCCTGGTCACTTATTCGTTTATGGATGAGACCATTTGGAAGGCTCACAGGATGAAGCGTCTGCCCTTCGATCAGCTCCCCCCGCTAGCCCATGACGACCATACAAGAGCTGTCGTCCAGTGGAGCTTTCCGGTGAGTACACGCTGATCCCCTGTCACCTCCTCTTCATTGACTGTTCATCTGATGTCCCAGAGTATTGACCCCTTCCGGACCAAGAAATCAAGGCATTTGCTGTACGGACTATTCGAACTCTTCCGTGAGTAAGCAGACTTATAATGTTGAAGTAATATTATTGACATGTTGGAAGGGGGCGAGTATGCCTGGCTATCCGTCTTGTTGCTGTTCCGAGTAGGCCTTTGTTCTACGACTCGAAGGATCCTGCTGAAGTCTTCGACAGATCGTAACGAGATTCGCGGGCCCCATCGGCATCTATAGACTACTTGAGTACGTCCGCATCCGTGACATCTTGGTGCTAGACTCATATCAAAGCAAGGTACTTGGAACACCGGGGAGAAGATACCGTCATCCGACCTTGGGTATGGATAGTGTGTTTATTCTTTGGCCCCCTCGTCAGCACCATGTGCATGCAATACTATATCTTCATTCTCGTGAGTGGATCATCATCCTAGCCAACGTCGAGACTGAGCTGACCTGTGATAGACGAAATTGTTGGTTCGGGCCCAAGCTATGCTGACACAACTCATCTTCAATCATGCACTACGCGTGCGTGCTACGGCGTATCCGCATTCAGACGATAGAAATCCTCGCAAGGATACGCAATCGACGGGCAAGATGTTTAATCTCGCCACCATCGATGTCAATAACCTGCTAGAAGGGCGCGAGTTCCTGCAAATATGTGCGTGATCATGGAGCCTCCTGAACGAACGTTGTGAGTTCTGATTGGTAGTAAAGTGTATGCGCCTTTCCAAGTTACTCTGAGTATGATATTCCTATATCGTATCCTAGGGTGGAGGTGCGAACCCAGTCTCTGACATCCGAATTAACCATTGACCACTACGCGGTCACACTCGGCAGTGCTGTTGTCGGACTAGTGACTATAATAGCTCTGGCGTTTCTACCAGGTTATTTATCGTCACTTCTGCGGGAGACACAGAGGAAGAAGATGGCGAAAGTAAGTCTCGCAGTGACTTCTCCTGGGTGATCACCTCACGGTCCGTGGATAGACGGATGCTCGTGTACAAGACGTAACGGAGAGTAAGTCTACCTATCGTCTGCAATGCACTAATATCAACTCAGGAGGATCTGGCAGCGATGACTATAATCAGGATGATCAAGCTATTCGCCTGGGAGTATCGCGTCTCAGACCGCATCGACAGTCGGCGAGAAGAAGAGCTTGTCTATCTTAGGGCGTTCAACGTGCTCAGAATGGTCAACGACAATGTCAAGTGCGTCCCTCTTCTATTGTCTCTCGATGAGCACTCACGCTTCGTACTCGCAGCTATATCATCCCCGTTATTACGATGGTGGCCACATTCGTGACCTATGTCAGTACCGTATAAACTCCTGGGGGTTCTCCCTACTAACTGAACTTACTTCAGACGGTGATAATGCAGCAGGAGTTGACCGGTACTTACTAACTGTTCATGAAGTCTTCCTTCCAAATTTGTTCTAAAAACTTTTATATAGTATCTCGGGTATTTTCTGCTATGTCTGGTGAGTGCCATTGTGGAAGCTGTTCGTTCTGAGCTAAAGTCCGGATAGTTTTTGATATGATTCGAGACCAAATCTTTACTGTTTCCCATCTGCTTCCCGGAACGTTACAAGGTGCGTACCGCCACTGTGCATGGTCAACTGAGTGATCAATCCGACTCTCTACAGCAACGGTATCACTAGATCGTGTCAACGAATATCTTCAGAAGGTGTGAAAGATCTTTGATGTCTAACAGACACTCACGGTGCTTTGTACAGACCGAGCTACTCGACGAGTACAGTGATGCGGCCGTACAGACAGGCCATGAAGACGATGCTATTGGCATCCGTTCTGTGAGCTTCGCCTGGTCAGAGGAGGCTGCTTCTACCACTACGCAGGATAGTCCCTCGTTCACATTGAGGGTCGGAGGATATTTGTCCTTCAAGCGTGGCCAAGTGAACCTTGTGATCGGTCCAACTGGCTCAGGTAAAACGGCCCTCCTATTGGGACTACTAGGTGATATCCATGTCGTGTGATAAGCTATGACTTACGCTAACTCGGTATGATCAGGAGAGATGCATTGCATACCCAACAGTAGTGACTCCTTCGTGAGTCTTCCCCGTGCAGGGGGAGTAGCATATGTCCCGCAGGAGGCGTGGATACTGAGTGATACTATTCGAGTATGGATCCTTGATATGTTGCATTGCTGCCCCACTGATACCACTCGTGCTGTAGGCAAATATACTCTTCGGTGCATCGATCGATGAAACACGTTATCAACAAGGTTTGTCGTCTCTCTTATCATGTGTAGCCTGCGACTAATCGGTAGTTGGAAGTCATATATCAATGTGGTCTTCAGCACGATTTGGCTCTGTTTGAACACGGTGACATGACCGAGGTTGGTGAGCGGGGCATCACGTTGAGGTACGTTCAAGTCTTGTTCATGTCGACTGTCGCAATGCAGTACTGAAGTACAGAAAAACAGCGGTGGACAGAAGGTATGTCGCTGAGCGATGTCAAAGTAAGAACTTGCACAAAATGCGTTCGGTGGATACAGGCTCGTGTCTCGCTCGCTCGGGCTGTATATTCCGCCACGAACATCTTACTTCTAGACGACGTAGGTGACATTGATTGAAGCCGTCCACCAATGACTCACCAATTTATCAGATCTTCGCTGCGCTAGATGTGCATACCGCGCGGTGGATTGTAGAGAAGTGCCTCAAAGGCGAATTACTGCACTCTAGGACCATAATCCTTGTCGTGAGTGGAGTCTCTGAGCCATCACTGATGAGAATGCTTGCTCACCATGTGCTGCATAGACCCACAATCTTGCACTGGTAGCGTCGATTGCCGCTTTTGTCGTGCGTTTGGGGCGAGATGGCACCATCGTTGCTCAAGGCAAATGGTCCGAAGTGTGTGCGGATGGGAGCATCGAAG
This sequence comes from Fomes fomentarius, assembly GCA_022606135.1. Classification (NCBI taxonomy): domain Eukaryota; kingdom Fungi; phylum Basidiomycota; class Agaricomycetes; order Polyporales; family Polyporaceae; genus Fomes; species Fomes fomentarius. The sequence continues at coordinate 654,989 of JABYQN010000013.1, read as the reverse complement.
AAGCTCCGGAAAAGTCTATCGCAAACGACCACGGAGCCTCGGAAGACACTCACGAACACAAATCGACCACGATACCCTCAAAGGGAACAGGAACCCTGGTGGTGTCTGAAGAGATATCCGAAGGTCATGTTGGTTGGTCAACGAGTGAGTAGCAACATCCCATACAATCAATGGTTTACGATCTTTCTAATCCGGCTTGTGCAGTGAGATTGTTCGTGGCGACATCGGGCGGGCATCACGCAATTTTGTTCTGGGTATCTGTCCTCTCGTTCATTGCTGCTTCTCAAATTGCCGGCGTGACTCAGACATACTGGTTGGGCCATTGGGCGCAGCAATACGAGATCCAGGACGGGGGATATGTCTATATTCCCTAGTGAGTGCCCATTCAATCATCTGCGTCTCTACCCTGAGCAATCGCGACCTAGTTACTTTGGAATCTACATCGGGTTCCTCCTCCTGGATTTGGCCCTGCGTTGGTTCGGCTACTTACTTTATCTCACGGGTACCTTGAGAGCGTCTCGAATCATACATAAGTCCTTGGTCGACTCTGTACTAAGAACGACGCTAAGGTAGATCATCTACATCTCAGGCTGCATAAATGCACCTACGGTACTCACGCAAACGTCACAGATGGTTGGATAGCACGCCGACATCCCGTATCATGGCCCGATGCACGCAGGACATCCAAAGCAGTACGTTTCCTACATCTATTGATTCCTCACCGCTTGGTGACAATGTTCAGTTGACGGGCCCCTCGCGAGCACTCTCAATAATTTGATATATATGACGGCAGTATTACTCGCCAAATTCGCGGGTGTTGTAGCAGTCGCACCCATTTTCTCCTTACTGGGGCTATATCCGCCGTCCTTGGTGGATGGTGCGGAGAACTATACATGAAGGCACAGATGCCTGTCAAGCGTGAACAAAGCAAAGCACGCGCACCCATCCTCGGGCATCTCGGGACTACCCTATCCGGCCTAGGTACGTGGACCAGTACTCTCCTTCATATCTGTGACGGTTGCTGACTTGTGTCGTAGTTTCTATCCGGGCTTACGGCGCACAAGAACGGTTCATCGAAGAATCCTTCCGCAAAATCGATAACTATTCTCGCACTGCGATTGTGTTCTTCGACCTCAACCGGTGCGTCAGCATGCTTATAATCCACTGACACCCTTCTCTGCTCAACGGGATTGACCCTCTTTTCTGTAGATGGGTCGGTCTGCGTATTGAGGCTCTTAGCGCCTCCATTTCTGCACTTCTTGCAGTCTACCTGGTCTACGGACGTCACTCGCAGGCTGCGACCACTGGTTTCGCCCTCAACATGGCTGGTACGTCCGCGCTACCCGACTATAGCATGCTAAACTGACATATGACAGTGGGATTCAACGGCATGGTCCTGTGGTGGATCCGGGCCTTCAATGATACTGAAGTGTGCAGTGAGTTGAGAGGCAGTTTGATGGTTACACCGCGTCTGACTTCATTCTCATAGGTAACAGGTGAAGGTCATGCCGTGTCACTTGGAAAGTGAATACTGATAAGACATAGCCTGGAGCGCGTCGAACAATACCTGAACATCGAGCACGAACCGAAACCCATACCATCTGGTGTGCCACCTGCATATTGGCCCGCAAGCGGGAGTCTGCGTGTGGAGGAGCTTTCCGCTCAATACTCTCCGGTATGCCCCCAAGCATTGGTAGGGATACGCCCGAATACTGAACAAGACTTATTAGGACGGACCCCGCGTGCTGCGGAACATCAACTTTGAGGTCAAAGCTGGCGAACACGTTGGAATAGGTAATGCCCACGGTATCTCTCCTTCGCGACGCGAAGCTGACCCCTAGGCTTCTTGCTTAGTGGGCCGGACAGGAAGCGGAAAGGTAACTGGACACTTACACCTATCATGCACTGTGCTAAGCCCCAACATGCAGAGCTCACTCGCACTCGCCCTACTGCGGCTGATACCAACAGAAGGACACGTATATTACGACGGTATCCCGACAGACTCGCTCAACCTTGATGCCCTGCGGTCAAGTATCACCATAATACCGCAGATCGTATGCAAATCTGGTTTTCCGTCATGCGTCCTCGTCTCATCACTTACCATGCACTCTAGCCCGAGCTACTGAGCGGTACACTCCGCCAAAACCTCGACCCTTTCGACGAGTTCAACGACGCGGAGATGCATGACGCGCTACGCGCCGCCGGGCTCTTCTCGCTCTCCGAGTCCCGACCGCCGTCCGAGTCCGCGTCCGCGTCCGAGATCGATGGCCAGACAAACGCAAGCCGCATCACTCTTGACTCGCAGATAGGACCCGGAGGCAGCAACCTCTCCGTAGGACAGCGGCAAATACTGGCTCTCGCACGGGCGATCCTGAGGCAGAGCAAGCTCCTCATCCTCGATGAAGCCACTTCGGCTATTGGTGCGTACTACATATATCAAGGGTGCCTCCTGATCTCCGTCTACCGGAAAGCTGAAGCAGCGATTATCAATATATATTTACATATGATATAGACTTCGAGACGGATGCCGTCATCCAACGCTCGCTCCGGGAAGCTGTGGGCAAGGACGTGACGGTGCTCACGATCGCCCATCGCCTGCAGACCATCGTCGATGCGGACAAAGTGGTGAGTGTCTCGAACACGGAACTGCACACCGCAACATTCGATCCTCCCCTCCTGACTCTGACTCTGACTCGAAACCCCCGCAGCTTGTGCTAGACTCGGGCCGTCTCGTAAGTGGCTGCGCCTGTAATGAGGAAAGCCGCTGCTGACAGACACCACATAAGGCTGAATTCGGCGCCCCGGCGGATCTCCTGCGGAATAAGGATGGATTGTTCACTGCCCTGGTGAACGAGAGCGCAGATGCGGCCGCTCTGCGCGCGATGGCTGGGGCAAGATCCTAGATGCGACATGTGGCGTGGGCCGGTATCATCGTATAAATGACATTTAGATTACATTGAGGATACACGTATGTGGTATGTAGCTCCATCCACATCATAGCAATGCGTACACTATAGTGTCAGCGGCGGCGAACCACTCTAGAGGGCTCGCCACCGACAAACCGATATCCGATAGATTAACGTCGTCAGCGTCCGGCAACAGCAAATGCAAAATAAGAAAACAAAGCGACAGCAACCATGACCTTCAAGACCGAAGCAGCATCGGATGTCCGTCTCGACCCCAGGCGAGTATCCAGCTGAAAAGGATACATAAGTATGCGCGATCAGGATCCGATCGGGACAGTAACGTCGTGGCCATGGATGGACGTACGAACGGAAGGACGAACGAGCACCACAACGCCTCACTCCGGCTTGAAGCTCCAAATCTCCACCACCATCTTCCCCGCCTTCTTGCTCAAGATCGCACAGGACTCGCGCGTGTACGCGACCTTCCACACGCTCTCGCTCGGCTCGCACAGGTCGCGCACATACCGGCACTGTGGCTCCTCCGCCCCCGCCCCTGCGCCTGCGCCTCCGTTCGCCCCCGCCCCCGCAGAGAGAAGCACACCACTCCGGTGCCGCGCAGGCTGCTCGAACTCGTACAGGCGCACCCGGCCGTCGTTCCCGCCTGTGACGAGGAAGCGCTCGTCGAGCTGCAGGCCGGAGACGGAGCTGTCGTGCGCGGCGAGACGCTGGACGACGGCGAACGTCGTGCCCTTGAGCGTGAACGTGATGACACGCCCGTCGGACCCTCCTGTGACCAGCATGGTCGAGGTGAGCTGGAGCTGGCAGACGAGCGCTGTATGACCCTGGAGAAGTGCAAGGCACGCGCTGTAGATCGACATGTGAGCCGGGCGTGATCTGGAAGGTAGTGCGCGGAGAATTTATCAGGTCGAAACACAGAACACTCACCCCGTCGCCGCGTCCCATACGCGGACGGTGGTGTCGAGCCCGCCGCTAGCGATGCGGACACCATCGAATGCCACGGTGTATATCTGGTGGAAATGACCGCGCAGGACGTGCAGGCACGCGCCAGTGTCGACGTCCCAGACGCGGCATGTGCAGTCGTAGCTGCCACTGACGACACGGTTGCCGCATACATCAAGACACCGGACGCTCTGCGTGTGGCCCTCCAGGACGCGGAGTAGGCGCCCGCGTTGGATGTCCCAGACGCGCACGGTGCGGTCGCGCGAGCCCGAGACTGCAATCGGACGGCCGTGCAGGACCTTCAAGCATCGTATGGTAGATGTATGGCCACGGAGGATGTATATGCAATATCTAAAGGGAGACAGCTCAGCAATTGAAGATAAACATTAATGTTCGTGCGCGGAGCGAGGCTTACCCCAACTTGACGTCCCACACGCGCAGCTCTTTGTCACAGCCGCCACTGACGACAAGTGCACTGGGCTGTCCCCATCCGTCTGACGCGCCCCCGGGATAGCTCGCCTTGCCAAATGGTGGCGGCCCCGTGGCGTTGCTGTCCGCAAACGGGTCTGCTGGCGCGCAGGCGGGCTTACCCTGCGCGTGCGCCCCGTGCTCCAAGCCCAGCGCACACCGCAGCAGCGTCGGTACCATACCGTCTTGTGGCGCGCCCGCGACGAGCGGATCTCCGCAGTTATCGCTCAGCGGCGGGCGTCGCTGCCCGCCCTCCGAGATGAGCGCGACGGCCCACACGCCCAATTCGTGCCCGACGAGGGTGCGGCTGAGCACGCCTGTCCGCGCGCTGAAGATGTGTATGCGGCTGTTCGCGAGCCCGACGACAACCCAGTTTGGGTCGACCGCGATCGAAGTGGGGATTGCCGGATTCTGTGGGATGTTCGCGTTGTGTGCGGCTATGTCTTGCGAGAGTGGCGGATGAAGCGGAGCGCGGTGTGTTCGCAGGAGCCGTCCGCGCGAAAGCCAGTTCGACGCTGGTCGCTCAAGTTAGTCATCGGGCCGTGATCTAGAAGAGGCCAAAAAGACACACTCCGGAGGTACTCATAGATGAAGAACTTGCGATATGGAAAGTTATCCGACTCCGCGCGCGGTGGTAAGCTACTACGGCCGCTATCGTAGGCGTCTGCCTGGCTGCTCGCGTCCGACTCGTGTTCCAGGCAGTAGCTCTCCACTGCCTCGAGATCATGCGAGAAGCCATGACGTACGCACATCTCCTTCCAAAGGCACTCGTCCTTGAGCAGCTCGTTCCAATACCGGCTCACACGGGCCGCGCGGGCGAGCGAGCGAGGGTCGTGGATGAAGCTCAGGATATGCAGGGAGACCTCCGTGGGCAGTGCACGAAGGAAGTCGCGTCTGAGCAGGGGTGCGATCGTCGTAGAGAGGAAGAGGAGCTCTGGAGGGGTGCATGCTTGAATGAGTGCGTGGAGGTGCAGCCGCCGCGCGGCAGGCGAGAGCGTGGCGAATGAGGCGAGGTGGGCGAGGATAACAGGGTCTGTGCCATGGAAGGACGTCTGCCCTGGCGGCGGGGAGGGTGCGGGAGTAGGCGGGGGGATGATGGGCATGTACATGGTGGGAGGTGCTTGCGAGGCCATGCTTGCGACGGTGGTGGGTATATAGAGGTAGTGGTATTACAAGCAACGATACACGATATATGGGGTGCCGTACGTGGTGCAGATGCGCAGGGTGCGTTCTGTTTCCTAGAAGATGAATGAGTCCCTGAAGGGGCTTCGCTCGGCAGCTGGGAATCCGGGCTTGCGCTGTGAGACTGGATGGAAAACACGCCTCCAAAGTGGAGACGAATGTGTCTCCAGGTCGTTGGTGCTCTGCGGACGTGGCCAAGTCGTAGACAGAGAAAATGGGAAAGCAATGCTGGCCTCGTACCAATTAGTGCCGTACCGCTAGTGTCAGACGACTGTCAACCTGTTCCCCAGCGCTCCGTTCTGCCTCCTAGTGTCGGAATTTGCGCAGTTATCACAGCGAGAGAGATAGAGGACAGCGAGGAGACTGTGTACAGAGTCCAGCGGATGACGAGAGTCTGTCCGAGTGCGAAGAATGTCAAGATGAGCGCAAGACTGGAAACAAGACAATAAGCTCAGATCTCGATCGAAGCAAGCGAGGTGAGTGAGAGTCTCTGATGCAGAACCGAGCTGCTGGCGGCCGTGGCGGTCACAGGGCGGGGAAGACGAGCGACGTCCTCCAACGAGTCGCGGCTAGAGAAGGGGTGCGGCGTCCGCCTCCTGGAAGTTGGAACGTTGTGAGTGTTGTCGTCGTGCACAAGCGGGCGTTCTCCAGATGAAGAACGCCGTCTGCGTCCAAGATGAAAATGCCTACAGCGCGGTTCGAACGTGCGTAGTACTAACAGAGAGGGGCCGGGCCGCCGTTTGCCGAAGTGGCGAACTGCGCTGGGGACTCTTGCCAACTCACTGTTTCTTGCAACTAGTACTTTCCCAACGACTGTCGTCACGACTTTCGAACGAGGCTGGGAAGAGAACTGGGGTGTCAGCTGAAAAGGTGAGTGTGACGTGATCAAGCTACATGCACAACTGAGGGTTATCGGCTTTGCGAAGCGACTCGCGATATACTGCCACACAATCCCGACTTGAAGATCTCGATGCGAGAGTACTAACTGGACCTAGACCTCAGGTAAAACAACCTTGAAGGGTGCTGGGTACCCTTTCAACGATGTCTTCATCTCGCCCGGGGCTCCGGGACTCGGAAGTGCTCTTCCCAGCCCATCTCAACTTGCGGTACCAGGTGACGAGCGATTCTTGTGAGTAGTAGGGGCGCGGTTCGTACTGGCAAATTTCGCCAAACCGCAAGCCTCACTCTCGATATGTATTGCTATGTGCATCGATTTCTCCTTCAGGCCCACGGCCTCGTGGCAACTCTAAACAGTCCTTCCCAGATCCTTCCGAAGGCTTCAGTTGCCACGACCGATGTCGCAACTCAGGAACACACCTCCCTATAGCATCCACATTTCCGAGCCAACAGAGGACCCACCCGCGGCACCGTCCTCTTCGCGGCCTCGCTGCTTCTCGTCCTCTACATATCACGCGTGAGCGGAGGCGAGTGGCAAACACGTGTCGCAGCTCCTCGGGCTTGCTCGGGGATAGCTACGTTCTCCCGAGCGAGAGGAGGCGAGGGAGGTGTGTACATATACGTGCTGCGGACCCGTTAAGGCATGACGAAGACAGCGTTGCGCCGCTGAAAGCCTCAGCACGTTTCGCGTGGCGGTTCCCTGGGCTGCAACGTGGTCGGACTGCGATCCCAACTCTTTCGCGGGAAGAGATTATCGCTGACAAGCTGGCGTCGGCGCTACCCGCCGCTCCTGCGCGTCCACTTCATGGTCTAGCCAAACGCGCTGCCACAGACGCAAGGGCGGTGTCCGTTTGTCACTAATGACAGAGAAAATGAGAGCACGATAATAGGATTTAATTGTGCACCGTGCCGAACGGCAGGTGCGATTTTTTTTGCCGGTGTTGGGTGTTCTGGAACGTCGCTCACGAAGAGCACAAGTATTACTCCCGCAGACTTCTAGTGATGTCGAACCCAGTCCGCCAGCCGCAGTAATTGTGTACCCGAGAGAGGCCTGTCAGCCCACTCGGGAGCCCACACGATGCAGTGGCATTCATTCAGATGTCCGACGTCGGGGTCGCGCTTTATCTGTCTCAACTCTGTTCGAAGGACGAGGCATGCGTTTTGACTAGGACGATTACGATGACGACGACTCCACACAATGAGTTGGGTGGAGGCATCGAGCGCTGTCAGCTGCAATTGTCTCTGGTTAGACGGCCCACCGCGCTTTGCGGGTGAGTCAATACAATGCATCGAACGCGGTAGTCGTTCAACGTGGACCTACTTCTTTGATAAAACCGCCTCATGTTCGTGCTTCTATGGGCAGCGGCTCCTGCGGCGTCGGTTGTGCTGGGCCATGGAGGCGCAAGCTGGCGCAAGTATGACGCCTGGAGGCGCTTTGAACGACGCACATGTTCCTGCAATTTAACCATAGGACGGCACCGCCTGGTTCCGCGAGCAACACTGACGTCGGTGAGTATCGATGAACGATGTTCGGGGTGCCTTGTGTGGCTGACATGTCGGGTTGTGCGTCTAGGCTGACAGACCTCGAGGCGTCGATAGAACGGTCGAGATACGGCCAAGCGCACTGGAAGCGCATGGCTGTCGCCTGAGCATGAAGCCGATCCATCTGAAGCAGTGAGCGGGATAGATTGCACCAGAAGCCGACGTCAGTGAGCCGGAACGCACCCACAGCAAGTGAATATGATGCAGTCCTCATTCAGATGCCATATTCCTGTGCATTGATCGTCTCTCTGTTCCGTGGGGAGCTAGCTGGACGATGTAAGTATGAATCGCAGATGGCTGTGGACACGCGGTGAGTGTGGATCCGAGAAGGGGAATGACTATGACTTTGATATTCGCTGACGTCGTAGCTGAGAAGTAGATTGGGTGCCGTCTGGACGGTGGAGCATTCCAGCGGGCGACAGACGGCACTGACATAGTGGGTTTGTTATGGGCACAGAGGGGATCCGCCGCTTTTCGCGATGTCGTGGAGTGAACGAAGGGCGGCGGAGGAAAGCACTCACACTGCTCGCTGCGGCCAACACCGCACGCGCGAGGTCCGACGTCCCGGAGGCGACCACTCTGTACATCCACCCTCCGCTCTCGGCGACCAATCTCGCTCCTGCTGTTGATGGCCGGCTCCCTTTGGGCATCACCTTCTCCCTCTTCGCTCCATATCCGACACCCTTGCCCGCGCGCGCCTGACGCTTATGGGCGGCGCCTTGCTATTCTCGGACGTGGGTAGGATCGCTCTCTGCGAGTCCTTCCCCTCGAGGCTCATCACTGTGACCCTGCCCTTTGGTCTCCGCTCTAGCATCTCGTCACAGCCACGCCATATATAACCTCGCCCTCTTCTTCGACTCCGCACCGCGTTCCCTTCCTCCTCCCACCACCCGCTCCTCCTCCCTTGCCGCGATCAGCAGGGTTTCTTGTCTACTCAACGACACCCCAGCTCAACTACTCTTACCCGCCAACAGTTCCAGAACAGCAAATATCTTGATCTCTGGCGTTGTCCGTCGCCTTCAACCGATCCATATCCTACCACCATGTCGACCCCATTCACATCCCCCTCGACCCTCGTCGCGCACCTCACTCCCTCCTACCTCCTGGACATCAACATTCAATCATTTCTCATCTTCACCCTCTCCGCATCCTTCCTCTGTCTCTGCGCCACCTCTATCTACAACCTCTTCTTCTCTCCCCTCGCTGCGATCCCCGGGCCGTGGTATGCGGCTGTCTCGGACTTCTGGCTCACGACCCACGTCGCTCGTCTCCAGCAATGCATGACTATCCAGGCTCTCTTTGAGCGATACGGTCCTGTTGTCCGCGTTGGACCGAACAAGGTTGTCTTTTGCGACATGACGACTATGCGCAGCGTCTACTGCGTCCACAAGTTCGATAAAAGCCCCTTCTACAAGGCTCTCCTTACGTCAGTCTTCCTATCCATGTTCTAGAAATTTGCCTAATCTTATCTCCTGCCTATAACAGGAATAACAACGACCATGCGTGGGTGGTTATATGCGCTCTCATGTTTCACAACTGACTGAAGCCTTTGACATAGTATGACCACCCTGCCTCACGCTGAACATTCGGCGCGCCGCAAGCTTTACGCCCCCCATTACAACCTATCCCATCTCACTCAATTCAGGCCCGAAATCACGGATTCTGTCATAAAGGTTGTGCACGTAAGTATCCAGTCAATGCGATGGCCGTTCCGCGACGTATCTCTGATGCCATTGGCTTCGTGTAGATCCTTGAAACTGCCCAAGGAAAGGCGTCCGTCTCTTGCCCTGAACTCTTCCGTCATCTTATGGTTGACGTGATCTCGACGACCGTCTTCGGATCTCGCCCTGGTGCCCTCGACAATTGGGCCATCGGCGTGCGCGATGCTCTATCTCAGGCGGTAAAGGACTTCCCAACTCGCGGCATCGTGGTACGACATCCGATGCTACCATGGTCCCTATTCAGCACTGACGTATCACATTCTGTAGCGGAGCTTCATCCCCACCTGGGCGTGGACCCTTGCCTGCCAAATCCCGAACGAAGCCTGGCGTCGTATATGCAACTCCGACAAGACCATGGCCGATGTCAGTCACCGTTTTCTATGTTCCGTTTCTGTACTCAATAAAAGTATATACAGTTCGTTCGTGGGCGTCTTGACGATACCGTGGCACGGTTGCAAGCTGCCCCTGGTGAAAAGGAGGAGAAGACTCCATTAATCCAACGCCTACTCCAGAGCCGTCTCTCTGGGACTCAGAACGGATTCAGTGCTCAGAACATCATCTCAGAATGCATGGGCCATCTGTGAGTGCACCTAGGTCATACTCTCCAACGCCACTCTTAACAACTACAACGAATAGCGTCGCTGGTGTCGATACGTCTTCCACAGCCTTATCGTACTTCTGCTGGGAATTGAGCCGTCGCAGGGACATCCTGAGGAACCTGCAGGCTGAACTGGACGAGCACATGCCTGACCGTAGGGTTGTCCCTGATTTCGCCACCCTTTGTAAGTTGCCTTACTTGAACGCGTTCATCAAGGAAGGTGTGTTGCTACTCTTTGTCCTGTCAATGCGTATTCAGCTCCTGATACTTTTTGCAAGGCATGCGAGTCTACGGTTCCGCCCCTTCCCTGCTCGAGCGGGTGGTCCCCTCCACTACCGCTTCCCAAATTGACGATTCCTTCGATATGATGGGATATGCCCTTCCTCCGGGTACCGTTATTGGCACGCAGGCTTGGAGTATGCACCGCGACGCCGAGGTCTTTCCCAGTCCTGAAACGTTCCTCCCTGAACGCTGGCTTGCCGCAGAGGGTATTGAAGGGGAGGAGGAGAGGATCGGAAGGTATGTCAATTCCTTTTGCCCTGCAGGAAATGCGCTTACCTATCGTTGTAACAGGATGGGTCAGTACCTGATGCCTTTCGGTGTAGGCTCTCGTCAGTGCGGCGGTCAAAATCTCGCGCAAATCGTGTTGAGGGCAATGGTCGCGGCTATCGTCTGTAATTTTGAAATCTCAGCCGATCGACATGAGACAAATGAGCGCACCATGGCTATCAAGGATGCTTTCGTAAGTTCGATCTACACTGCCCGCCGGACACCCTTTACTTATCTGACGTGTCGTAGGTCATTCACCCTGCGACGAAAGAATGCATGCTCACCTTCACCCTACGGAAATGCTAAGCACTCATCGCTTGCTTGGGAAGTTATCGAATCATTCTTGGATTGAGTGAAATGGTCATATATAGTATAATCGATCTAATCCGCCGCTCGTTCAGCATCTTCATATCACACCATCATCATAATCGCTGTCGTCCCACGTACCACTCTTATGCATGTCATGTTGCTATCGTGATATGACGTGCAGCTCCCCATTCTATCGTTACGACTTTCTTGTTCAGCTATCCGCTATCCACAGTAGGCCGGGCGCCGCGTTGTCTTCGTACCACCCCATAGCAGAGGAAGAAGTAGTGATACTTATAGGATACATCGATGACGAGGAAGACGTCCAACAAGTACTGTACTTGCACTCAATAGACTTGATAATACCTTCGGCTGGCATGGCGAGCCACCGTGAGAAGTTTCTGTTTCTTTGACCGTAACCACCACATACTAGTTGGTTCATTCTTGACGTCCATCTGCGTAAAGGAACCAGATGGCCCCACAACGCTGGATCTTGTACGTCTCCACTCATAGCTTTGCGAGTATGGTCAGTCATTTTGACAAGAACGCACCATCCCATGCCCATAGAGTCAACGTAGATCAAAAGCAGCTCGATTCGGAGAGCCCCGTTGGCTACAACGTCCCGCTCCGACAGTGGTTCTTCGACTCTCACGCGGAGCTCTACCGCAGCCTCACTCTGCCTCGCCTTCCCGAGTCAGTTGAATCCTCGCTCCGCTTACTTCCCTCCGCTAACCTTTCTTCGTATCCACTGGCTGCGCTGATCGTGCGTGGCACGCGCATTGCACATGTTATAACCTGTCTATCAACAGAGAATACAAGACATGGTGCACCGCACCCCCGGGCCGCGCCTTGCAGCAACCCCACAGCGCGCGGCTCCTCAGCATCCCGCCCGAGCTCCTCCACCGTCTCTTCGACACGATCGACGCGATGGCACTCGGTTGGCACACCGCCGTCGCGCTTGCGACCGCCTGCAAGCTCCTATTGCAGATAGCCAGGCCGCACATCCGCCGCGGGATGCGCGTGGTGCACGCGCCCTGGGCGGGGTGCCGCCTCGTTTGTGTCGGTGAGCGCACCCGGGACTTGCCGCCGGGGATGCTGTCGGACGAGGAGGAGCAGGAGATTAGGGCGTGGGTACGGATATGGAGTGAGGCCGAACGCAGCGACTCGGGGTCTGACGCGGATGACTCGGACTCGGGCTCGGACTATACTACCGGCTCTGAGTCCTCAACTTCAAACGTCGGGGGACTGAAACGCAAGAGACTACTCAGACCCCGAGCGGTGATGCTGCGCCAGTCGCGGTGGATTTCCTCTGCTTCATCGGCGGGAACTACAGGCTTGTGTTTGGGTGGGTGTGGGAGTCCCGTATACATTCAGCGGGGAGCGCGCTTCTGGACAAGATCGAGGCAGCTGCTCCGAGCTCGAGTCTGCTGCTGCACCCGGACGTCGGATCCAGGGATATTCTGGATACAGTGCGCTCTCGCGAGACGGGAGGAGCGGATATCGAGGCCGACACGGAACGGCAGCGGCTACTAGGGGTCTCTATCGAGCACAGCACACGAGGGGACGCACACAGGTTCCGCGAGCTCTATGGTACCAGCGCCGACTTTCCCGGGCCCGGGAAGACGAGCATGGCCGCAGACACGGGGCCAGCGACAGACCGTGTTCGCGTGTTGTGCAACTTTGTGGCGCGCGAATACGTGCGCGAGAACGCGTTGACTGTCGCGCGCGGACGAGGGGCGCGGGTGACGTGGGGGCACATTCTGTTGTCGAAGATCTGCTGGTCGAGCGATACCCATACGGGGATGACGAGCGGGCAGAGCGCGGGGATCCGGGCCTTGCACAGAGGCGCGTGGTCGGGCGGACGGTTCTGCATCACGACGCTGGACAGTTTGCCGGAGGCCGAGGTGGAGATGGGGTTTGTTGCATGGGGAGAGGGAGGACGAGGCTGGAGGGATGTCAGCGCAGAGGCGAATGAACTGTTGACGGATTTGTTTGACGAGCCGGGTTATGTTCGTAAGGAGGGTTCTGACGGTCAGCGGTCCGATATGAGGTCTTGGAACGTTTGGTGCCCGGAGGACTAGGTCGGGACTTGGGGATACCATTCGGCGCGCTGCTACTGCTGTTGCGCAATGGAACACGGGGACAGAATGGTTCTAGAGCGGTGGTGTGGCCTGTATGCACGCAACATTGTACTCGACCTACAGTTTCGACATGTCTATATCGAACAACCGAATTCCCTGAGATACATCCCTGATATCCGCCTTCCCGAACGCAGCGTGTGCTAATGTGCGTTCTGCGGGGGATACACCCAACAGGTCCAGGAGAGTGGCGGACTTGCCTGGCATGATGGGTTGAAGGAGGATTCCACACTGTCGCAGGGTCTCGAAGATCACTGCCTGGACCTCCGCTGCGACGTTTGCCGACGTCTCATTTGACCAGGGCGCGGCATTGGTCATCAGAAGGTTGGCCTGCCGTTGCGATTGTGAAGGCGATGTTAGAGGCGAAGGAAGACTTCGACGATACATGAGCATACCTCGGAAAGGGCCTGTACAATAGCTTCGATAGCGTCGGTGACTTGGAAAGCACGAAGATGGGCGTCGACCTGGGGCGCGAGAGTCTTCAAAGTGCGCAGGGTAGGCGAGACCATGCTAGATTCGGAGATGAGCTTGACATCCGGTCGCTTGACCTGCGATACTTTGCGCATGATTTTGCTCGATGTCGCGCGCATGAAGAGGTTGCCGAGTAGCGAAATGATCTCTTTGCTGTGCTTTTGCAGCTGCTCCTGCGACCAGTCTATCCCATACAAAGATTGATTGCCTGAAGCGGTGTGCGACGGACAATTAGACGTACCGACGTCGTCTTTGAACCTACCGCCAACTCGGGCGAGGTAGTATCGCACGAGGTCAATGCCATAGTCATCTATGGCCTTGATCGGGTTCGCAACATTGCCTACCGACTTGGACATCTTGGCACGATCAACTGTCCAATGTGAATGTGCGAGCAACGTTGACGTGAGAGGCAGGCTGAGTGCTTGTAACATCGCAGGGAGGTATATTGCATGGAAGCTGCAAGGTCGCGACATTTAGACGTTAGACATGATGAGTGATCGCTCCACATGCGTCACAGATGCACGGACGTACCGAAGGATGTCCTTGCCGATGACCTGGAGGTTGGGAGGCCAGCCGTGGGACGTGCCGTCGCCTCCTGCCGACTTCCAGGGATAGCCAGAGAACGATAAGTAGTATGTCAACGCGTCGATCCACACGTAAATCGTCTGCTCGGGGTCATTCGGGACGGGAATCCCCCACGCCAGGCGAGAGCGTTTCCGCGATATTGAGAGGTCGTCGAGGGACTCCTGTAGAGAGGCCATGATGTCCGCCTGGAACTGTTGCGGTTGGATTGCTTGTGGGTGCGATGCGTAGTGCGCGGAGAGAGATTCCCGGAAGGCGGAGAGGCGGAACTTGTAGTTTTCCTCTTCTTGCCATTCAACCCGTGAGCCAGATGTGGTCGAAATGTGGACTTCTACACCATCCTTCTCTTGTCGCTCGACCTGCGTGGAGGGGTAGAATGTCTCGTCCGAGACTGAGTACCAACCTGCATGGCTGCCCTTGTAGATCAAACCCTTGGCATCGAGTTCTTTCTGGGACGACATGGGTATATGCACGTATTTGAGCTAGCAAGATTAGCTCACCCACAGATGGCTCACTGCGTCGCAGTGTTGTTTGTCGGTCGTGCGGCAGAAACGCGTACAACTGATGTCAGCTTTGCTCGTGAGATTCTACCTTGGAGTACGAGTCTCAATTGCGGGTTCAGAGGTAGATGCGGCTTACTCACGCGAAACTGCTCGCTCAGCTCGTCGCAAAACGCCAACGGATCCATCCCCTTCGCCTTCGCGGCATTCTGTATCTTCAATCCATGCTCGTCGGTTCCCGTAACGAATTGCACTGGTCTGTTAGGATTGGATATCCTTGCATACCGCGCGAAGATGTCTGCCACTACTAAGGAGTGCAAATGTCCAATGTGAGGGGCTGCACAAGGCCGGGTTGAGCTCCTGGTGGAGATACAATTATGCGGTAACCTCAGAAGAAAGGACTCACAAGCATTAGGGTAAAATATGGGTGTAGTAACGTAGTATGGCTTGGATGCTGCTGATACCGCGTCGGAGTACGTTCGATGCTGACGTCGCGAGACGAAACGCGGGAGCGAGCGAAGAGTACAGAGGGAACGCATTCGTGTCACCACCGCGTTCAGCCAAGTGACGAACCGCCCGAACTAGGTAATCCCGCCTTTTCCCGCGCCTTGGGGGCGCATCAATCTCCTGCTGCGCACGGGCGCTTGACGCGTCCCTGAAACGCAGCTCGCGGCGGCTCACATCCAAGCTTGTCGATCTCGCGTCCAGTGCTCCTCACTTCCGCCTCGCTCTCTGCTCTCAACAGTGCCTCTTAATCTTGTATGCTTGCTCGGTGACATTAAGAAACTGTCTCCTAGTCTTCTACTCTTTCCGCCTTCGTAGTACGTCAACATCGTTGCTGGACGATACAGGTTGTCAACTGCTGCTTTCTCCGTCTCCACGCCATGTCCGACGCATTTGCCGATCTCTGGAACGCAACTGGAGCCTCTAAACTTGCTGAAGCACCTCGGAAGCTGGGTGCAATGGCTGCTACGCCCCCATCTCAGGCCGCCGCGACGAGGAAACCACAGAACGACGTGTTCTCTATGCTCGCCGCCGCAGGTTCGTCCTCGTCCATCACCTCACGGTCTACAACCCCGCTTGGACCAGTCCCTCCGCGACTGATCCAGCAGACTCCCAGTGGGGGCACACGCGCGGCAGGCAGCAGGGGCGGAGATGCGTTCAGTGGTCTTCTTTCCGGTACTTTCGCCGCACAGTCTTCAAGTAATGCCAACCTGACGATGGCACAGCGAGCGGCGCTCGCTGAGAAGGACAAACTGGAACGCGTGCAGAAGACGCAACCCTCTGCTTCCGCCTCTTCTGCGTGGGCGGGCCTTGATGCTCTAGGCGGATCATCCATCACTACGTCCGCACCCACACGCAACCCACTGGAAGACCTCGGATTTAGCTCTTTCTCCTCCTCTCCAGCGTCTGCGCGTACGCCATCTAAGTCCCTGCAGCCTGCTCCGCCCCCTGAAGATGATTGGGGTCTCGGTGACTTCAGCTCTCCATCTGCCCCCGCCCCCGCCATCGCAACCTTGTCCAAGCCCACACCCGCGTACGATCTTTTTGGGCTTGATGATTTCATACCGGCCAGCACTTCGGGAAAGTCGACCGCTCCTACACCTCAACGGTCCGTTTCTCCTGGCGACTTCGATTTTGGAAACAGAGAGGATGGTCTATTGGGCAATCAATCAGATGAAGATGACATCCTTGGTGACTTGGGTAAGCCTGTAGAGCAGCTTGCGGCAGTAAGTCCACGTCTCCATGTTGTTATCACACACGTCAAATCATTCCGATGCGATACAGAAACATTCTACGCGTAGTACTCCATCGCCTCAGCCACGGCAGTCCGGCCAGCAGTCACGCGCCGTCTCTCCGCCGCCTCACATACTTGGTCAAATTGTCGAAATGGGCTTCTCGCTACAGCAAGCCCGTGTGGCACTTGCTGCGACAGACACTGGTCTGGATGTGCAAGCTGCTCTTGAGACGCTCCTCGCTAACGGCGCAGGGTCATCCTCGCCTGCGCCAGAGCGTCAGCAGGAGCGTCAAAGAAGGCCACAGCGGGAGTCAGGACATGAGCGATACTATAGCTCCGACGAGGATGCGCCGCGTCAGCCAAATCGGCCCCCACCCAGGTCCTCCCAGTCCCAGTCGCAACGCCCCCAGCGTGAGCGTCCCGGTCGCGATAGCACCCCTCCGAACTCGGACACCCAGCGAAACCTGCAGGAACAGGCGGACAAGATTATCGCGCAGGCGAGCGAGATTGGTCTCAGCATGTTCAATCGCGCGAATGCCCTGTTGAAGGAGGGCAAGGAAAGGGCATTGCGCGCGTACGAGGAGCGCACCGCAGCCAATGCCAGTGGGTCGTCAAAACAGACCACCGGCGACGCTTCGCGCAGGAATGGTCGACCGAAGTGGATGCAAGATGCACAGGAGGACGATCACGCGCCCGGACCAGGGCAGAACGGCGGTGGGTTCAGGGATGATGACGATACTGTCCCGCCTCAGCGTACTCGTCCGCAGGCCAAGCAACCGCCATCTCGTGCTCCAGAGCCTCAGCCTCAGCCTGCGGAGACCACTGCGTCACGTCTCAAAGTCGGGAACCTCTTTTCGGACGATCCGCCAGCCGTGTACGTCTCTCCGTTCAGGCGCAAGACACCAGCTCGCGGGCAGGTCAACGATGCTCCTCCTCCAGCTCCTGTTGTTGCACCGAAGCAGGCCCGTGTTCCATCGCCAGTTGCGCTCATTCAACGGAAGACCGTGTCTGCTTCCCAGTCTGCCACCGCCGCATCGGCCCAGCAGAAAGCCGCCGGAACTGAGAAGTTCAAGTTGGGCCAGTACGGCGAGGCGGAGACGTTCTATTCCGCTGCTATCACTGCCCTCCCCGAGAATCACCTGCTTCTCGTACCACTCTACAACAATCGTGCGCTCACAAGACTTAAGACGGGAGACGCAAAGGGTGCCATTGAAGACTGCACCATCGTCATCAACCTCGTCGGGTCGTCATACCACCCCTCGCGCGAAGCGAAGGTGACCAGGGAGGACGAGGGCGCGAGCGTCGATCTCGCGGACGGACTGGTCAAGGCGTGGCGGCGACGCGCGGAGGCGTACGAGGGCAAGGAAAAGTGGGAGCTCGCAAAGCAGGACTGGGAGTCGATCGCGGGCGCGGACTTCGCTGGCAAGGTCCGCCAGGAGGCCTTTACTGGCATCACCAGATGCCGCCGCATGCTGAACACGAACCCCGATTCTGGGACGTCCGCTGCCCCTACTACCCGCCCAGCCGCTACTGCGCCGAAGCCCAAGCCCAGGCCCCGTCCACCCCCCGTTTCGAAGCCGAGTGCTCCCGCGGGGCCTTCGTCTGCGCTGAACAGGGTGCGCGAGGCGAACGTCGCTGCGGAGGCAGAGGACCAGGCGAAGCACGAGCTGAAAGACGTGGTTGATGCGCGGCTGGCCGCATGGCGCGCGGGCAAAGACAACAATATTCGCGCACTGATCGCGAGCCTGGACACTGTCCTCTGGCCGGAGTTGGGCTGGAAAAAGGTCGGGATACACGAGCTGGTGAGCCCGTCGCAGGTGAAGATCAGGTATACGAAGGCGATCGCGAAGTTGCATCCGGACAAGGTAGGTTCCATCGGTTGTCGTGTCGGCGGCATGATTGGAGAGTGCGTGCTGATCTGGTCTTGGTGGACGTAGTTGAATGTGCAGAATACGACGCTGGAGCAGCGCATGATCGCGAACGGGGTGTTTGGGAGCTTGAACGAGGCGTGGAACGCGTTCAAGCCGTAGAAAATGGGTGAATATATATTGGTTTTTTTAGGACGCTGTGCTTTCTCGGCCGCCTTTGGCGGATGTAAGGTTAGACATTTAGACCCGTTAGAACATCTAGGTTTTGCATAGAAGAGCACCACGCGTCGTTGAGGAGGTATGTACACGCATGGTGACGCCCTATCTGCAGTTTCATCATGACTAGTGTAAGTCCTTGCGCGTGTAGGGTACACTGGTTGATGTACGTGTTGCCCAATACGCATATCTGTATGAAGCCGCTGATCATCGGCCGATAGGAGACGTGTACATCGGATCCAGCTTCTTCGCGTGTTCACAGTTGAAGTAGGTATGTCCCACAGCGAAATGTGCCTTCTTGAAAGCAGAACGCTTTCCAGCTCAGCCATGCAGATGAGCAGTTGAAACATGGGCGTGCTGTCCTTCGTATCTGGGGGAAGGATGAGTATCCGGTAGATTCCAAAGGGAGTGTGTGCAGGTGGGACGTTATGAAGAGGAAGTCTTCGCGTACTCAGCATCTGGGCCTGGCCTCTCCATCCCCGAGGATTGGGTTCGTACCACCGGTGAGGGTGCGCTCAATTCAGCATCGCTCAGGTGACCTAACTGCAAGCATTATGCGGCTGCCGGAGAGCGAGCCTGCATATGGAAGCCGCGAAACACTTCCGCCGGTTGACCATCGGTTCCCTAGCTGATAGATGCTGTAGGAGGAAGCTGCTCATTGATCCTCCGGGCAGTTGGGAAGGGGATAGGTAGGTGATGGTGAATTCTATCTTCAACACGACCGACGCCCGGTGAACACCGCCCTATCTTTCAGATTTTTCCGCACAGAAAGTAAGTGCGCGTCCAAGTTGCGCAAGGGTCGTCGATAGTGCGCTATAAATGCAATCAATTCTCCTCAAGTCTCAAGTAATTCACTCTCCCTTCTCTCCACGATACTCAGCTACTCAGCCTAGTTGCTCGTTACACAAGTGCGAGCGCACCTTTTCTGCAATACACAGCATCGGCACTGAGAAAGGCTCTCGGTGTCTGTCTAAACAGTATGTATCTCGAGCCAGCGGGGAAGTTACTCAGTCCGACCCGTTGACCGCTCCTCCACCTGACTGGCAGTACTTTTAGCCCTTGAGTACTGAGTATCAGCGGCTTTCCAAGGGTCGCAAGACGGAGATGAAGGATGCCTCTTAGGCTCTCCATAGCATCCATTGTGCTGGGCTGTGTGTATGCCGGCCTCGGAAGGATTAATAGGTTCCGCGTTGCCAAGTCTCCAGAGGCTGCATCCTTCATCCTGATTGACAGAGGACGATCCTCAACTAGACCTAGATCCTCTGCATGCCGTTTGCAGGCTTTCTCATCTACTCGGGCGTCATGCCCCTTATCAAGACGTGGGTACTTGCTTCATCGTCGTCCGTGCGCTGTGCTCACAAAATGTCTCAAGGTACATCACCATGGTCGCAGATTATGAGGTTGCAAGAATGGATCTCTTCCCTAACGCAGCGGCCCGTGGCGCCTCATATGTGACGATGAACATGGCCCTTCCAACACTCATCTTCGGAAATGTGATCCCTGCGTTCACCCCATCCAATATTCAGCACTTGGCTCCCTGTTCGTGGTCGCATTCCTCTATCAAGCTATCGGGCGTTTGTCCTCGTCATCCGCGAAATATGTTATGTACCTCGCAACTTCTGGCAAGGCGTCGTCATCCTGACTGGCATGAGCAACTGGGGTAACCTACGTCAGTATCGATATACCACAGATATAATGTTGTCTGACAGTTTTGCGCTGATAGCGACCGCGGTGGTCTTGTCCGTCACCGCGCAAGCTCCGTTCAATAGCGACACTGACCCGGCCTGTAAATTCACCGGTTTGCCTTGTGACTGTGACTAAGTATGATGCACTGACTTTCTATTCATAGTGGGGGTCTCTTACGTATCTATCTTCATCGTCGCGTACTACATCGTGTTCTTCATGCTTGGCGCCGCCCACTCCATCTCATGGGACTACCTTCCCAGAATCCCGCTAGGAGAGGTAGCGGAGCGCCCTGTTTGCTGGAAGGAGAGGCAACTTCTTCGCGCGCCGGATCCTCCACCAAGACGTAAAGTCCTCCTTCGACCTCCCCTCACCCAGGCCTCAAGACGAAGAAATGTTGTCCGAAAAGGTCAACGAGAAGGCTACAGCCAAGAGCGAAGCCACCGATATACCAAGCTCCGAACCGGGCCTCGGGAGACGGTCGTACAACCTAACATAGACCCGGATGTCCATCTCGTGCGCAAGACGTCTCGTCTGTCCACAGATCCAGTGCAGGAGCAACCCCGGCGCGCATCAATCTCGTACGCACCGGCGGAGTCTTCGCCGGTTCCTCCGGTACCCCCACCGACCCCTTCACAGTCTGTCCGCAACTTCAATGCACGGAGCATGACATTGCGCAGCGCCACGCTGAATACCCCTGCACTCCCGCAGAAGATCGTGCGCCTGTTCCGCCCGCTCTCTGCGGTTGTGACTCCAGTCACCATCGCGCTAGTAACATCACTTCCTATCTCGCTCGTCAACCCTCTCAAGGCGCTATTTGTCGACATATCGGACATTTCTAGTTACATGTTCAAGGGACCTGATGGCCGACCTCCGTTAGCGTTCCTCATCGATACCGGCGCGTCATCCACCGGGGACCACCGCTCGCAATGCTGCTCTATTCATAGCTTAATTATCTTGGGATTTACCAGCGAATTTCATCGGCGATCTCGCACTCATCCTTCTTGGTGCGAGCTTCGCGCGACTTCAGATCCCGCGCCCGCTCTCGCGCTTGCCTATCATGGCCATGTCGCTATCGACGCTCGCGAAGATGGTCCACCCGTGATCGGCGTTTTCCTCGTGCAGACGATGACTGCCTCCGGATTCGTGGACAGGGACGCCAAGGTTCTAAGATTTGTCATGGTTTCCTTGAGCTGCACGCCAACAGCAGTCAAGTGGGGTGATAACAATCTCTACGGATGTCTTAAAGGGGCTGACAACCGCTGGTCCGGTCTCAAGCCAACTCATTGTTGCAGCGCTGTACTCTGATGGTTACACGGATACGCTAGCGGTGAGTCCAGGTAGCATCAGTACTACTTGTCTATATGCTGACGCTGCTTCACTTCAAGCCTTCCTCTTGGTGTAATGTCAGTCTCAACGAGATATCATCTTCTAGTCTCCCCTAAGCTCTGACTCTGACCGACATCATGGCATAGACATATTCATGTTCGTCTCTTCGTCGTGAGTATTCAATTGCATACCTTCTATGTGCACAACACTAACTCAGACTGGTGCTCGCAGCGCTGTCACCGCTGTTGCACTTCTGCTCCTATAGGAATTAGAAGGCGCACGATATCGTTCTCACAGCACACAGCCCGCGCCGCAGCTACCAACACCTACTTAGGACGACTCCTGATCGCGGCCTTCTCCGACCCAGAGGTTGGGGACCCCATTTTTAAAATACAGTTGATGATTCGGATCACGTACATATGAGTTTCCGCCCTCTATTGGCACTATAGCTGCAGAGCTCCGACGACGTCCACATGATGACACACTGTGATGGTACCACGATCCCTGTCTATTTGGACGCACTCTTTGATTTCTTTTATGTTTGGATCGTCGAATTAAAAATCAGGCAAAGAGCAGGAACTGGGGAATCTTTGTATGCATGCAAAAGTACGACGATTGTTCGAGTGAGGGATACTAAGACCTCGAACACGAGATAAATACTGCTGCTCGCTATGAATTCCATTGATCATACGAACTCGCAGATCGTGATACAAAACGAGCAGGAGAGTCTATGCATATCAGAGGTCAAACGAGCAGTACATTATAATACGAATCGAATTATCGGGGTAATACGAGAACTACGCCTCACTCGAAGCAACTATTCCAAATACATTCACGAGATTCTCTGTGCAGACATTGCTTTCATCGACTGTGTCAGGATCTAGAACTTCGACTGACTCTCCGGGAGCAGGAAGCGAAGATGCCAAGGCACCGAACACCCTGTCGAAATTCAGGCTGCTCACTGAGGAGGGTTGGGAATGCTGATGTGTCATACTGTTATTGGCTTCCTGCAGGTCAATGAGAAACCTAGAGATCGATATTGCGGTAAGGCTGATGTAGCGGAACCTTTGTTAGTATACTGTGGGCTATACATAGCCCTGTCCGGAGCGAAGATGGTACGCACGACTCCACAAATATGCCAATCTCACTCGAAGCAAGGTTGGACAAGCCTCCTAGAAGGATCTAGGGTCGGTACATGCTCAGATGTCATAGTACATGGTGTTACAGCAAGACGGCATTTGTTACTCACAGAGTGTATTGTGAAGCTGAGATGGAGCACGTTCATAATGACAAGGATGCTGAATAATTTGAGACCTGTTAGTGACATGCATGGGAAGAGTGATCTCAAGGTGGCATACATGAAATAAATTGTGCCTAAGAAGCCCACATCATAAGTGCGAAGTGCGGTATATACAGAACGATCGGTACTCACCGTCTCTCAACAGAATCCCCGACAGGGAAGTCCTTTGACCAAGAGCGTGAATCTCTCGACTGGCTTTGTACGTCGCAGCCCATGTGATTCCAAGAACCATAAGATCTGCCCCAATGATGCAAACTCGGGAGCTGATGGCAACTGTAGAAAGAGTCAGAGCCTTGACCTCCACTCGAGCAGAGATGAATTCGTACGGCTGGAATATATATCATGTCAGTCACACAGCACTCAGAGAGGTACAATGCCTAACTGACTGATAACTTGTGGCAGCGGACATATTGAGTATCACACCGCAGCCACCCGGGCCCTCAAAAACCACGGTAGCAAATGCCGTATTACCCTGTACCACATTGATGACATCATTCGGTGTCGGTGTCGGAGGTGAGACTACTCACCACGAAATTGATAATCATTGGGACAATCCCAGGGAGGAAGACTAGAATCGCCAGGGGCCATGATCTGGAACTGAGTGCGTATGCCCGCAGGGCTGAAAACACTAGGTGCCTTATTGAGTTCGTGCAATTAGAGCTGCTATAAGGTATGAATGCGTACTAGCCCATGGAAGGTACTGCACGAATTCCAGCGAGGCCTCTGCATAGTTCTGGCCTAAACACCTGCACGTGACAATGTGCGATGGATGTTAGAAGGATTGTCTTCCCACTATATGCCAGTGTTCTTACTCCTGCATTGATGACTGAGTGCACTACCCAAAGTAGTAGGGAGTTCAACTCACCTTGTAAGTAGTGGGGGAGGGGAATAGTGGTTGCATTACGGCGTATACCAGTGGCAGATATCGGTTGACCAGGAATAGAACGGACGACATTGTGATCTTGCGTTCCAAAACAGGTTTACCTCACGATCGATTGTGATAGCATACTCAAATGCGAGGAGGGCTAGTAGACACGGTTACTGTTGACCCTTTGGAGCAGAAGGAGGGTTTGGGCTTACCCGCCACGGCTGTGGTCGCCCAATCCCCATTTTGCCTAGTAGTCTATGAGTACTAGCGGATGACCAAAAGCTGTATGGAGCTCAGCGACTGACGCAGCAGTGTAATATGTGATGATTTCAGCGATCTCCTCATTGTCAGACATGACTTTCAAGCAGAGTGAGAGGAGGATAGGAGGTGGGATACTTCCTCTGAGGACATGCGCCGTGATACATATATAAATACCCTTGTCCCCGACTGTACCCCATGCAAAGCCTTTGGGCCCATAGTCATCTTTGGTGGCGGTACTCCCCTCGATGCGGGCGTTGACAGAAGTTTAGAGGACGGGGCCCATGCGCATGACCCGGAGGTTTTTCATTGTGCGCTGAATGACGACCGGCGGATCTCTCGACCGGTTCATCGCCATCGTTTGACATTCCGATGTCACTGGCCGATAGACGCTTGAAGCGGCCGCACTTGCGCCGAGTGATCATCGAGCACTTCTGGCTATCACTTGTAGGGCGTCAGGAGGGATCATAACTCAACAGCGAACTTCTCCCGATCGGACTACTTCACCGCGTCCGAGTCACCTCGAACAACTTGAATTACATACTCAACGGTAAGACCGAACTATCCGGATCCTTGAACAAGTCCCTGAAGAAAGTAATCAGTATGTGAATCATCTTGAAAATGTGGACTGGCAAGGTACTGCAGCTCACCGTGGCAGTTGTCTCCAGTACTTGTGGATATGATGTCCCGGGCTGAATACATCTCATGCTGGTGGACTCGGATCCAGAACATTATATTAGACGATATTCAAGTGCTCTGTTCGTGGCTTGGTGCTGTACTCGCAGCACCATTGACTAGCGTCAACTACAAAACACCCGAAAGATTTTGCAGCTGATGTTGTTCCTTGATCCCATGTCAAAGTGCTTCGATCTCTGGGCGGCAGTGTTTGCCAGTGACTGAAGAGCTAAGATTTTACATACTTGTGCAGTGGTATTACATTGTCAGGACAGAGTGCACGGGTGTATGCAATGGGCATAGACACAGCAAAAATCGATCTAGTAAGCCCTGTTTGTAACGGGCAAACACTGCTAGAGTGATTCAGAACGCGTTGTGGCGCTTATAACCTAACCGTTGCACTGTTACGATATAGCATCCTGAGTTAGTTCCTCGGATTTCACAGCCTCGTCCAGGAACACCGGGCTTCTCGCGATTGAGTCAGTAAATGGGCGCGATGGATGAACATTGAGCATCCTATAACGTCAAGGTTGTGCAGATATGACAGGTCGGATGCTCGCCCTGTTAAGGCTATACAAAGCTCTGTCAAACAGTGTTTGGGAAGAGTCGGACACCTTGATCTAGTGGACAGCAATGAGGTTATATATCACAAATACCGCAGCATGGTTATTCTTCGTTCAGTCAGAAATCGCTAGCTGAGAAAGCTGGAGAGTGTTGGATCCAGGAGATGGCGGCATTGATAAGTAAGTAAATACATTGGTCAATATGGGTTCCTGTGGCCGTTCAGCGCATACATGAACTAATCCAAAGATTTTGGGGTCGGGTCGCACAGCAACTCGGAGGAAGTTGTCACCACTATTCAGGGTCGATGGGGAACTGCATGGGTGGACATAAGGCAACCTCTGAGAGCCTCTAGCCCCAGGTGGGAAGGTGAAGGATACTCACATGTCACATGCCGTTAGACGAGTCACCCAATTCCCTAACAGTGGAGAGGGACCTCAGACTTGTGAACACCCATTATAGCCGGACACATAACAAAAATTATACTACCGAATCAATTGAAGAATGCATTCACCAACAACTGAAATACATATCGGACATTCTCATCTGTGGTCACGACTGGGTGTTTGAGGTTTGCAGACGGGTGTGCTTTCAAGACCCAGGACTGGTTTGTTACATACAAAATGGCAAGCTTCCACCGCCCCGGCACATCCCTCATGTGGAATATGTTGGACTTGAATACCGTAGTGTCCTGGCTATGTTGCTGTACCTAGGGATCGTCCTCGTCGTAGTGGTCAGACCTCTCCTCTACATGCGATGGCTCGTGCTAGATATCCGACGCGCTGCTGACTCAGCCTCGCCTGTGGCGCCTATCACATCCTATCTCCAACGTAGAGATGAATCTGCTCGCATGGGCAGTGTTGTTGATGTACTTGAGTACAGATGAGAGAGAATGCCTAGTGGAACCACCGTTGGGGCAAGCAAGCGTAAATATAGGTTCTGGGAGCTCGGGCGACCCAGTACCACAATTTTCGTTGTGTTGGATTCCTACTAGGTCTGAGTCCCCGAGGGTATAATGTGCGTGAGTTGGTGAAGCATGGTGTCAATCACCGTAATAGTGTAAGCTCACATTATTATCTCGCTCCATCGTAAGTGAGTATCCAATGTACCTGCTGTTGCTACATGCAAGGGCTGAAGGATTTCAACTGGAGCTTGTCAATGATAGAAAGACCACTTGGCTGATGGCAACGAGTCTCGAGTGTTAGGCATTGAGCGTCAAGAGCGACATAAGAATTACCCCCGGTAATGATTATATATATATATATATATTCACAGGCTTCAATGTACGCATCTTGCTATGTAAGTGTTGAGTCACGATTTGTTGAAGGATACTACGGAGTGCATAGGCTCGAGGGGGAGATAGTGGGCTCATGCCCCAACCTCTAGACAGTCGTTGATAGACCTGGAATGTGGGTGTGTGCAATAGGTCAGAAGGTGCAAGAGTCCGGTTGTGTGTACACAAGGGGAGCCGGATGGGAGTGAGATGGAGTGAGGTGATGGAGAGGTGATGGAGTGGTGACGTAGAGTTACGTCGGAATGCCTGGGATAGGCCCGGGAGTCGAATTGAATAAATATCGAAGGTCACTGAAGATGTCGAGAGTCGAAGCCGAGGGTCTCGAGAGCATGAGTTGAGCATTGAGAATAGACGGAGAGTGTCGGGAGTCGAGATACGATAGGCACTAGTCGTAGTCGAGAACAAGAGCCGCGAAGTCGGAAGTCGAAGCATGAATGTCGAGAGTTAAATACTGGAGGAGTCTATGTTGTATTTGACGGCTATCTACAACATCTTATGTATCTGCAGGAGTTCGTGGCCAAGAACAGGGATAGAAAAGACTGGAAATGTGCTGGAATGCGGGTAAACTATAACGGATTGTAAGCGAACATGAGCTGATCGCAGCGCGCGCCGCTCTCGCAACAGGACAGAGTCTGCAGTAAGTGTCATATGGGGTGACTATCGAGGGATCTGGTACCGTAGTTAAGGGTGTGGAGCGTAAGTACAAGGATGTCCGACAGGGAAGGAGGACGGAAGAACAGGCGGTGGCGGAAGGCTCCAGGGGACGTCGGGCGGGAGTCCGGACTGAGGCTCGTTGGTGAGGGGGTCGGAGCGGGCGTATGGCGCAACAAGTGAGGCTTGGCGACCGTCGTTGCTGACGTGGAGGCCTGTTGCGTCGGTGCGGGCTGGCTCGGCTCATGTCGGCGAGATCTCTGGTGCTTATTTGAGATGATCCTGAAGGCTCGAGGGCTTCGGAGTTTCTATGGGTGGCATCGGCTCAATTGCGTTTGCGAAGGATGTTGGTGGGGCGTGTCGTCTGCAGTGAGTCGTGGTGGTACGGAGAGGAGAGGCAATGGCACTTGTCTGCGCGCGCTTCGATTGCCAAAAGCGGCGAGTACTCGCGCAACCATGTGCGATGCGCATCATCGTTCCTTCTTAGTAGAGGCTGGAAGTCATTGTGATATAGCATGCAGAGGCTGGGTGTAGACTAGTATATAGAGGAGGATGGAAACATCGAAATTTTGAACTGTGCAATTGCGAAGCACTTAGCATGTACATATGTTAATCATTGCCAAGAGCAGCGCGCTCAGATGCTTCTGTGCATAATCGGCCAGACACGGGAATGACATAAGCAGTGTACATAGCCAGTAATTTCTGAAGCTTTGCAGTTGCAGTTGTCATAGTTTGAGCCTCGACATCGAGTCTACAAGTTGCAACAGGCAAGTACGCAACACAAGTCTGGTGAACGTTTTCAGAACTCACTGGCAGAGCAGACCAGCACTCAATGCACCCCAAATGAGTATGCAGGTTGGGAAACAAACTCTACAAACTCCATACATATACAAGAATAGGGATGGGTATCAAGATGCGACAGGAATGAGTATCAACTGGATACGCCCATTGTACCAAATTCACGACTAGTGCCTTCTTCAACCGATGAGTGAGCTAACGGTGTCGACCCATCCATGATAATCCCCGTGCCAGCCATATCGTAGCCAACATCCCTTGCATTCTCATCGTTGTCCTGAATGCTACAAACAGGAGATCTCTCGCCAGGGGCGGGTAGCGAGGAGGCCAATGAGCCCATGAAATGGAGACTTCCGATTGAAGAAACTTGAGAGTGCTGATGCATCATTTCATTGTTAGCGGCTTGCAGGTCGATGAGAAACCGAGAGATAATAATTGTGGATAGCCTAGATGAGTGAACTTTGGTCAGGCTCCTGGCTGCATAATGCACATGGAAGATGTTTACGGTTCTATGAGGAGCTCAATGAAACTTCCATTACTACCGAGGTTATTCACTGCAAAGATCTGTTGTTGTGTAGAGTGAATGGAATACGTCATGATAGATGGGTGCTCCTGAAGAAAGTAGGGGTACTCACAGCGTTTAAAGTCAAGCTCAGGTGAAGCGTGTTCATGATTGAAAGGACACTAGGGCGCATCGGATAAACTAAATGTCCAAACTTTGCCAGACTGAGCACTCCACACATACATGAAGTACATCGCGCCTGAAGATAAGTGTCAAGGATGAGGATGAACGGATGGACAGATTTGATACCGACCATCTCTGAGTAAGACCTTCGAAAGTGTACTTTTCTGGTGAAGCACCTCAGCCGCTTCTCTGCTTGTTCTATATGTTGCTCTCCATGTGATGATCATGACCAGAATATCTCCTGCAACTGTACAGACCCGGGAGGATATAGCAACTTAAAATGACCATGAGCGACTAATGGAGAAAGAGAAAGAGATTCGGAATATGTACATCTGAAACAGAGGAAAGTCAGGCATAGGCATGCATGGAAGCTCCACGTAAACAGTATACCTATTCTGGATGGCGATAGACAGTTTATCGTTGACATAGCAGCCGAGAGTGGGGTCAAATTCGACTTGGTAGAAGCCCAAGTCCACCTGCGATCCCATATCATAATCATGTACCCCACAGTGAGCATAAAACTCACAGAATTGACCACCATGGTGACATTAGACAAGAGAAAAACCAGAATAGCTAGAGGCCATTGGCCAGATCCAGTGCTGAGTGCGTATGTTCTCAGGGTAGAAAAGACTGCCAGAATTGCATTTACTACACATCGGCAATTCGTCGGAGCGATTCAACTACTTACGACTGCCTGGAAGGTCTTGAAGCCTGTTCAGTATACTTTGTGTATAAAAGTATGTCGCACACCTAAAGCTGCGTCAGTCCACAATGAGCTATGATGTGTGTCGGTGTAACGTGCTTACTCCTAGACATACAATTATTGTGAGCTCTCTACTATACGAATGCAGAGAATTAGTTGCACCATTGCAGTAGTGGCTTTCACAAGACTAAGGATACTGGCGACGAGAGAGAGGTACCGATTGAATAGAAAGAGAACAGATGATAGAGATCTCTTCCGCTTCCAGAATAGTTCTATCTCACGGTCGAACGTGATGATATAGTCGTACGCTAAAAGCCCTGGTTGGTAGCAACAGCCGTGTCAGTGACGTGGAGACTACTGCTCAAAGTGGGCGCCCGAGTCTTTCACCAGTTGCTACGATGTACATGTAGTCCAGAATTTGGCTGCGAAGCACAACATCAGGTCAATTTTATGCTCGGCCAACAAGATACACTCACCCAGAGGCTATGACCGCGATGATTTCTTCATAATCGTCAGACATGATTGCGGTGTATGAGCTATGGACAAAGGGGAAATGTAGGTGTGAGACGGAATCATGTCTATGGTTATATATATATACCCACTCCGTTATGCCAAATATCCCTCATCCGTGTTTTCAGATGCTGCAAGGTGTGGATTCAATCAGACCTGTGCAACACCAGTGCCCCTGGAGCACACGACATAAGGTGAGTATCGACGCCCTAACAGCTTGGAATATGCGAGGCCCTGCTGAACAGACCTGTATCAGCAGGCTCGAGGAGTTGCTATGTTCAACGAAGGAAGCATGCGTACCATTGAAGCGGAATGTGATAGCACTCATGAGCTATATCTTGTTGGCAATCTTGCAGTACACGCGTTTGACCACTAAATCACATACGCAATGAGCTAGAGTCGCAGCCACCTGGACGACTTCGAGCTCACCCTATGGTGCGTTGACACGTTGGTCTGTCAACAACAGTGATAGATCTTGCCTGAGATAGAAGATGAGCGAAAGATCCTTTATGATTAACAAATTATCGCAGGTTACTCCCGGTCCAAACGTTATACGTTCCGATCTGTCAGTGATATCTTCCATCATCGACCGAGCACAGACAGGATATGAACATATGGTATGCTGTAGTGCCCCGATGCCCATACTTCACACAAACGCGCTCGTTTTGATATGGGGGACTCAGACGGACGCTCATGAGATAGAGGCTCAATTTAGAGTACTCATCTCTTGGGGATGAGCATGACCTCGGACAGTGATAGGTATAGAGACGAATAGGAGTACGTACCTGACCTGAGCACTGTAACCTTTCCTCTGAGCTGAGAAAGTTCATACTAGTCTGAACTCCAGGATCAAGAGCCCGCACCGCTACTGGCACCATTGCCCTTGATGATGCGTGCGCTACTAGGCCGAGACGCATTTCCATACTTCTTCACCGCACTGCAAAGAGCAGGGATCGAGACCGAACGGCAACATAGGAACTCAGGGTGATATGTTGCCTGATGCGCGCACCTGAGCTGAGAGAACAACCTGGGTGAACATTGAACCGCGTGTGATGGACCATACGCAATCCGCTCGGCTCCAGCACAAAGTTTCATTAGAGACGTGCTATGAGTGGTCTGTCTTGGACATTCCTTTCAGGTGAGCAAGCGTAGGAGGGATGAATGGATGAATACAGGACCGCCAAAGACAATGGTGACTATCTGATAAGTTAATAAGATAGGATCAACTAAAATCAATGAGCTTGCTGCCTGCCAGAGCAATGGAGGAAGATTGTTACGAGCAGCGCTTCAATCGATTCCGGATCCGACAGGACAACATGATGTATACACTGTAACATTGTAGTGGTACTAACTCTCGTCGTCCCAGATTAATCTACTCTAGTTCGTCACTCTTGGTGAGCCACGCCTCTCCCAGGTCAAACATATCCCGATCTGGGAAGACCTCCAATATTACGCACCGGATCTCTTCCGTCTCAAGCCTATATGTCCTCCTCAGCTCTCGCTTGCCCTCCACAATTCCCGCATCCACTTTGATCAGCGAGAACTCGGGGAATGTCCTCAGATGCCTGAAGATCTGGCCCAGCGCGAACCTCTCCGTGATCAGCAGCCGCTCGCACTCAGGCGAGGTGACGGTGACGGATGACGTCGCGACGCAAAGGATACGCGAGCCGCACTTCAAGTGCACTTGGCGCTCTTGGTGAATTGGATGTGCGAGCGAGGCTCCCGGACCGCGCGGGGAGGTTTTGGTGTACTGGCATTCGATGGTGATCGTGCGCATCAGGAAGGCGCTGCGATAGGAAGTTTGTCAGGAGCGGAGGGCGACGATACTGCAACAACGTACCTCAGGTGTCGTTGTAGGTCTCCTTGTGCGACGACCATGATGCGTTCGACTCCACTGAGATTGACATGTTCTGGGCAGTGAATCTGTACGGCTTCAGTCGGTGCTCGTGTGTAGTACTAGTAGACCACTTCAGCTCACCTCTATGCTTGTAGAAGCGCCCGTGTAGGTGTCGCGAAGCCCTTCGTCATTGGAAAGCTTTGCAATAGGGAAGATGCTCATCTGAACGCGTTTTGTGTTCAAATTGAGCAACAGACAAGAGTTGAACTCACTTTGAGGTAGCTTTACGCGTCTCCTATCTCGCCAACG
Source organism: Fomes fomentarius (assembly GCA_022606135.1). Taxonomy (NCBI): domain Eukaryota; kingdom Fungi; phylum Basidiomycota; class Agaricomycetes; order Polyporales; family Polyporaceae; genus Fomes; species Fomes fomentarius. The sequence continues at coordinate 622,889 of JABYQN010000013.1, read as the reverse complement.
CGTGTCAAACGGTTACCTCCAACTAGTGCCCCAGAACGCGTGTCGCAATAGGTTGTGCGCTGGCGGCTGCAAATCGATGACTAGTATGCGGGTCTAGCTGATTCGGACTCCACGTCGGAAAGGGGGGCAGGGATTAGCCTGGTATATAGGGGGAGAGGCAAGGAGGTGATGATGATTCATGAGAGGAGGATGACACGACTCGGACACTGGCCTCGTACGTGAGACCCATCACCCCCATCGATACTAGCGCGTTCACCCTCTTATGTATGAGCTTCATGGGGCTTTCTGAGGACTGCCAGACAGACACGGGAGACAGAAGCGATGAGGATTCAGACGTATATATGTGCACAACGACAATCGAACCCGAGTACAGAGTGTATAAGGAACCTGTAAGTAAGGAACTTCGAAGTTTTGAATTTGAAGTCTCATGAGCGTCTACCGGCACTTGGTTGCCGGTGTTCCCGAGAATAGCCGTTTTAGGTTGTGGGTCCTTCTCCAGGTTGCACTCAAGCTACGTCTTCCCTACGCACTGACACATCAGAAGGATACCCCGGAGCCATCAAAACAAACTTACTCTATCTACAGCTACAGCCTATCTTCCTACATCTCCCGACACAAGCATGCCTTCACGAGGAAAGGACTTAAGGCTGTTGCATTTCCACCGACCTCCCTTCGACGTGAATCGGGCTTCGATCCCACAGCTAACACCAGAATCCCGTCGGTATGTTCGATGCATGTCAGCATTGTGCATGTGCATGTGCTGACACTACTTTACCGGCCTAATACTCGTAGATGTATACAGAACCTTTCCGCATACCGACCGTCCGAGTCGCGTCTCCGATACCCCAAATCAAGAAGTGCCGCCGTATTGGTGGCACTATTTATAGGAAGAATGGGCGATATCTACGTTTTGCTCAGTAGGCGAGTACATGGCTCAGAGCATGGTGATCTTCTTACTGACTTATTTGAGGCATACGTAGGCGTGCGTCGTCATTAAGGACGTACGCTGGAGACACCGTGCTACCAGGCGGGAAATGGGAAGAACGAGATAGGAGTACTGAATGGACCGCTGTACGTAAAGGGATTTATTTATCCAGGTAGTCTGGCTCACGCTCTCAGCAGAGACGAGAAGCATTCGAGGAGGTATGTCGCCCTGGCTCAAGTGAGACCATGCTCACCCTAGAGACGCAGATTGGCCTGCCGTTAGATTACAAGAGGGTGCCCACACTATGCGTCTTAGAGCCATTCTTGGCTGGCAACAGACTTATCGTCACTCCGTGTGTGGGCTCACATGACATCTATGCCGTACACTGACTCCCACTTCTCAGCGTCGTAGTGTTGATCCTCGATAACACGCTGAGGGTACGTGTATTCAGCTCCCCGGGATTACCGCATTTATATTTACCCTCTCGTTAGCCTATATTGAATCAAGCCGAGGTGGTGTCGCTGTTCTCCCACCCGCTGAATTCTTTCCTGCACTCGGATCCCCCATTCGCAACAGAGCCGGAGATGCTCGAGATGAAGTACCACACGTACACGGACTATACCTCAAACACCATTCTTGGGAAAGTGCGCATGCACAACTTCCTCACCGGCAGAGAAGCCGGTGGGACCAAACCTATATTTGGGCTCACAGCGTGCGCATCCGCACCTCTCTGCCATGAAATATTACTAACCGAAGAACATATACCACAGCTCAATCCTAATACGCGTTGCGACGATTGGCTATGGACGAGACCCAGACTTTGAGCCGTACGCGCCGGACGAACCAACGATGGAACAGCGATTAGCGTTTGCGCTCCGGTACGACCCAATATTCCGAGTGGCGGAGATCGCAGAGGGTATTGACCCGGACAAGACACCGGACCCGTCGAGCTTCGTCGACGGCTCCCAGCCTGATGCGGAGGCGAAGCGGAAACGGCGCGGTAGAAGACGTGTCCGGGCAAAGTTATGAAGGCGGCCTTGTTCCCACTTTCATCTCCCGTGGGAGATGCGGGAATTGTGTTCTTCGTTGCGTGGGTGCTCCTGCGTTATGTTTGTACTATATACAGTTGTTGCCCTTTCAGCTGGGCAGATTCGACCGCTTGTTGTATGAGCTCGGCGTTCGCCATACCGGCTGGCGTGCGGAATACTCAATGCCGTCCTGAAAGCAATTTTCCAGAAGCCCAGGGATCGTGCAAGCAATGCTTCGCTCTGACGTGATTGAAGACCGTATCTTTAACTCGCCGCCCACTCCAGTGCAGAAAGAGCCAGGTTCAAGTGACTTGGGAGGACGTCGGAGGTGACCCCAGGTTTGCAGCCCGGGCAGTACGTAGAATGAGCAATCAAAATTGCACGTCGTGGCTATTGATCATTGCACGCACAACCATGTTCTGACGAGAACTGTCACCCAGAGCAAGGTTCTACAGTCGAAACAGGGACTCAATGAATGCTGTCACTGTGCGACCCGCTGAGCGCGGTGGACCGAAAGAGGCAAAACGTGGCCATGAGCGGTGTTTATGTAAGCAGCCTCGCGCTCTCCACGCCACATTTGTTGCAGCGGAGGCCATTCCTGCTCCGTCTACGGCCTTTCCCTCACCTCCCATATCCCAACCGACTTTCACCCCAGCACTTCATCCCCGTCCTCTTCCTCGCCGTCTATTCTCGCGTAACGCGTTCACGACACAACACTGACGACAGCTCCCACAACACATGCCACAAGTCTACCGTCGACATTCCGACTACAGCCCACGCCCGTCTCTAGTTCCCCGCCGGAGGTCCAGCATGGCGCCACCTGGCCCTAGCCCACAGCCTACCGACGCCGACGACTCTATTGTCCTTGCTGACCTCGTACGCACTGGGGAAGCCTCTCGACTTCGAAGGCGGGGTGCAATGCGGATAGACCACCCCGGACGTGCTCCTGCTACCGGGATGCCTGCCAGCGGACCAAGCTCGTACGCGCCACCTGTGCGCCCCATTGTCATCGAACCATCCCGGACGCCCAGTCCGGAACTGAATGCGGAGCCAGGGGTAGACGAGTACACGTATAATGGAGGGATGTGGAGAGACTGGGATGCAGGGGCCGCCGCTGCTGCTGCTGGAAGAGCGCAAGGACGCAGCGCGGAGGGCGTGCAGGCTGTGGAGATCCTGAGTCAGAGCACTCAGGCTGGGCAGGCCTTCATCCTGTGCTGCGGCGGAGAGGAGACCGTGATCGTGGAGAGTGCGCCGCCAAGACGCTTTGAGCCCTCACTTTTTCCCGGCTCGCCCTCTCCATCAACATCGTCCTCCTTCCGGAGCACGAACAAGTCAATACGGAGAACGAACGGATGTGGTGCGTTGGTACACGTGCGTGCATACGCTCAACGTCCGCGCGGAGTATGGATGGCAAAGGAGGAGGCCTCGGAGACGGTTGTAGGGCTGGACTCCTCGTATTGTGACCATCCTTCGATGGATAAGATGCTCAAAAGCGCCTGTGGATGCATACGAGAAGGCATAGGGTGCTCCGTATGGTACGTCTTTTTCTCCATCTTCATGCTAGTCGCTTCTGAGCTCCGTCATCCAGTGGTAACACTCTCGGGACGCGCTACGTGCCCTGCCAGGCTGCATCCGAGAGCATATTCTCGCCCTGTCCAAGTAGTCCGGCAGCCTCATCCCCTTCAAGATCTTCCAGACCGTTCGGCCCGAGCTATTGGAATGCACGCCCTGCCCCACAACACCGCCGCTCATCATGCTCTGTGAGCTCGACCCGTGGCTCCCTTCCTTCCTACTACACATTCTTCGCAGACCGCGTTACTGCCACACCTACACACGGCCACCACTACTCGCGGCCTACGTCTCCTCCCACGCTTGCAGAGCCTCGCCGGGGTGGGAGTCGACCAATCTCGCCGGAGATAGACTACGGATACAGGTGGACAGCCTCGCCACAACCCGTCTCAACCCCGCTGCCAATCTCCGATTCCAATGCCAATACTGCGCCGGCCAACCTTCAACCACCAGCTTCCCCAATCTTCGCGCTACCGCCACTACCGCCATTAGGTCGCAACCCTAGTCAGCTACGGCCCATATCGTCTGTGCGCACGGAACCGCGGTTGACATTGGAATTCCAGCCGCCGCTCGTGGTGAGCACTCCTGCTCGTGAACCTGGATTGGACCTTGATCCGGACGGTGTGCCTTTGGTCGATATGATCGAGCCTGGCTCTCCGGACAAGGAGGGCATGTCGTGGCCAGGCCGCTGAGCGTTATGACTAGTCGCTCGTGGTTGCGATGGCAGCACCGCAGTTTCGTTGGTGATACAAGGCTCGACCTTCCATTCCCATTCGACGCTGTCAATCGTGTCGGGCTGTGCGGTGACGGGACAAACCGATACATTGATTGTTGACATATAAATATACCTGCTCTGCTTTCGCCGTTGTGCTTGTTAGACTATGTACCATCCTCGCCTTATCCTCATCATCGTCATTCGCGTCCTTATCCTTCTTCCTATCCTCCTCGTCATCTCATCATCGCTCTTCCACTCTCCTCATTTTCCAACCGTCGTGTTTATAGCATATGCATCACTACCGCTTCGCATCTGTCATTTGTACTATATATCCGCAATCGTATTCGTGTGTATGTTGAATCGCGTACTTAGCGTAGGCTTGTTGTCGTGGACGTTTGGTAGAGGTTGAGAATGATCTACCCGATGTCGGCTAATCCATTTCATTATCATCTCTTTCGTGACGTCGCCATTTTGCCACCGACTACCGCTCGTCTTGTTTGGCTCCGTGCTCTCTTGGTAGGACTTAAGGGGATTATAGACCAAGTCTACGAGGCACAGAGGTACGAGAATCCAAGTCGTGGGCACGCCATATGCCGCATGCGGGAAGAAGCCCGTGTGGATGTGCATTATGTCGTGTGCATGTGACGCGTTGCTCATACTGATCGTACGCGTGAACAGAGTCTCGGAGCTCGCGATTGTGGATGAGATTATCTCTGCGCCTCGCTCCCCTGCGATGCAGCCAAATAAGCTATAGACCATCTCGTCCTCTCCCTCTCCTTCTCCCCTTCACGTATCCCCACCCGCCACCTCAATACCACCTCAGGTCTACCCCGCACACCTTCCAGCAAACTAAGAGGTTCACAAGCTCGATGCCGAAGTTCGTTCCTGCGGAGAGGTTCCTGGCCGACCGCACTGCGCCCTATTGCAGCCTCTCGGTCTCCAAGTCGTTCTCGCAGCTCAGGTACGCATGCTGCCAAGCAATCTCACTGCCAGTACGGCTCGCTCACCGGGACCCCTGTGCCTTGCAGCCCGAAGGAGAAGAAGTATGCGCACTACGTTGGGGAAGCGTCGTGGGCGGGTGCTCGCATCATCCAGGGCCAGTGGACCCCGCAGGCACAGAAGCTGTACGACCTCTTGATCCTGACGTTCAGCGAGAATGGGAAGCTTGCGGACTTGGCGGCGTTGCACCAGAAGAGCGGTGTCTCTGCGGAGGAGTGGGAGGAACTGCTGCAGTACTCGAGCCAGGTATGTGTTCGTCTGGACTCTCCGTGCTCCGTGATGTCCATGCCGCGCCGAAAGTGCGTAATGTCGCTCTACAAATCGAGGACCTTGCCTAGACGTCATGGTTTGAGTTGTCCTCGGCGAGAGCAACACGTCCATTCCATCATGTCACGCTACATGCTCAGATCACTGTGCGTGCGCGCATGGAGTGTCGCGAAAAACGTGTTCTTGGTGTCGGGGATCCAAGAGGGGTACACAGATGCTGACTCGAAATGGTCGTTATACAGGTCCTAAGCAACCTCGTCAACTTCCGTTCGTTCGGGTTCACGAAGATCGTTCCGCGTATCCCCGAGGACAAGTTCGCAGCTATAGTCGCAAAGTCTGCCAACGCCGCGAACGCCGTGCCTCTTTGGAATGAGCTCAAGGACCACATCTACGAGCTCGTCCCAGAGTCGAGCAACTTCATCGGCAAGCGCTCGCTTGGCCATGTCTCGAATTACTACCTCGGGGAGCCTCCCACCGACGAGGAAGTTCTCGCTATTCAGGCCGCCGCGGAGAAGCACAAAGTTTCGGTACTCAACACACGGTAAGTCAGTGCACTTTAGGGTCAAGATGGAATTGACATGCTGAGCTGAAGGCTGGTTGCATGTAGTGTGCGGAAGGACTCGCCGGACAGGTTTACCCTCCTGGTCGCGTCAGCGGAAAAGCAGGCGTCTGCTCTCCACGAAATCACAATCGGCGAGAGGCACGCGAAGCTCACTATCGAGTATGGTGACTTCTCCGATGCGCTGCAGAAGGCAGCAAACGCCCTCATAGAGGTAATCAATGCGACAATTCAAACCTGGAGTATGTAGCTGACCTCTTCATGTTGTGATTAGGCCAAGAAATATGCTGCGAACGAGCACCAGATAGCGGCACTGGAAAACTACATCGAGTCGTAAGTCTGAGTGAGGTGCGACATCAACAATTCAGCTCACTGTCGCATGTCAGGTTCAAGACAGGGTCCATCGACGCACACACGAAGGGTTCCGAGCACTGGGTCAAGGACATCGGTCCGGTCGTCGAGAGCTATATCGGCTTCATTGAGACGTACGTCGACCCATACGGCGGCCGTGCTGAGTGGGAAGGTACAGGGATCATTTCCGTATCTGCGGTAATGTAACTCACTGTGTGTCACAGGTTTCACTGCGATCGTCGACAAGCAACTCAGCGCGAAGTACGACACCTTGGTCAATGATGCACCGGAGCTAATCAAGTCCCTCCCTTGGGGCAAGGACTTCGAGGTCGACGTGTTCCGCAAGCCCGACTTCACCGCACTCGAGATTTTGACGTTCGCTACCGGCGGCATCCCCGCTGGTATCAACGTGAGTCCGATAATTGTTGACATCGTAACAGACATGCACAACTGCGTTTCTAGATCCCGAACTACTACGAGATCCGCGAGTCGGTCGGGTTCAAGAACGTCTCTCTGGCAGTAAGTGACTGTTGTCATGTTTGTTCATACACGACCCTCACTGCACTGCTATGCACCAGAACATCCTTGCGGCGAAGGCACCGAGTGAGTAGCGCGGTATAATGGTTTCCGCGCTCTTCTAACCGCATATATGCAGACGAGGAGCTCACCTTCGTTCACCCCGACGACGCTGAGCTGTACAACAAGTGGGACTCTCGCGCGTTCGAGGTGCAGGTGGCGAACCATGAACTGCTCGGACACGGCAGTGGTAAGCAATTCCAGGAGAACGCAGATGGGACGAAGAACTTCGACCCCGAGAAAGTGAGGGATCGGACTTGCGATTTGTCTCGTGCAGTTTGATTGACACCCGCGACCATAGGTCATCAACCCCCTGACCGGGAAGCCGATGTGAGTTCGCTCTACTACAGTCTATACCCATCTCAGTTGAGTTCTGACGACGAGCATAGCACCTCGTGGTACAAGCCTGGCCAGACCCCTGGCTCCGTGCTTGGTGAGGTGTCCTCTTCCCTGGAGGAGTGCCGCGCCGAGACTGTTGCTCTGTACCGTGAGCAGCTCCGTGCAACTAGTATGACACTTTCAATGATGTCTGATGTCCATTCTAGTCGTCAGCAACCTGGACATTCTCAAGATCTTTGATGTGCGTAAACCTTGAATTGCAATCGCTCAGACTCTAGTCTCATGTCGCCCCGTCGTATGCAGTACACCGAGAAGCAGGACATTGAGGACGTTCAGTATATCTCGTTCCTCCTCATGGCTCGCGCGGGTATCCGCGCGCTCGAGTTCTACGACCCTGCGACAAAGAAACACGGGCAGGCCCACATGCAGGCTCGGTATGTCTCATGTATCCCGACAAATGTTTGCTTACTGACAAACGACACACAGCCTTGGTATCACCCAACATCTTTTCAAGTCCGGCATCGCGCGGCTCGAGGAGATCCGTGGCGCCGACGGCAGCCTCGAGAACGCATACGTCCGCGTCGACCGCGAGAAGGTTCTCAAGGAGGGTAAGGCCTCCGCAGGCAAGCTCCTCATCGACCTCCAGGTGCGGAAGAGCACAGCCGACGGCGCGGGCGCTCGCGAGTTCTACACCGAGCTCACCACTCCCTTCCCTGGTTGGGAGGGTGAGCTTCGTGATCTGGTTCTCAGGAAGAAGCTGGTACGTGTCCATGGTAACTAAATGCGCGTTTTTGAGACGATACTGACTGGGATGTATTTATCGCAGCCGAGGAAGATCTTCGTGCAGCCGAACACCTTCATCGAGAACGACGAGGTAGTGCTCAAGGAGTACCCACTCAACGCTGCGGGTGCTATTGAGAGCTTCATCGAGCGCAGACTGTGAATGGAATATGTCGAGCTTGTTCCTCGAGGGTTGATGGGGTCTTTAGGAAAGCAATTTGTATATCAGGTTTGCTCACACATCAATGTTACCAAAGTATTTGCGTTGACTGGCACAGGACTGCACAACCACCCATCTGTCTCAGCACAGCCTCACGAGCCAGCTTCGTCGCCGCCATTTGTATCGGGAGGATAGCCAGCACCGGCGCACCTTCAACTTCGCGCTGGAACGGCAACCACAGCCACGGCTCGATAACGCTAAGGCTCTTCTAATACCTTTCGACTCCGCCAGAAGCATGTCTCAGACACAATTCGGGTCACGTCCGGTGGCAATGTTCCCCTCCACTATGAGAATTGGAAGTGAGATCGCGTACCTGCCATCTGCAGCCTGTACGGGCGAGTCGGTACCCCCGCTGAGGCCTCAGGAACGCGTGCTCTCGTGGTTGAGATCTGAGGTTGACGAACAGGGTCTCCGCAATCCGGTGGTACCTGGTTGGATGGTCTCCAACGGAGATGGAAGACGAGTTTTGATACCGTTGGCATATGGACGAAGTTATATATAACATCCCACACATCCATGGACCGCATAGACGTCTCAACTCTCGATTGCACCCAACTCCACCACACCATGTCAGGCAACTTCGATGCTACCCAGATTGTTCAATCCTATGTTTCCATGTGAGTTGTCACGTTTCGACGAGTCTCCCTATCGCTCACACTCGACTCTTGCTGCTAGTCAATTAGAACACTATGTCATGGTGGTCGTGGCCGGTAGGACTAGTACTAGGGATGCTACTCGGGAGCCTATGGATGATCCTTCCATTCACCTAGGTTTTATCGCGTACGAGTATGCGATCACATTCGACCAGGAAGTGGAGCTATTCTGGAAGGAGAAGCTCACGATAGCCTCGGCTCTGTTTCTTGCAAACCGCTATGTGGCACTCATCTACAACGTGTTGAATGTGCTGCTTCCGGATTCTACTACGTACGAGGTGGGTGTTCTCCACGCTCTACATCACATCCTCCGACGGCGGTTTGACTCACCTTCTCATACAGAGGTAAGTACATCCAAAACACGATCGGCATCAAATCGCTACAGACCCGATGCGTAGCTGTCTGGTGTGGTCCTACCTACCTGTGTCTCTGCAATACGTGCAGTATCTTCTATGGGCGGGTAGGTGCCAGTCGAAATGAATCTCGCAGCGTCTCTCCTTGTACTGATGGCAACGTCACCAGTGTTTTCCACCCTTAGGGCATATGCGCTCGGTTCCAAATCATGGCCACTCGCACTCTTAGTCTTCCTTCCTTCTATCGCCCCTATGATTGTCAACTACGTAAGCCCTTTTGGCCGTTCCCTTCCTCCCATGTTTGACATCCAATTTACTTGTAGGTTTGGTTGGGCTATATGACTGTGGAGTATAGTAACCCTGATGGCTGCAATGTCGCGTATCGCATTTCCGATCTCAACACCAAACAGTGAGTCACTCACGTGCTAGTAGTTCTCAGTGCTACATGCTGACACAAGTCGGACCAGCCGTACGCGTCCTCTTCTGTTACCATCACTGGCGGCGAGCTCTTGATGAACTACTACTCTATCAGTTATCATCGTCTCGCGGACCTGTCTGATTATTTCAGATATCCTTGTCATGATCATCACCTGGACCGCAACATACAGGAACAGTAAAGATATGGCAGCGCTCCACCAAGGAACGTCTGTATCAAAAATACTGCTCAGAGACGGTTAGTACATCTCCATCGAGACGGTCTACCTAACACTGTAGCTCACTGGCATCCACCTCCCGGGATATGTTCAGGTGCCATCTATGTTATGTAGGCATATAGGGGTTACATTCTGTACACCCAGGTGGTTGATTGCAGGGGTGGCAGTGTTCTCGTCATCATGAATGCCCTTCATCTCGGTTTCTCGTTGTTTTCAGTGAGTACCATCCGATCGACTTCCCGTTCGATGAATGCCCTACTAGTCTAAATGCTCACTGATCAACTACCAGATCTTGAAGAACGCGGATGCCAACGGAATCTCGAGTGATATCTCGATCTTCACAGAAGCGTAAATACAGCCATTTATATGTCGGGCATTGTCACGGCGAGATTAACCGGACTGACCGCTGGTGCAAGTCTCACAGCAGTTCTCATCTCCAGGTTCCTCATCGACCTGCAGGAGGCACACAGGAAGATGTCGCATCGACACTCTCATCTCTCTGCGGTCAGCAGTATCAGCCTGAGCAGGGTGATAGGAGCTTTCGGCACATCGCTTCCTGCCGCTGGTGATTCTTACCAACCCGATGTTTGATAGCGATAGAACAATACATCTTCTATGCCTTCCTGGGGAGACTCGCAGACAGTACACAGACACTTGCAGAGAGTCCTGTACAGGTCGTTTCGTTGACGATAGAACAATTGCTGCTACGATCATACACCATGTTCTGCCATTCCTACAGATATGCCCACGATGACCAGTAGTCCGGCTCCGTCGACACCAACGGCTGCATCTCTCCAAGTGCTCTTCTCGACTCTGGATGGGTGTACATCTCCGCATTACCCTGCACTCGCATCTTCTCTAGAACACGCTGTGCATGTAGCTGCTCCCATAGATCTTGGATGACTCCAAATGTCTCCTCTGTCGCTCCAGCACACCAGATGTCGTATGCGGTGAACGTCGCAAACGGGCCCTGGGGTGATTGACACTCCGCAACTGGCGGGGTTCTCACCACTGACTCCTCCGAGGCGAGTACGAAGACCATGTGGACGATAGGGAGCGGCTGCGAGTCGAACACCCCACAGCAAAGACGGAGGGTTTTGTCTCGCCGGCGAACGTTCTGCTGTTCTTGACCTGCACTAGTATCGCCGACACATTCTCCTCGAGCAGCTCCGACTGTGCCACGAAGACAGGAGATGACGATATCAATCGCCGCTTGGTTGTCTGCGCAGATTATCTACTCGCCGTGATTGCAAGCCGGAGATAGTCTCTGTTCACAAGACCAAAGTCTCTGGCCTTGATGAAATGGTTGAAGTAGATGTGGTAATCCTTGAATGCCGTCTTGAGCGAAGTGTATGGGCAGTAGAGGAAGTTGTTGGCAGACAGAGCCCTAGTCGGTCACCGAAATCAATATGCAGATTCAACATCTTATCTAAGCCGGATTCTACGCACCGTTCACGGAAGGTGGTTGGCGTAAGCAGAATGTTTGCCTTCGGCTAGCTTCAAACCTTGAATTCAACCACTACCGTCTATGTTAACTGGCCCCTCCGCTCTCCACATCCTCTCCCAACGATGGTAGCTACACAGGCTGTGTTCTCACTCTCGTCTGCAAGTCGTTCCAAGACATCTCTCGTGCCTGTCAAAGTTTCAACACCAACTCTCGAGTGAGACACCCTTTCCTTACTTCCGCGGAACGCAAGACGGCGAAGCAATCTCAAACCGGCGGATCTGTCGATCCAGAGGAAGAGACATACAATGCCGCTGTGATATCTTTTCTCATTTTCGAAATGGTCGCTTCACGACCTTCAGACTCTATTCGTCCTACACAATCATCGATTCGGCGATGTGCAAACCATCGCCTATCCCCAGCTCCGGGACATTCACCTCTACGGGGGTGGTTAGCTGAAGTTTGTGCCTTGGGAGTCGAAGGATGTCACTGAGCTCACCCCGGTGCTGGGCCTGACCCACTTGCGCCTGACAGCGCCAGGCTACAGTGGAGACGTCAACCAATGCGTTCGGGTGAAACGAGCTCCCAATGTGACGCATCTCCGGCTTTTCAACATCAGTCGCCGATTGACCAACAGTATCACTGATGTCGAGTATTTGGAGGCGAGTCTCAGACCTTCAATCATGCAGCGCTCACATCACTCTTTGAACCTGCCGATCGATATAGAAATCAACAAGGCTAGTGTTTGAGCACCTGAAGTTCCTTATCGTTAAGCCGTACTGCACCACCAGTGGCTCAGGGAAAGTGGGCTAGTACCATAGCGCGGCACCGGTATCTGGCCAAATACGTATCGAAGCTGGCACCGACGGGCGACTCTGAAGTGTGACTGGTTGGAGTGGCCAGGGGTCGGCCCGGATGTCGGGCTATAGATGAGTTTCACTTTTTTTTTGGGGGGGGCATGTTTGAAGTCCGCTCCATTGTCAGCCCTCTCCGACAAATTCCGATGGCATCCTTCAGAACCTTCAGCTTCAACTTGGAAGCTATTACCAGGTGGTACTAAGTATATGAAGTCATACAAGTGAAAGTCCTCCGTAAGTCCGTGACTCGGCTACAGTAACAAGCGTCATGATGCACCAGCCCCGTGAGAGCTACCTCTCCGATACTACCATTTTGCTATCGTCCTCAGTCCCCACATCCATAGATCATATACTGTCTGCCTAGGGGAGCTACCATCGTGCTATCTACTGGTACGTCTCCGTACTCCTCTAAACCGCCAGTGACGCTAATAGGATCAGCTAGCTAGTGTAGTGAACCCCTGGTCCGAGTCGTGAACTGACTCGGGCGAGTCTCCTCTCGTGCAACGACTCTGTGACGTGGTTGGCAACCCATACAGATCCATCACCAATCCCCGCCACAAGTTCTGGACAAAACATGGGGGTCAAAACATGTCTGCTACAACTCGCCCTCATCGCTATCCTCTGGACCGGCCAGGCGTCCCCAAAGGATTGCCGCTGTTTTCCCGGAGACACGTGTTGGCCGACGCTGTCCGAGTGGGACCGGCTGAATGAGACGCTGGATGGCAAGCTTGTGGCCACGGTGCCGCTCGCCGCACCCTGCCATGATCCCATACACAACACGACAAGGTGCCAAGTTCTTCGCGACAGTTGGCAATGGCCGCAGGAGCATTACGAGTCTTCGAGCTCCGTCATGGCCCCTTTCTTCGCGAACCAAAGCTGCGATCCGTTTACCCCAGAGCACAGTCCCTGCCTTCTTGGCAACTACGTTCGCTATGCCATTAATGTCTCGTCCGCTCAGGATGTCGCGACGGGAATCCGCTTCGCGAAGGAGAGGAATATCCGCCTCGTTATTCGCAACACCGGTCACGAGTATGTCCCGTTCTTCTACATCCTCGTCCGGAGTCTCACTCTAACTCATCTCCAGTTATAATGGAAAGTCTACGGGAGCAGGGTCACTGGCCATTTGGACGCATCATTTGAAGAATATCACGTTCTTGGACTACTCGGATCCTTCTTACACCGGAAAGGCCATCAAAGTTGGGGCGGGAGTTCAAGGTGGAGAAGCATATGCGGCGGCTGATGCACAGGGTCTAGCAGTCGTGGGCGGAGACTGCCCGACTGTAGGAATTGCTGGTTGGTCCTGAATTGATGCAACGTCGCCGGACTCTCTCTGACATTCTACCAGGCGGGTATTCGCAAGGTGGAGGGCATTCCGCGCTGGCTTCCAAATATGGACTTGGGGCCGATCAGGTCCTAGAATGAGAGGTGGTCGACGGCAACGGTGAGGTTTGGGTCGCGAACCGTCAGAATAATACCGACCTGTTCTGGGCTCTGGCCGGAGGTGGTGGTAGCACGTACGGCGTCGTTCTTTCCATGACCTCGAAAGCCCACAAGGATATTCCAGTCAGCAGCGCCAACTTCACCTTCACTTCAGAAGGTATCACACAGGATATCTACTACGAGGCCATCGCCGCCTGGCAGGCGGCGCTCCCCCCAATCGTTGACTCTGGCATCATGGTTATCTACTTCTTTACCAACACTTCATTCGCCGCCAGTCCCATCACTGCACCCGGTGTTTCTTCCAGCGAGCTTGCGGCACTGCTCACGCCCTACTTTGACAAGCTCAAAGGCCTCGGAGTCACATATGCGAGCTATATAGACCAGTTCCCCGGCTATTACTCTCAATTTAGCACGATGCAGAGCCCTATTCAAGTCGGTATCGCCCAATACGGCGGTTGGCTTATTCCGAGGAGCGTTGTCGAGTTCAACAATGACGCGCTGATTACCGCATGCCGGAACATCACTGAGGATGGTGCTCAGTTCATCGGAGTTGCTTTGAACGCTTCGAAAGGGGTGGACAACTCCGTGCTCCCGGCTTGGAGGAACACCTTGATCGATACGGTCATCACGACGTAGGTCCACACAAGATGTTTATGTTTGTATAGGAACGTTGACTGACATGTTCACTCAAGCCCTTGGAATTCCACTGCACCATGGTCGGACATGGTCGAGTGGCAGCACAAGATGACTGAACAATACATCCCGCAGCTCATAGCCCTCGCGCCAAATTCTGGAGCATATATGAATGAGGTAAGCTTGCATTCTTCGGATCTCACGAAAGTGGAACTATCTGTGCTGACGGAAGAGTAGGCGGACTTCCGCCAGCCCAACTGGCAGCAAGCGTTCTTCGGTAGTAACTACCAGAAGCTCCGGGAGATCAAAGCTCTCTACGACCCTAATGAGGTGTTCTATGCGTTGACTGCCGTTGGCAGCGAGGAGTGGGACGTTGAAGACGATGGTCGACTGTGCAGAGTTGCACAGACGGTAGACGGGACTCAGCCCTCGAGCCATTCCCAAGAATCGCTACTTGTGGGCCTGAGAGAATTGTGATAATCTATCGTTCCGCTAGAGAGCTGAACACCATTCGGATTTCATCCCTCCCGTCGAACCATTCCCATGCATGATGTGGCAGAGAATTAAGTGGGGCGCTCGTGATCATGTTTGACCGCCTTACAGTGATTACTCAATCTGGTAGTATCGATGACGTAAGACGCTCTCATAGATACTTAATGGCGTCGAAGTCCAGCCTCCAGGAATTCATCTGATCCCCGCGTCTTGCTGTTACTGCACCATAGGAATCCGTATCTTGGACAGGTCTCCTCAAGACACTACTCATCCGCAGATCCCTGTATATCATACAGGGCTTCAGGCTACACATATACCAGCTAATACATGCCTAGCTATCCGCCAGTACCCTAGGCCTTCATGGACTCTGAACGAGTGCGAAGCTTAGCATATATCATCTGCACCATCTTGCAAGATCGCGCTCGTGCATCAACAGCGCTCAAGCTAGAAGTAGTCGTGTTCAGCCCCAGTCAGAAATCAGGCGTGCGGGATCTGATGCAATGGGGTGGGATCGAGTGACGCTGGGCGTTTCGTGTAGCATCGGACAGAGTCGTGTGGGCGTCCATTCTGTTCAACTTCCCCCTTACCGTCAGACGCGTCTCAGATCCAGACGTCCAATAGTAAAGATCGCACTTGTAAAGTTGTAGCTCATATCATTTGATCAGCACAGATGTAACTAGACACACGGTATGGATTTATCTTCCGTCTTCTATTGAACGTGAGTCACTCCTACGACCCGGTCACTGTCATGTCGCATCCGGCATCTATGCATCTCCCTGCTAGTACTGGCGACAACTCCAAATGCTGGTGTCCTGAATGCGGCAGTGTCAAACGATGTGCGCGGTCTGTGCAGCGTCACGCTCCTACGCCTGTATTTGTTTCCCCGCTCTTGTTGCTTCTCCCTGCCGATTCGGAAGGCCCATCCTCTACTAAGAAACGATGTTCTCGCAAGCAAGCTAATTCTCGCGCTTCCAAGCAACCTCGCATGGTTGCGAATATAAGTCACGTGGATGGACGTCTACCACAGCTCCAGGACGACGGTGGATGTCTGAGCAGTGGATTGCAAGATGGCCATGACATCATCAATAGTATGGGAGGACTAGAGTCTGCCGTGAGTGATTTCTTATGTCCGAAGTGGCCAAAATATTGAATTCATGCTACAGTCTGATCGTCCCGAACCGCTCTTACATGCCGACGATATTGACAGTCGCATAACAATGGATATGGAAACCTCAGGATTCAGTCTCGAGGCCCCTCCAGTACTGGACAATCATGGGAGCAGGCCTGGCACAAATTCAGGCTTGTCCGACATACCAGCACCCGATCCTGGTTCGCTCGAAGTTGATCTCATTGGAGGTAATGCACTGCCTTTCGTGAATACATAACACCGAGTCTCATATGTCCCTTCAGGTGTACCCAGTGAAGAGACCCACAATCCCGAGGGGCCTCCGTTCGAAGAGACACCTGCTGCTACAGGAATACCACCAGCCGCTGTTTTGGACGAGTTAATGACAGCTCAGAAGTTCATCAGACCCGTAAAGGAGGCTCTTCTAGAGGCCAATGGCCTCGACCTCGACGTTCTTGACCGTCTCCGCCATCCGCTCACTATGCCAGTCACAGGTGACTTGGAGGATGCCGCCACACGTTTTGCACTCCACATTTTTCTTGACACAAACACCTCCTCCGATGACACATACTCAGCAGTGCGTCAGAGCTACCTCATGGCACATCCGGGGTCCAAGATGCCGTCTCACTACCAGATGAAGAAGCGCATCGAGGAGCTCACGGGAATCTCCCCAGTCAAGCACGACATGTGTCTGCACTCATGTCTCGCCTTCACTGGTCCTTTCGCCGGAGATGAGCAGTGTCGTTCATGCGGCCACGATCGCTATCTTTCAGCGCCCACTGGCAGAGACACAGATCATCGAGAACCACATCGTGTGTTCTTTACCCTCCCATTGGGTCTGCAGCTCCAGGTGCAATGGCGACACCCTGTCGCTGCACGGAACATGCGTCACCGAGAAGAATGCACCGCAGAGATCCGAGCCGAGCTCGAACGGAATGGTGGGCGTGTGACCGAGTTCACTGATGTCTACCATGGCGCAGAGTACCTGGACGCTGTCTTGTCTGGCCGTATAAAACCTGGCGACACTCTCCTCATGCTATCCATGGACGGTGCTCAGCTATATCGCAACAAGCAGTCGGACTGTTGGATGTACATTTGGATCATCCTCAACCTCTCACCTGACCTACGGTATAAGGTCAAGTACGTTCTTCCGGGTGGGTTCATCCCGGGGCCCAACAAGCCAGGAAATGTCGACTCCTTTCTGTTCCCTGGTGTACATCACCTCTCTGCAATTCAGCGGGAAGGAGGGCTCCATGTGTGGGATGCCGCGTCTGATGTCGTCTTCACTTTGCAGCTCTTTCTCCATCTGGTCACAGCAGACGGCCCCGGAATGACATATCTAAATGGACTGGTCGGACACCAAGGTGCACAAGGGTGCCGTCTGTACTGCGAGGTCCGTGGTCGACACAAGCCGGGGAGTACCAATTACTACCCAGCTCTTCTCAAACCTTACGGCTACGCCGTGGTTGGGTGCGATCATCCCGACATCAATCTGCGTACCATGTGCTCCTCCATGTCGATTTCTACCATCTATTCAGCACGCTACACTGAGAATCTCTTCCAGCTCTTGCAGGCGAAGAACGAGACCCAATACAAGCGACTTCGTTTGCGCACGGGCATTGCCAAACCGAGTATCTTCAGTGGTTTGTGCGGGGATGCATTCCTCGGCATTCCTCGATGCTTTCCCGCCGATCAGATGCATCTCATTTCACTCAATCTTACCGACCTTCTACTTGCGCTCTTCCGTGGTACTCTGCCATGCAACAAGACGGACTCAAAAGAAACTTGGCTCTGGGCAGTCCTGGTTGACGGAGTCTGGAAAGAGCATGGGCGTCAGGTTGCAGCCTGTACACCGTATCTCCCCGGCTCCTTTGATCGTCCGCCGCGCAACCCAGCTGAGAGATTCAACAGCGGGTACAAAGCTTGGGAATTTCTGATGTATATCTTTGGCTTGGGGCCATGTCTGCTATATGCGACACCCCTTCCGGAGGTTTACTTCCGAAACTTCTGCAAGCTGGTCTGCGCAGTCCGGCTCACACTGGCACGGCGTATTCCTGCTCCTAATCTCCGCTATGCACAGCGCCTCTTTGTGGAGTTTGTAGAAGAATTTGAGGTGCTCTACTACCAACGGCGCACTGACCGGCTGCATTTCATCCGTCAAAGTATCCACGCACTCCCGCACATTCCCCAAGAGTGCGAGCGTGTTGGCCCGCAATCATGCTACACGCAGTGGACAATGGAACGCACGATCGGCAATCTCGGCCAGGAAATCAAGTTACACTCCAACCCGTACACAAACCTCTCCCATCGTGGTGTTTGACGCGCACAGGTCAATGCGCTCAAGGCGATGATTCCAGACCTCGAACCTGATGTGCGGCCTTTGCCACGCGGTGCCGAAGAAGTAGGTGGAGGATATGTATTATTGCGTGCAGCAAAGGAGTCCCCGAGTGTGGTCTCATCGGCTGAAGGTGTGGTTTTACGGGCTCATCTAGAACAAGCTGGCCTTGCGTTGCGCCCAGATTGGGTGCCAAAAGTGGCACGATGGGCTCGGCTTCGTCTCCCAAATGGACAAGTGGCGCGCTCCTTATGGAAGGAGTCTTTGAAATCGTTGTCACACATCCGTATCGCTCGCAACGTGAAGGTCAGTCAATGACAGGCATATTATGTTATTCTATGAGGTCTCAATTTGAACATGCAGATACTACGACATGGGGCAGTCTCATATGGCGAGGTACGGTTTTATCTGCGTCTGCGAGTGCACAATGAGATTCGTGCCCTAGCCCTTGTGTCACTGTACGGCCCTCCTGACTCCACTCTCCTGGAGTTGTCTTATGGCGTGATGTGGTCATGCGTACTACAGGGTGATGAGGGGCTTCAATTGGTGGATGTCAGGGAGATTGACTCGGTCGTCGCGATGGTCCCCCATCCTGCCCAAATCATCCCATGTGAGGGTCTGGTGGACGTGGCTGGGAGACTGTGTGTGGTAGAGAAACCCGGGCTTGCGGTCGCACACCTGGGTGGTGTTGAGGAGCAAGTTGTAGATGATGATTTGGAGAATAGTATGTAAATATACATCGTGTGAGAGCCTACATAATCAGGCGCACAGAGAGCATGGGCGGCGAGATGCTGTGCTGGTGAGCAATTCCTCAAACCGACACCCGACATCCTGGTATGCTTGACATGTCTTTATGATCACTCTGTGAGGTGCATGCCTTGGTCACTCGGACTCAGCATGGCTAGGACTAGGTGAAGTACGTACTTGGAACGCATCAAGTACAACTGTACAAGGATTGACATCAACATGAATTGGATTGGCATCCAGAAGGGCGAAGTTTGTCGTCGCCATCCGTTAAGATGTCTGTTACGATGCAGTCCAAGGAAAGGTGAGTCAATTCGTCAGTGTCCTGTGATGGGATCGCATTCCAAAGCACACTACCATCTTTGTTGCACCCATCATCTGAGTCAAACATCTCCAGAAACCGGCGCAGTGGTGATGGTTTATTGCTGCTGTATGAGAATAAGCTTGAGGGGCTGGACATAGTGCTTCGTGTAGAAGGAGCACGTAATGGTGATGTCCATAATATATTCGTCTCTGTGGGAGGTGAACCAGAGCTTGACAGAGCATCCTCATCTGACGACGACAACGAGTACTCGTCCCCTGCTTCATACCCTCGAGCATCGACTCTGCAGAGTAACAAACCCATGAGTGCCCTTCTATTGGCCATGCACTGCACTTGGACGTGCCTGCTTGTGAGGAATTGCCTCATACGCAGTCACATATCCGTGCAGTATTACCATGAGATTCTTTTCATTTAGAACATGCATCTTACCTTCTGTTTAAAGCCGCTCGATTGGCAGCTATACGGTGTACCCACTCCTCGGTGATCTCCATTTCCACAGGGCTCTGTGAAGTGCATACAGTCTTCATGTCTTCCTCGTCTTGCGAGAGAGCCTCATAGTCCCATGTAGCTCTCTCGCTTCCAAGCTGATGATCTTGTAAGGCCTCTGTGACCGCATATGGTGGCGGGGTCAAAGGAATTTCGTATGCTTGTGAACTGGGGACCGTTCCGCAGACGCCATCCAAGTCGGTTTCAGTGTACACTTGTGAGTCTATCCCCAGTGTGATCAGCATATCCCAGTAGTCAAATCGAGTCCTTGACTAACCCAATGTGTCCTCCGTTCCCATTCTGTGAGATTTAGACAGCCACACAGCTCTGAGATAAGACGCAAGCCAAAATCGGCCTGACCAAAAATGCGGTCATGTGCCTTGCAACGCCACCGACTCTGCCTATCTACGTCGACATCCGCATGCAAATTCTCTGCTCCCCCTTCCCCTAACAAACATCGTATACCATGGCCAACACTGGGTCCTCTAACCTACTCTCTGAGCTGTCGACGACACGGATGCATAGCCCGGCACATGGACATGGACTCTATTCCCAGCCTACGTCTCGGGTTGGGTCGCCGGGTATGCCTATGCAGCCTATCCCTCCATTCACCGAACTCCATTGTCCCCCGACACCCTCTCCGCTGGCCATCCATTCCTCCTCTGCCAAGTTTCATCAGCGCTGGACGCCTGCATCAGCATTTGCCGCACATGAAGAAGACTCCTACTCTGAGCACCACTTCTCGGATGACCGTGGCATGACTCCTAATGTATGTTCACCCTCCTCCTTTAATTTACGTCACTCACTCTCTACCACACTTCCATATGTGGTCCATTGGCAGGTCTTCCCACAGATTTCCGACGACTCAACAATGTCGGCCCGTGCTGATATATACATGGGGCCTGATAGTACTCCTATCGGACCCCATGCTGTACCCTCGCGCAGCCAATCACATCCACTTAGTCTCATGGGTGGTCGAGCTCCGTACCCACGTGGTATCAGTAGCAGCCCAGCGAGTCAGCAGAGCACGTACTTCCAGCTCCGTCATGAATTTGACGTGCTGCAGCGTGAGCACGACGTGACGCTTACTGAGCTTCGAACTCTTCGGTAAGTTCTCTCCCCCATTCCTATTCAACTTCAATTGATTACTCAGCATGGTATGTCCATCTCGCAGAGAAGCATATGACACCCTTCTCTCTGCGGTCTCCACCCGGCTCTCTGCACCGCACACCAACCTCCCTCAGAAACCAAGCTCTGCCTCGCTACAAGGTGGACACTCCCTTCTCACTCTCAAACACTCGCACACACCACCGCTCAGCCGCGATGACCATCCACATGTCAAGTTCTGGTTCAAACACGAATGGCGGTCTCATCGTCGTGGAAACCAGACAATCACCGATCCCAACACTCCCGCCCCAGTCCGTGGCTCTACTCGTGCGTCCCAAGGCATCAACGTGGCCATGCAGTACGTCGAGGATATCAGCGGCAATCCTGTCTCTGGTTTCCGTACGACAGCTATGCGTCAACACGCTCACACAATCTTCACCCGCTTGCATGAGCTCGGTCTTGCACCACGCACATGGGGCGCTGCACGATCTGATGTCAAGGACGCATACCTTCTTGATATGGAAGAGACGTTCTCTGAACTGAAGCTTGGCGCAGCTCACTGGAAGGCTCATCACATTGCGACACAGATTTACCCCTCCTGGTACCGTAATCATTTTACTGACGATGACAAACACAAGACAGATGATGAAGGCATCTATGACCACAGCAGTGACGATGACAGCAGTGATGACAATGCTGCCAAAGCATCCAAACGGCGTCAGAGAAAACGTGGATGGACTCCACGGCGCTCAGAAGATGCGCAACACAAGCAGCTTCCATCAAAGAAGGTCAAGAACCAACGTCAGCCGGCGGGAGCCCACGGCACTGCGGATGCGCCGCCACGCTCTCCTCCTGCGAGTGTAACCCACGAGTCTCCCGAGACCATCGCTACTCAGGCTGAGACTAGCTCCATTCCACTCACTGGTCCGCTTCTCATGCCTACCGCCGATCCTTCTCAGCCAGCACACCTGCCAGTGCAGAGCCCTCCAGCAGAGTCGCGCACTCCACACTCCACGCCTGCCGAAGCCCGTGTTCAAGATGAGACTCCCATCACCGTCTCAAGCATCGCCGTCACCGCAAGCGAAGATCCTAGCTCCAAACCTTCAAGTTCTCGAGTCGATATTGAGCTTCAAGATAAGACTAATGCTGCACCGCCTGTCCCCATTGTTCTTCAAAGTGCTTTGTGAGTATCGCCCAACATGCTCGCCGCCACATACCATGTCTCTTCCCACCTCGCTGACGCAATTGCATACAGTTAAGGCCTCTGGGACAACAATACTGATGTTGCACAGACCGCTCCATCTCAGCCCCAGCCTACTGAGACACGTATGTCATGGGTTGCCTCGAATTGTCCCGCCGAGCTGTCATAACTCCCGGAGCTGTTCTAGCTAGCGCTGATCAATTATGTCCACAGACTCCAGCGGGTTACAAGATCAAGCATCCCTCGACGAGCAGCACCAGGCCCATGAACGTGAGCTCCTACCGGACTCAATCACGGCATCAAATCAAAGTGAGTGCATTCTTGATTCAGACCCGGGCCTATCTGGTAACACATAACTGTAGACTCGGAACCGACCGCATCTTCCGCAGGCGCACCCATGCTCGAGCCCTCTGCTAACTACAGTGCCGACCGTGGTACTCGCCGTGCGAAAGGGGAAGAGGTACTGGTAGTAAATGACACGCTAGGGCCACAGTAAGCCGTTCAAGTCAAATACTCTAACACGGTGTTTAACTACCCTTTCCATTACAGAAATCTATGCGCCAAGGATTGGAAAGCCGCGAATCCGATTGGAACGACAGCCGCATTCAAGCAGTATTACAAGGACCTCTCCGCCGACGAGAGAAAGGTATCATTACATCCATCCTACCTCTTACACTGCGCCATGCTTATTCGGCGCATTCACACAGAAATACGA